>CM077644.1:1330000-1685000 GCA_039707465.1 Rhabdophis nuchalis | reverse complement strand
CAGATGGCTGGCAGCTGTAGGAGAAGGGATGCCAGGAACCAGGCCTGGCAGAGAAGCTGGCAGCACCGAGGGAAGGCGAAGGCCAAGCTGGTCCAGGGAGCCTCAGCCGCCATCTCCTACAAAGAGACCCGCTGCTCCTGGCTGCCTTCCACAGCCTCCTGAAGCAGCCGGCTTCCTCTTTCACCCAGCAAGCAACGAGGGCCAGATGTTCGAATGCGAGCGCTGGTAGAGGACACAACCTCTGCCAAGGGCTCTTTCGCATCTCATCTGTCCTTCTGGACCAACCTTACCCAACCTGGTGCCTCCCCACACACACACACACAGACAGGTTCCCAGGTCCATGCTGGATTGCAAAGGGAATTCTAATGCCCTCTTTGGGCCAGGTTTGCAATGTGCTGCTTTAGGATGGGGCCTCGCTGAGGGTCAAATGACAGCCGAGAAGGGATCTCCCCTCTCAAGTGTCCGTCACTGATCTAGTCACATCCCCCAAGCCACGGAGGGTTCTTTGGTTATCTGCACTGGCTTCTTCCTTTTGCCTGTCTGCGCTTAAAAGGATATTGAGAGGCAGGAAAAGCAATGGAAAGCAGTCTATGTCTAGGCCAGTGTTTCTCAACCTTGGTGACTTTCGGCCCTGGGGACTTCAACTCCCAGAATTCCCCAGCCAGCATAGCTGGCTAGGGAATTCTGGGAGTTAAAGTCCCCAGGGCCGAAAGTCACCAAGGTTGAGAAACACTGATCTATAGGGGCTATGGCTATTTTCCTTAATTCCTTCTTTCCTTCCCTCCCTCCCTGGTTAGAATGCCCTATTGCAGGCTAACTCTGCCCACTTCCAGGAGTTCGATCCTGATCGGCTCCAGGTTGACTCAGTCGTCCGTCCTTCCGAGGTGGGTCAAATGAGGACCCAGATTGTTGGGGGAAAGAGGCTGACTCTGTAAAGCAGTAAGTCAGTCTAAGGGCTATTATCTATCTATCTATCTATCTATCATCCTATCTATCTATCTATCTATCTATCTATCTATCTATCTATCTATCTATCATCTATCTATCTATGTATCTTTATCTACCTATTCATCATCTATCTATCTATCTATCTATCTATCTATCTATCTATCTATCTATCTATCTATCTATCTATCTATCTATCTATCTATCATCCTATCTATCTATCTATCTATCTATCTATCTCTGTTTATCTATTTATCTATCTCTATCAATCCATCCATCCATCTTCTACTCTATCATATGAGCCATGGTGGCACAGTGGTTAGAGTACAGGACTGCAGGCTCCTTCTGCTGCCTGAAGGCTGCCTGCAATTTGGCAGTTCGAATCCCACCAGGCTCCAGGTGGACTCAGCCTTCCCTCCTTCCCAGGTGGGTCAAAGGAGGACCCAGATTGTTGGGGGCAAATATGCTGAGTCTGGAAACCGCTTAGAGAGGGCTGGAAAAGCACTGTGAAGCGATATATAAGTCTTATGCCTATGCCTATCATGGGATCAAAATTCAGAAGCTTGGCAACCACTCCATATTTGTGACGGTTGCTGCGTCTCAGGATCCCGCCATCCCCTCCTTGTGACCTTCTCACACGCAAAGTCCACGAGGAACCAAAGGGACTACGGTGTTACTGATTTAACGCCAGTGAGTCGCTTAAGAAACGTGCCGAGGAAAGTCACAAAACGAGGGCAAAGCTTAGCTTAAACCAATGTCCCACTTGACAAACAGAAATGCTGGGCTCCGTTGTGGTCGTAAGCCGAGGACTACAAGTACTATTATTCAAACGGAAACAGAGTTCCAGATTTAAGACTCCTGCACAGCACACTTGGCTGCCTCATTCGGCTGCTAGAGAGACACCCCCCCCCCCTCAATGAGACCAAAGTCTGCAGACCCCCGACCCTTTTTACGTGAGGAGCAAGCCCTTGTCTCGTGATACGACCACAGCGGAGCCCAAAATTCCCGCTGCTAAGCGAGACGGTTGTTGAGTGAGCCTTGCCCCATTTCACAGCCTTGCTTGACACCGCTATTAAGTGAATCACTCTGGTTGTTACGTCAGCCTCGGGGTTCTTAAGCGAACCTGGCTTCCCCACGGACTTCGCTTGTTGCAAAAGGGGCACGTGTGACCCCCAGGATAATGGGACGGTCGTAAATACGAGTCAGTGGCCGAGCCTCTGAATTTGGATCACGTGACCGCAGGGAGGTCGTCACTGTGGGAAACGGTCACAAGTCACTCAACGTACCAAACAAACGTTAAGTTCAGCTTCCAACGGTCACTAAACGAATCGAGGTAAGTCGAGGGCGACCTGCAACCTGGAAACTGAGCGCAGGGCCTGCCCTGGGGTTGAATTTCTATTTTAGCGCGAAAGGAACGAAGGGAGCCCCGCACATCGATCTATTTTCACGCTATTTAGCTCTCGTCTGCTAGGCAGGTTCGAATCCCAGAAGGGGGAAAGGCCGGCTGGCGAGAGCTAAATAGCTTGAAAATAGATCGATAGGCTGGCCTGCCTTCGTTCCTTTCTTTGGCAAATCTGAATTCGGCCCCAAAGTACTTTGCCACGGAAGGGGCCCCCTGCGGAGGGGAAAAGAGGCCGGACCTACCTTTGGGTTGGGGGCTGTTGGTGTCCTCCATGGTCAGTTTCAGCTGCTGTATGAACTCCCCGCCATAGACGCTCCTCTCCTGCCAGATGTTGAGCAGCCGTTCCAAGGGCTTCTTGCAACCCTCGTCTGCCTCCCTGGAAGGGGGGGGAGGGGAAAGGGCAAAGCTTCAAAAGCAGGAACGGGAAACGGGGGAGGAGGGGGGACCATAGAGTCCTAGGGCTGGAAGGGACCTTGGAAGCCTTCCGGTCCGACTCCCCCCACCCCTCCCAAGGGTGTGGGTGCCTCATCTGCCGCCCCCTTTGCCAACTCTGAAGCTGGAGCTGAGGGAGAGGGGGGGGGGGAGAGAGAGAGCTGGGCTTTTGTAGCCAAAACAAAATACTTTCTCCCGAGAACCAAGGTCATTCCCACATATGGCTGGAGAGAGGAGGAGGAGGAGGAGTGAAGCTTCCAAGCAACCAGACAGCTGCCTTGATGGGAAAAATAGAACTGATTGTTTGGGAAAGGAGGCAAAACTTTTAATTAACCAACTTTGGGAAACTTTAAGAGTCGGTTTTCACCAGCCTGGGCCAAGAAGAGATCTCCAAATGAAGCTGTCCTTTGAGGAATCTACCTGCCTGGGAGCTCTGTTCGCTATGGGCGTATCACTTGGCACCCTGAGACCCCTATGAGGGGCAGAGCAGTTAAGAAATCTCCAGTGGCCAAGAGAAACGGCCCTTTGCACACCTGCTTTTATTCATTTATTCAGTCCTCGGCTTACGGCCACCATTCAGCCCAAAGTTTCTCTTGCAGAAGGAGACAAATTGTTAAGTGAGCTTTGCCCTATTCGGTGGCCTTTCCCGCCACAGTTGTTAAGTGAACCACTGCAGTTATGAAGTTATTCACACGGCTGTTAAGTGAAGCCGGCTTCCCACACTGACTCTGCTTGTCAGACGGTCGTAAAAGGGGATGGCGTGAGGACCCAGAGGCACCGCGACTGTCGTAAATACGAGTCAGTGGCCAGGCGTCGGGATTTTGTTCACGTGACCCCCGTGTGAGCACGCCGCAACGGTCGTTAAGTGTGAAAACTGGTCCTATGTCGCTTTTCTGAGCACCGTTATAACTTCAAACGGTCACTAAATGAACGCAAGATGAAATGTAGTGCATTTCGCATGTGTCCACCTGCTCGGATTGGGAGACATCTGGCTTTTAAAAAAGAATCAGTGCTTCCAAATGCACAAGGCTCTCCAATCAGCTGAGAAAGGAATTACATACAGGCAGCCCCGGACTTACAACGGCTCATTTAGTGACCGTCTGACGTCTTCAATGGCACTGAAAAAAGTGACTTATGACCATTTTCACACCATTGCAGCATCCCCATGGCCACGTGATCAAAATTCGGACGCTTGGTACCTGACTCACATTTACGACGGTCGCTGTGTCCTTCAGACCAGCAAAATCAATGGGGAAGCCGGGTTCACTTAACGGCCAGGTGGCTAACTTAACAACTGAAGAGATTCACTTAAGAACTAGGTGACTAAGTTAACAACTGCAGGGACCCATGAAAAGCATGGCAAGCGATGTCTGTAGAATGGGACTCAGCCCACTCAACTAAGGTCTCGTTTAGCAGCAGCAATTCTGGGCTCCCTTGTGGTCGTAAGCCGAGGACCGACCGCAAACGCGCGGCCCTCTCCCCCACCCCACAGCCTCCCCAATGCCTTGGGCAACGTCCGTGCTCAGCCCAGGGGGCCTGCAACCCACAGAGGTATGGAGGGACGCCTGCTTGGGGGAACCTGCTTTTCCTAATCTTCTCCGTGCTCCAGATAGCGTCCAGGCGGAAGGCCTCCTCTACATAGTGTCACAGAGGAGTCTGTAACTAGCTCGTAATATATGAGCTGCCAGGAAAGAACACGGAGCCACTCGGTTTATAGCTTGCCCCACAGTGAGGGAAGAGTCACCCAGTGACAGATGGAACGAGCCAAGCAGAAAGACAATCTGGGAAGGAGAGAGAGAGAGAGAGGGAGGGAAGGAGGGAGACATATCTGATAAATCCCCACCACTTGGGAGGCTGATCTCACTTAAAAGCCTGTTCAGAGACAGCCCAGGCGGGTGGAATAACTGACAACGACATAGCTGGGATCGGAAGGAGGCCTGCGGGCATTTCTAGAGCGGGCGATTGGCGCTGCCAGGCCGAGATTCTCCAAACGAACCGAGGAGGAAGAGGAGGCGGATTTGCTGGGATGGGAAAATATTGGGCGGTGCACAGAAAGGGAAAGAGGAAACGGAAGGGAGGTCGTGTGACGCGAGGCCTTTCGGGACGCCCGGCCACTGTGTGGGCACGAGGGGGCTTAGCCGCTGAGTGTCGATGGTTGCCTTCCAGGGGGTTCTCCTTTTTCCTGCGTCAAAGGCGTCTTTATTTCCTTATGACGTTGCTTTGCATCGTAAGGAATGGAGCAATAAATACTCTGTGACACTGAAAGGCCCTCTGCACCTTTCCCAGGAGAAGGAATTCTGCAACTGGGATGCCGACACTCGCCCTCTGGACTAGAACTCCCCGTCTCCTGGGGATTGGCCCCAAGTCAGCCAGCTGGTTTTGATGCCTAAGGCAGGACTAGAACATCTCCTGGTTTCTAGGCCAGCACCTTAACCACTTGCACTTAATTGAAGTTGGGGAGGAAAAGGCCTTTAATGTAAAATGTAGAAAACATAGAAAGAGGGGAAAGAAAACGGCAGAAAAACAGGGAGGGGCCCATGAAGTCTGACGTTCGAATGTTTTAATTCTAATTTTTTTACAATTCTTGTTGCCGACTGGACGGGTGTTTATCCCAAGTCCAGAGACGTCCAGTGGCACCTCGGTACTCAACGCCTTGAGACTCATCGGATTTAGTACTCGAGGCATTTCTGGCATGAAAATGTTGTGCCGGTGCTCATCGTTTGCTTGGTACGCAACACACAGGCTGGAATTTGTCGGTCTGGGCTGCCTCGTGACACACTCCACTGTTCCCCATGGGAAAAATCCGATTGGCACTCATCCTTTTTGGTATTAGTTAATTAACCATGGGAACCGAGGTACCAGGGTGCCATGGTGAGGCCCCTCCTGAAGAAGCCCTCTCTGGATCCAGCTTTATTAGCCAACTATCGTCCCGTCTCCAACCTTCCCTTCCTGGCGAAGGTTGTTGAGAGTGTGGTGGCACAACAGTTTCCCCGTCACTTGGAGGAAGTTGATTATCTAGACCCGCGCCAGTCCGGCTTCCGGCCCGGGCACAGCACCGAGACGGCATTGGTCGCGTTGGTAGATGATCTCTGGAGGGCCAGAGATGGGGGTTGTTCCTCCATCCTGGTCCTATTAGACCTCTCGGCGGCTTTTGATACCATCGACCATGGTATCTTATTGCATCGGCTGGAGGGGTTGGGGGTGGGAGGCACCGTTTTACGGTGGTTCTCCTCCTACCTCTCCGGTCGGTCGCAATTTGTGTTGACAGGAGGGCAGAGGTCGACCTCTAGGCCCCTCACTTGTGGGGTGCCTCAGGGGTCGGTCCTCTCGCCCCTCCTGTTCAACACATATATGAAGCCGCTGGGTGAGATCATCCGTGGTTTTGGGGTAGAGTATCACCTCTACGCTGACGACACGCAGCTGTATATATCTACCCCAAACCACCCCAACGATGCCGTAGCGGTGATGTGCCAGTGCCTGGAAGCCATGCGGGCCTGGATGGGAAGTAACAGACTCAGACTCAACCCGTCTAAGACCGAGTGGCTGTGGTTTCCGGCATCCCGGTACAACCAGTTGACTCCATCACTGGCCATAGGGGACGATCACCTTACCCCTGTGGATGGGGCACGCAACTTGGGCGTCCTCCTTGATGCCCGGCTGTCCATGGAAGATCAAGTGACAGCCGTGGCCAGGAGGGCGTTTTACCAGGTTCGCCTGGTCCGCCAGTTGCGTCCCCTATTGGATCGGGGTGCCCTTTGCACAGTCACTCATGCCCTCGTGACATCCCGGCTGGACTATTGCAACTCTCTCTACATGGGGCTCCCCTTGAGGTGCACCCGAAGGCTTCAGCTAGTCCAGAATGCAGCCGCGCGGGCAGTTATGGGAGCCTCTAGGTTCTCCCATGTAACACCGCTCCTGCGCGAGCTGCACTGGCTGCCTGTCGTCTTTCGGGTGCGCTTCAAGGTGTTAGTTACCATCTTTAAAGCGCTCCATGGCACGGGACCTAGCTATCTGCGGGATCGCATTCTGCCTCATACATCCCTGCGACCGATTCGCTCCCACAGAGAGGGACTTCTCCGGGTGCCGTCCACCAGGCTGTGCCAGCGGGCGACGTCCAGGGGAAGGGCCTTCTCTGTGGCGGGCCCGACCCTCTGGAACGACCTTCCCCCCGAAATCAGAACGACCACTGACCTTCGCTCCTTCCGACAGCTTTTAAAAACTCATTTCTTCCGTTTGGCTGGCCTAGGGTAATTTTAATTAGTTATGGTGTTAAGGGGTTTTAGGGACAGTTTTTAGTTTTTATAGATGTTTTTAGCGCAGGATATGTTTAATTGTGTTTTTAAATTTTGTACTCTGTGTTTATTGTTTTTTAATTCTCCTGTGCCCCGCCTCGAGTCCCTCTGGGGAGAGAGAGCGGGTTAGAAATAAAAATTTATTATTTATTATTATTATTATTATTTATTATTATTATTACCAGGGTTTGTTTAAACCAGGGCTCCTCAAACTACGCCTGCAGAAGCCATTAGTCTGGCCTGCACGGGACCATGAGGCTGCCCTGCCCATCTTTAAAGCGCTCCATGGCACGGGACCTAGCTACCTGCGAGACCGCATCCTACCTCATACATCCCTGGGGCCGATCCGCTCCCACAGAGAGGGACTTCTCCGGGTGCCGTCACTAGGCAATGCCAGCGGGCGACGCCCAGGGGAAGGGCCTTCTCTGTGGTGGGCCCAACCCTCTGGAACGACCTACCCCCCCGACCGCAGAACAACTACGGACCTCCGCACCTTCCGCCAGAAATTAAAGACACTCCTGTTTCATCAGGCCGGCTTGGCCTAAGTTATTTACCTAGCCTACAGTCTGTACAATAAATTGTTTTAATTGGGTTTTAAATGGGATTATGTTTTAACCTTTTAAATTTTAGCACAGGGACAACTTATTTAATCTGGTTTTAATTATTTATATTGTGATACTGTTGTGTTTTAACTTCCTGTGCACCGCCCCGGGTCCCTTTGGGGAGAGGGTGCGGTTATATAAATCCGAAAATAAATAAATAAATAAAATTGCCCCTACCCAATTTCTGGAAGCTGGGGAGGCCAAAAACAGGACATGTGGAGGTCTCGAAAGCCCTCCGCCCGCCTCGGTTTTGGCCTCCAGCAGCATTCGGCCACTCCAAAATGCCCCCGTTTCTCAGCGACAGAATGCTAATGTTGGTTTTCTGGGAAGGGGGCAGAGTTAGAGTTAAAACGGTAGAAGAGGCGGAGGCCTTTCTTAAGAAACATTCCCCACTCCTGGAAGACGAAGAAGAGGGAACAGGAGGGGCCATGGCCTCGCTCACTGGCGGGAAAGAGAAAGAAGAAACAATAGCAGAGACTCAGATCTCAGAAATGAAGAGATATTGAAAATATTACTGTAACCTGTGAACAGGGATGGCAGGGAAAACAAATGATTGAATGTATGCATGTTAAAATATGATATATATGTATCTTTTGCCAAATATTTTCCTTTTTTAATTTTGAATTTTTATGAAGTATCGGAGGTGACCAACATCCTCCACATGGAAGCCACTAAAATGTTTATATATTTTACCCCTTTTCCCAAAGAATACTGTAAAACCCAATAGAATTGCTTTAAAACGAATAATTTGTATGTTGAAATAATAAATCTTAAAATGAGAAGAAGAAAAAAGAATGCTACTGGAGGCTGGACAGAGCAAAAACAGCCCCAGAGGCCAGATCTAAGCGCCAGGCGATAGGCGTTAAATTTGACACCCCTGTTTCAGAGGGTCATTGAGGACCCTTGGAGGTTTTGTCTGTGACCTTGGAGGATGGAGAATCTCCACAGACTTTGAGCCATGCAATTTGGGATGAAGACCCTTGGGATGGGGTGGGTTGTAGGAATGAATCTCCAGAGGAGAATAATTGCAGATTATAGGAACCATTTTCCCCACTCAGGTGGCCCTGAGGACACAGGGGAACCTCCAGTTGGCCTCAAGGACCCTCTAAAAGGATGTCAAGGACCAGCTGTGTCTGCAAGGAGTGTAAATCCTTCCTTTCCCCACCATCCAGTAGGAGCTGAAGAAGCTGCTTGGATGAGAAGCGAAACATCTTCCAAAGAAAAAAACGAGAAAGCCCAGTGGCCTCTTGGAAAAACCACCTTTGGGACACGGGAGACGTGGTATTTCAGCAGCAGGAGAAGGACCCCACAGCCTCCAGCTGCCTTCCGTCGAAGGAAGTGCAACAGGGATGACGTCCATGAAAGGCACCGGTGCAAACCTGACATCCAGCAGCCAACAGCAGGCAAGGCAGGAAGGCGTGGTACCTACCTGGCCACGTGTGAAAAAGCATCCACGAGCACCGATTCGAACTCCTTCGTAAACTCAGGTCCCTTCTTTTTACTGTTCTGGATGACATCGTTCGCCAAGTATAGGAAAGTCAGCTTCCGACTTGATTTGGCTGGCAAAGGAAAGGAAGAAGAGAAAAGAATCTAGGTAAGACGACATTGGGACCACCTCTCAGAGGTTCATATTTGCATCTGTTTGGAATCTGTTATTTTTTTTTAAAGCAGGGTGTATTGAATTGATCTCCTGCCTGGAATCTGATAAAAGAGACAACCTAGAATCCATCCACATTTCTTTAAAAATAATATGTTTTATTGATATAGGGCAGGACAAGAAGCAATGGGTGGAAACTAACCAAGGAGAGAAGCAACTTAGAACTGAGGAGAAACTTCCTCACGGTTAGAGCAATGAATCAGTGGAACAGAAGTTGCCTACAGAAGTTGTGAATGCCCCAACACTGGAAGTTTTTAAGAAGATATTGGACATCCATTTGTCTGAAGTGGTGTGGGTTTTCTGCCTAAGCAGGGGGGTTGGACTAGAAGACCTCCAAGGTCCCTTCCAACTCTATTATTCTATACTAGCTGTTCCCGGCCACGCGTTGCTGTGGCCCAGTCTGGTGAAATGGCCAATCTGTGTGTAGATCTACACCTGCACACACAAACACGTACACACAACCACCGTATAACCCCCAACCTACCTACCTACTGTATTTCTCACTCTATCCCTATAGCTGCCTACCTACCTACCTTGAATCTTATGGACAGAGGATTTTATATCATAAAGGATGACATAATACCTGTGGCCCACTGCTCTCTCTGGATCCATCTACCGACCTTTTTAACAATTTTTTACATTTCTATTGCGTGTTCCTGGCACAGGTGTGACATCTACACAATCTCTATATATATATCATTGGTGCCAAATTCGAAAGGAACGTTGTGTGAAAATTTGGAAGCGATCGGTGCAGGACTTCCGGAGATTAGCAGTTTTGAACAAACTCTTGTTACATTTTTATTTATATAGATAGAAGAAAGATAGAAGATATTTTTCTTTAATAAGCATAAAAGTACTCAACATGAACGGCGTTCATTTTGAATAACAAAAAGATAATAAACCTGGTAATAATCGTAATACGCATATCGTTGATAATGGCCCCATAGTAACATTAGCTTATCCATAGCAGACAAACATTGATTACAATGATTATTATCATTCTCTTAATCTCCTTAATTTCTAACCTCTCTTTCTGTCAGTACATTTGAGGGGAGGGAGAAAACTTCCATCTCAGAGACAAGACGGCCTTGTGGCTTTGATTGAAACAAGGTCTGCGAGGGGGAGGGCAGATCTGTAGCCCAACGTGAGCTTCAGCTGGGAGCCCCAATTCCAGAGGTTCAAGACCCTCGCAGGGCCTCCTTGGAAACAGCAAAAGCCGGAAGGCCGAGAGAAATGGAAACAGCTGACCTGAGGCCGTAACGGTGTGCATTTATTTACGATCTTTACGCGATGCCCAAATTTGCAAAGGCGAATTTTCAAAGCCACAATTATGAGAAGGGGAGGTTGTCCTTCAGGTCGCCATCATTCATGGACTGACCTTCCAAAGTTACAATAGCAATTGGGAGTGATTTACAACCACTCCTCACACGTACAACCGTTGACGCGTCCCAAGGGTCACGTAATCAAAATCCAGGCAACGCAGCGTGTTATTTACGATGTTTGCGGTGTGCCAAGATCACAGGGGGGCCCTGTTTGCAACTGGGCCCAGTCAGCAAAGGCAATTGGGGGGGGGGAGCCAGATTCACTTAACGACAACCTGATTCACTTAACGACGCGCTTTTAAAAAAAACCTCGAATACCTCTGAGGGCCATTTGCAATGAACCAGGGGCCCCTGGAATAGGAGGGATTTTCTTTGTTTCTGAACCCAAGCAGGATAGGAACGGTGGAAGGGGGTGGGGGAGGGCATTTTAAAGGGGGCGGGGGCTGCCACAAAGAAAGCCTGTCACTCAGCCTGTGCCCATAAATTTTTGTCTTCGGGTGGAGGAACGATTGTTAACTGAGCGTGTCTCCATATCCTACTCCAGGGTTTCTCAAATGTAAGCAACGTTAAGAGGCTTGGATTTCAACTCCCAGAATTCCCCAGTGCCAGGCCTGCCTCTGACATTAACCAAGAAAGAAGCCACTCAACTCCGTTCTTGAAGAATCAAGAGTACTTTTGCTGGTTATGAAAAGAAAGCAGCTACTTAAAGCAAGGTCTGAGCCCCAAGCGCCTGAAATCATACATATCAATATGTGTCCGTCCCCCAACATTTCCCCCACCCCATTGCCCAATGCGCAATCCCCTCAGGTGTCATGGGGGTTGCATCTCCAGGAAGCATCATCGGGTTGGTATGCAGGACGGTTGGCCTTGACCGTCTCAAGGCACCAGCCATCGGCCTGCGCAGTAGATGGTGAGAACAAAACTCCCTTCTCCGATCTCCCTCCTGCACCAATTAATCCCATTCCCAAATGCCATGTCCCCTCTCCCCCTTTCAATGGCAACCGAAAGCGAGGAGAGAAGTGATAGCACCATTTTTAAAATATTTTGATCAGGCCACACTTCTGAATTCTGCATCCAGTTGTGGTTGCCACACTATAAAAAAGACGTGGAGACTCTGGAAAGAGGGCAGAGAAGAGCAAGAAAGAGGATTTAGGGGAATGGAGGCTCAAACATACGATGGACGGTTGCAGGAACTGGGTAGTTCTAGTTGAATGAAAAGAAGGACCAGGGGAGACATGATAGCAGTCTTCCAATATATCAGGGGTTGCCCCAAAGAAGAGGGAGTCGAACTATCCTCTAAGGCAGGGGTCTCCAAACTTTGCAACTTTAAGTCTGAAGGACTTCAGCTTTGCTGGCTGGAGAATTCTGGGAGCTGAAGTCCTTCAGACTTAAAGTTGCAAAGGTTGGAGACCCCTGCTCTAAGGCACCTGAGGACAGGGCAAGAAGCAACGGGTGGAAACTAAACAAGGAGAGAAGCAACTTAGAACTGAGGAGAAACTTCCTGACAGTGAGGACAATCAACCAGGGGAACACCTTGCCACCAGAGATTGTGGGGGCTCCATCACTGGAGGCTTTTTAGAAAAGGCATTTGTCCAGAAAGGTGAAGGCAGGGTCTCTTGTTCAAGCAGGGGGTTGGACTAGAAGACCTCCAAGGTCCCTTCCAACCCTGTTATTCTAAAATTACCCCCGAGGGGGCCCTAACCCAAAAAGAGCCATGGAATTTCTAGAAGCCTTTCCCTCTGACAAATCAGCCATCGACAGATGTAGACATGTAGAAAATTAGCACCCAGCCCTCTCCTAGAACAATGAAACATCCTGGGAATATTGAAAAGGCAGAATATTATAATTTGCCTGGATCAGAAAGAGAGAAACGTGTTTGGAGGCAGGAAACAGGCTCACTCTTAATAGCCCCCACCTTTGTCAGTGGGCCATTAGAGGGCCTGAGTCAGTCTATTCTACATAGCAAAGATCTCCCCCCTTCAGCGCCAGGGTGATGGGATGAAGGCATGATAGTATTATAGCCCTTTACCCATCTCACCACACATGGGAAGAAGCCATGCTCAGCCAAGCTTGGACTCAGAGCCCAGCCTAGAGAGTTGGCCCTGCATGACCCCCATGGGAGCCTGACAACCAATCAGAAGACAAGATCAAGATCAAAGGCCAGAGAGGGCATAAAACAGGGACTTTCAGCACCTCTGCTTCTCTTTTCTTCTCCACCCAACATCTGGAAGCATCTGATCCTCCTTTTCTGCTCAGGAGCTCAAGCCATGGGGTCCTGTCCACCATTAAACCATCTTTCCCAGCAGCCTCCTTTTCCCCCACTTGGAGCTGAACCCAGAAGGATGTTTCTTCCAACATTTCCTTCCTTCCTTCCTTCCTTCCTTCCTTCCTTCCTTCCTTCCTTCCTTCCTTCCTTCCTTCCTTCCTTCCTTCCTTCCTTTCATATGATCCTGCCCACCATTAAACCATCTTTCCAAGCAGCCTCCGTGTTTCCAGTGTCTTTTTCCCCACTTGGAGCTGAACCCAGAGGGACGCTTCTGCCAACAGACATGAATCACCTCCATAGGCTATGCAAGAGGCCACCAGCCAGCCCAAAAGAGGAGAAGAAGACCCCAGGTCCTCTCCAGCAAGCAGCACTCAGATCAGCATACATGATCTCCAAGGTCAACTTCAGACCAACAATCAAGGAAGCCATTTCCCAACCAAGAAGCTGTCAAAGAACCATCAGCAAACAGCCCATCCAAAGGGTCCCCAAGGCCACCCCCACCAACACAGACACGGGAATATAAATTGTCAGCCAATCACACTCCTTACTAGCCCTGATGATGTTCCCTGGTTGGGTCATGAAACGCCTGCACGAAAGCCCCCAAGCTCCGAGAGCACCAAGGACCCCACAATCCTCCTCCTCCTCCTCCAAATCCCCTTCCTTCTAGCACTGATGATACTAGCTAGTTGGGTCATGAAACGCCTGCACGAAAGCCCCCAAGCTCCGAGAGCACCAAGGACCCCCCAATTCAACCCTCAGCTACAAATAATCTCCTTTAAAATCCCCACTCTCTGAAACTGGCCTTCTTTGTTAAAGAAAAGCCTTGGATTCTTCCTGACCCTTTTCCCCCCAGGGAGGGAAAGCTAGCAGTGACCAAAGCTGGCCCTTTGTGGGGGTTTTAGCGGGAGCATGGGAACTGCAGCATCTGCACTGCCTTCTTTCAACAGTGGCCGCTCTCTGTAACAGGGACACACACGGAGTGTCCAAAATGGTTAACAGACAAGGACCAGGGGGGGGGGACATTCGAGCTGGGCAAAAGCTTGCCAGGGCACAGAGGCAAACCAGCCGAAACGCACTGCTGGGGACAGCCTCGTTCAAGCCTCGAGGTTGGCATATTTGCAGGCCCACAAGAGTTGCCAAGACGAACTATTTCTAGGGATCACAAAAGGAAAAATATGGCAAAGGTGGACTATATTTAATGCTGCATATTTTAACGGCTGCAAGACTGGTTTTTGCACAAAAATGGAAAGGTTACCTAACCATGAAAGACAGGGAAGGGCTTTTGACTAGACAGGTAATCCCCACTTAGTGACTTCTTGTTCAGCAACCCTTTGGAGTTACAAGAAGAAGACTGTGTCCTTGGAAGTTGTGGCTGTCGCAGTGTCGCCCACCGTCACAGGATCATGATGGGGGGCCCTTGGCAAACGGCACACAGTTCCAATGGCCACAGCTTCCCACAGCCACACCCTCAGCCCTTGTGATCTTCCCTGCCAGCTTCCCATAAGTCAAGTCAAGGAGGAAAGCAGCCACCCCTGAGGCTCTGCTTAATGGCCGCACCTGATTCCTTAACAGCCACAACCTGAGCTATCACTGTACACTGAAGGTGGCATTTAATTTCCCTGTCCAAGACGCTGTGGCAATCAAGTAAGCAAAGCTAAATGTGGGATAATCATGCACCCGCAGGCTGCACCAAGCACTCACGGAAGGTTTTCCAAAATGCCACCCATCCCACTGGCACAGCAAGAGAGAGAAAACTGAAGCGGTGGCCACTTTTGGCTTCGGTTTCAGGCTTGACCGGTTCAGGTCAAGCTCAGCAGAACTGGACTGGGCATTGCCATGCACCGCTCGCCTCCTGTAACTGTGGATGGTCCACAGTGCCAGCCTCCTCAACCCAAACCCTGGGCCCAGAGCAGAGGTCCTGAGGCCTTAGGACCGAATGCTGCATTCTGGAAAGGATTGCCTGTACCCAAATTATTATTTAACATGGAAATTGGGTGCATTACATCTGGAGCTATCTAGATTTCCTGTGCGCCGCCCTGGGTCCTCTGTGGAGAAGGGCGGGATATAAATTTAAATAAATAAATAAATAAATAAATAAATAAATAGATCAGTCCATTCTTGAGTGGAAAACTACACTACAGGGGGTTGTGCAGCAAAGAACTAATTAAAGGAGATTATTTGTTGCTCAGGATTGAACTCTATGGCAGGGGTCTCCAACCTGTGCAACTTTAAGTCTGAAGCAAAGCTGGCTGGAGAATTCTGGGAGCTGGAGTCCTTCAGACTTAAAGTTGCAAAGGTTGGAGACCCCTGGCCCAGGCCCTGACACTGACAGCTTTCCTGGTTGGAGAAGTCTGGGAGCTGAAGTCCTTCAGACTTAAAGTTGCAAAGGTTGGAGACCCCTGATCTATGGGCCTTGGTGCTCTCTGAGCATACTTATCGAAGTGGGTATGGTAACATCATCCATGATAGAAGGTGAGGGGGGTGGTAGAGAGGAAGAGGAGGACGACTGTGGGGTCCTTGGGGCTCTTTGTGTTGGGTGGTTTCCTTGCAGATGTTTTCATGACCCAACTAGGTAACCTCATCAGTGTTGGAGGAAAAAAACCTCAACATCCAGGCAAATGGAGCTGCTACTTTCCCCAAGAGAGAGCCAGACAAGCATCACTGAGCCAGCTTCTTCGGCTGACTCCCGCTTCCATGCCAGCTGCAAGGACTGGCAGCGAGCAGCAGAGCGGAGTGGAAAGTTATCAGCACGCAGCCACGCCACGGCTGGTCAAAAGGAAGCTTTATCTCCTGTAACAGCTTAAGCTAGACCAAGTGCGGACCGAGGCTTTCGGGAGGGAGGGGCTGGTCTGGGTACCGACATTTCTTGGCCGGAGTCAGCTGAGGGAGGAAGACTAGGAAAGCTTCATTTGTGCCGAGCGCTCCAGGGGCCTCAGAAATCATGGGCTGGCAAAGCCAACAGTCTCACGTAGTAATTTACTGATCAGCCTCTGGTCCCCATGGGGGCTTCCATGTCCAAAACAAGACTTAAAACCCAATTCATGGACTTACTGGAATATTTAGGAGGCATAAACTACCACCACGGATATCATGAACGGAAAAAGGGAAATATCCTCTTAATGACTTCATTTTAATGGCTGCCAAACACCACTTGTTCTTTTTTAAAATAAAGCAGCTTGTTTGGGGGGGAGGGGGCTGGTTGGAGGGGGAGGGCTTTTTTTTTTTTTTATGCAGTTGTTCAAATTATACTAACGGAATGGGGCCCTAAGAGTATTAGCAGCCCACATCTCTGACAGCGTCTAGGGAGATTCTCCACCATCCAGGTTGTCCCAAAGGTGCTTTTTTCAAAAGGCAACCAGACCTTGTTTTTCCTTGAAGACATTTCGCTTCTCATCCAAGAAGCTTCTTCAGTTCTTCCCCCACTATCCCGTCAGAGCTGAAGAAGCTTCTTTATTTATTTATTTATTTATTTATTTATTTATTAAATTTTTATACCGCCCTTCTCCCTTCCGGGAGACAATAAAAATCAGTGACATGAAATATAAAATACATAAAGGGTGAGAAGCGAAACGTCTTCAAAAGGAAAAAAAAAGTCCGATTACCTCCTGGGGGGAAAAAAAAAGGCACCTTTGGGACAAGCTTGAAACTTAGAATAGCTTCATGGTCACTCTGGAGGTCCACCGGTTGCCATGCCTTAAAAGGAAATTTCGTGGCATGCAGCTTTCCGAGGGTCAAACCCCCCAAGATGCACTACATAAACATGATGAAATAAATAATACAAAATCATGTATATACCCACGTATATTATAGCAGGGGTCTCCAACCTTTGCAACTTTAAGTCTGAAGGACTTCAGCTCCCAGACTTCTCCAGCCAGCAAAGCTTATTATGTATATAAGCTTATTATGTATACACTATATACGAGACCGCCTCCTGCCCCATACATCCCTTCGTCCGATCCGCTCCCACAGAGAGGGTCTTCTCCGGGTGCCGTCGGCCGGGCAATGCCGGTTGGTGACACCCAGGGGAAGGGCCTTCTCTGTGGCGGGCCCGGCCCTCTGGAACGACCTACCCCCCGACCTTTGCACTACCTCGGACCTCCGCCTCTTTCGCCAACGTCTTAAGCATTTATTCCAACAAGCCAGCCTAGCATAGCCCCCCGCTTCTGACTTTTTATGTATAAATTGCTATTTGGTAGGGTTTTAAATGGTTTTAGTGCGGGTTTAATAATTTAATATGTTTTAAATTGATTTATATTGTTCTTATTCTGGTTTTAATAATGCCTGTGCGCCGCCCTGGGTCCTAACAAGGAGAAGGGCGGGGTATAAATTCAAAATAAATAAATAAATAAAATAAATAAATAAAAGTATACACCCACATAGCAAAGCTGGCTGGAGAAGTCTGGGAGCTGAAGTCCTTCAGACTTAAAGTTGCAAAGGTTGGAGACCCCTGTATTATAGGACACAGAGAAACAACACAGCTTCTAAAGCCCAGCTGTTTCAGGGCTGCTTCCCATAATTTAAATTGTTTTGGCCTTGATTCTTGATTCTCACAGCCGTTGCTGTTTTACCAGGGGGGGAGGCAGAGGGGGGGGGGGGGAAGGGGGGGGTTGTTCTCCATGGATTTTCCCATGTCAGCCACTGAGTGTCATTTTTTATTGTGGCAGCATACAAATGTGCTTAAGGAACAAAATAAGCAGGCGAAACAAAGAGGAACCCGCTCTCTCTCAAAGAAAACTTCCTTGCATCACAGCTCCTTTGAGGTCTAAGCGCATATACAGGTGGTCCTCGGCTTACAAACAATTCATTTACTGACCGTCCAGTTACCATGGCACTGAAAAAAGTGACTTATGACCATTTTCCACAGTTACGATCTTTGCAGCATCCCCATGGTCAGGTTGATTTGCTTAGTGACTGACTCACATTTATGACGGACGCAGTGTCCCAGAGTTACGTGATCCCCTTTTGCGACTTTCTGACAAGCGAAGTCAATGGGGAAGCCAAGATTCACTTAACAACCGTGTCACTAAATTAACAACTGCAGTGATTCACTTAACAAATGAGGCGAGGAAAGTCGTAAAATGGAGCAAACACACTTAACACATTTCTCTCTTAACAACACAAATTATGGGCTTGATTGTGGTCGTAGGTTGAGGACTACCTGTATTATGTCCTCCCTGAAAAAAGGGCTTATGACCCAGATCAGAAATTCTGATGGCCACCTCCCCACAATCACATGACTGCTTCATTTGGTTTCGCTTAATGACCAGAGCTTTCACTTAACAACCATGATATTCACCTACGACCACAGCATTCACTTAACGACTGCCACACAAAAAAATGTGGTAACATAGATCAATCCCATGACCGATCTGTTTTGCAACCATTACAACGGGACGATCGAAATTTGGTGGGCTCCATTACAGTCGTAAGTGGAGGACTCCCTTCAAGGAATGGCCAAACGTTACACAGAACGGGAGAAAAGTTGTGTACCTGGACAGAAGGTTTAAGGAAGTGGGAAATTCAAAAAACCCAGCGTCTCCACCTGTGTGCTGCCGATTGTGTTGTTGCGCGCAAATGGGTAGGGAGAAAAGCTGAATACAGTTGTTGGAATAGGCTACGTAGGAAGGGGCGGGAGAGGACAAAAGACGGGGCCGGGAATCAATGCACCCCATGCATGCACCCCAAAGACCTGAAGACCAGCTGGCCAGCAGGAGGTGCCCACACAGGCACGGTGGAGCTGGGCTGGGCTGATGGCTGGGCCATAGGTTCGCCATCAGGGCCCTAGACCAGGGGTCTGCAAAGTCGGCTCTTTTAAGACGGGTGGACGGGTGGAGTTGAACTCTGGGAGTTGAAGTCCACCCGTCTTAAAAGAGCCGACTTTGCAGACCCCTGCTTTATGCTGTTCCCAGCGTCCCTTAAAAGCAATCACTTGGCCTACAAATGGCCTGAGAACCAGCCTCTCTGTTAGATAATTGACATTGGAGCTAAGTCAAAGTAAGATAGTCAAACTAAGTTAATCAAGTAGTAGTAAACATACCAAAGGAGGGAGGGAGGGGAGGAGGGAAGAGAATGTTTTACTGAAACTTCCTCAAATGGGTTACCCAGCCCTAATTCACATATCAAAGGGCAATGCCTGTAAACACTAATAGTTTACTTTAAATTGGCCTCCTGGCGGAACCAAAGGTTCACAAACATAAAGATCGTCCATCCACACCTCTCAAGTGTCCCCCTAGAACAGGGGTCCCCAATCTTGGCCACTTTAAGGCTTGTGGACTTCAACTCCCAGGATTCCTCAACCAGCTCTGCTTTCTCCATCCTCCTGGTTGTCCCAAAGGGGCTTTTTTCAAGAGGCAACTGGACTTTCTGCGGGGGGTGGGGGTTCTTCGAAGACATTTCACTTCTCACGCAAGAAGCTTCTTCAGGTCTGAGTGGATGGTGGGGAACGATTCAAAGGATGCCAATTCTCAGCTGTTTGCAAGGAATATGAATCCTTCAAATTCCCCACTCTCCGGTCAGAGCTGATGAAGCTTCTTGGAGAGGAAGCAAAATGCCTTCAAAGGAAAGAAGAAGAAAGCCCAGCTGCCTGTTGGGAAAAAGCATTTTTGAGACCAATTCAAGAGATGCCACGGCCCAACCAATTACAACCACAACCCAACCATTGGGTCACGTGGCCAAACATTGCCCGAGTTTGGCAACAGTGTTCTGTTCACAACGGTGGTGGCTTCCTGGGGTCACGTGACCACCGTCTGCAAGCTTCCCGGCCTCCTTCCGACAAGCAAAGTCAGTGGGGGAAGCCGGATTTGTTTAATGACCATGTGACTCACTTAACAGACGCTTCACAGTCGCGGCAAAAAGGGATTGTCCAATCAGACGCAACTCGCTTCGCTGCTTTGCTTAGCAACGTAAATTAAGGGCCTGGCTGTGGCTGTCCAGGTAGTCCTCGACTTGCGACCACAATTGAGCCCAGGATTTATGCTGCTGAGAGAGATGTTTGTTCAGTGAAATTTGCCCCACGTCGCAAGCTTTCTTGACACGGTTGTTAAGTGAATCACTGCAGTTGTTAAGTCAGCCACACGGTTGTTAAGCGAATCTGGCTTCCCCGTTGACTTGGGTTGTCGGAAGGTTGCAAAAGGGGATCGCATGACGCTGAAACACTGTGGCCGTCATAAATGTGGGTCAGTTATCAAGCATCTGAATGTAAATCACCAGATGCTGGGGAATGCTACTACGGTCATAACTGTGAAAAATGGTCACCTTTCCGTTTTCTCCATGCCGTTGTAGCTTTGAATGGTCACTCGATGAACTGCTGTAAGTCGAGGACCATCTGTACATGAGAAACTCAGGCCTGGGGAACTGAAGCAACCGAGGAGACCCGAATTTTGTCGTGGCAACAGGGACTCCTCGGTTTATGACCGCAATGGAGCCCAAAATCTCATGTGGCTAAGCGAGACAGTCGTTAAGTGAGACTTGACCCATTTTTGCAAACTTCATGGCCACCCTTGTTGGGAGAATCCCTCTTAGCTGCTGGGTTAGCAACGCGGCCGTTAAGTGAATCCGGCTCCCCCATTCGCTTTGCACGTGAGGAGGTCGCAAAAGGGGATCGTATGAGCCCCCCCCCCAATACACACACGCAGAGCGACCGTCGCAAGTATGAGTCCATTGCCAAGCGTCCGAATTTGGATCCTGTGAGGGTGGTGAAACGTGGCGGCGGTCATAAGTGCGAGGACTGGCCGCGAGATACATTTCCCCTCCCCCTCCCCGTGCTGTTGTAACTTCGGACAGGTCACTAAGCGAACCGTTGTAAGCCGAACCATCCTGCATCCGAACGAGGCCTGGAGAACCCCCCCTCTCCACGTGGGCCTCTCCACCAAAACCACCACCACGAAGCCCCTGGGGACCAGAAGGCGCCCGGCTGCCTTCCTCCAGGCCGGGGGAGCCTGGCCGGGGATGATGGGCCTTGTGGCGGGGGCCCGGCCCGGGTTCCCCGGCGCCTTTACGCGGCGCTTGCGGCTCGCTGGCCTCCCTTCTCACCCTTGCGGAGCTCCCGGTGCCAGACGACGACGATGGGCCCGGCGTGCTTGCGGTGGTGGATGAGCCACAGGCTCAGCGTCTGCACGCTCTGCTGCGAGTTGCTCAGCTCCGACAGCTTCCGCTCCAGCGCCGACTCCGAGAACGACGACATGGCGGGGACTCGCCTGACCCGACCCGGCCTGGCCTGGCTGGACCGGGCCCCCGGCCTCAGGGGCGACCAACCGCCACAAAATGGCCGCACGCCCTTTCACCCCGGCGCCGCCGAAGGTCAGAGGGCGGCATGCTACGGGTCGCCGGAAGGGTCAGCGGAGGGAGAGAGGAGGGGCGAGTTGCTAAGTGACCGCGGGAAGGCTTGAGAGAGCCGACGGCCACGCCTGCGCAGTCCGCTCGGGGATGGAAGGGGGAAGGACGACGCGCCGGCGCGGTCCGAAGCCTCCGGGCATGCGCAGACGGGCGTTGGCGCAGGCGCCTTGAGCATCGGGCAAGGTAAGGGGGCGCGTTTCCCCTCCGGCCGTCCGAGCGGAGCCTCCGGCCTGTCCGTTCTCCGCTGAGGGACGCTGCCTGGCCCGGGTAGGTGGGGAAGGCCCAGCCGGCGGAGGCCTTTCCTCTGGGTGGGGTGGGGTGGAGGGAAGCCCCTATTGAATTGGGTGGCGGGGGGAAGGGGTGTCTTTCTGAGGAGATTCCTGAGGGAAAACTCTGAGGCGAAGTTATGGGCCTAGTGGGGAGGCTCGGAGTGGGGTGGGGGCAGCCGCCCAAGTAAGGGCTACTGAAGGCTGGAAGTCTGGAGTTCGAAACCTGCCTCTCCCTCCTCTCTTTCTCAGCCCACCTCGCAGGGTTGTTGTTGAGGGGGGAACGAGGGGGAAATGCAGGTAGTCCTCGACTTACGACCACGACGCCTGAGCCCAAAACTTCCCCCTGCTTCGCCCCCCCCCATCTTGCGACCGCGGTCATTAAGCGAACCGTGTGGTCCTTGAGCGAACCCAGCTCCTCCCGTTGACTTTACTTGGTCGGAAGCCTCCCGGGGGAGCAAGGTTGCCAAAACGGGGATCCCGTAACCCTGGGGCCAAGGCGACGACCGTCCTGAGTACGGAACCGGTTTGCCAAGCGCCTGGGTTTTGATCACGTGACCCACCGGGCGAGGCTGTGAAAGTCGTAAGGGTGAAACATAAGTCGCCTTTTTTTTCCCCCCAGTGACGCTGTAACGGTGGCTAAACGCATGGCTGCAAGTCGAGCACTGCCTGAATGATGAAAATAATACAGGCAGGATCTCCTGGGGCTCAGCCTGGGCAGCCCCTTGCCTGAAATACAATACAATGCAATAGCAGAGTTGGAAGGGACCTTGGAGGTCTTCTAGTCCAACCCCCTGCGTGGGCAGGAACCTTATACCATTTCAGACAAATGGCTCTCCATCATCTTCTTAAAGACTTGCAGTGTTGGGGCATTTACACCTTCTGGAGGCAACTTCTGTTCCAGAGGTTAATTGTTCTGACTGTCAGGAAATTCCTCCTCAGTTCTAAGTTGCTTCTCTCCTTGATTAGTTTCCACCCATTGCTTCTTGTCCTGCCCCCAGGTGCCTTGGAGAATAGCTTGACTCCCTCTTCTTTGGGGCACCCTCTGAGAGATTGGAAGACTGCTATCCTGTCTCCCCTGATCCTTTTTTTTAAAAAAATAGTCTATTAATATAAAATCAAACATTTAACAGTTATAGGATAAGGGTGGTGGGAGAGACGTACAAAGATAGAAAAAGGAGAGGAGGAGAGGTAAGGGGGAAGATACAAACCGGGGTTATAACTACTCCCCTAATTTAAGAAATATATTTGTCCCCAGACTAACATCAAGTATTATTTACAATTATATTCTGATGTCTATATATAAATCTATAAAATTGTCTTAAGTACTATTATCTTGTTTGTTCCTTGTGCCTATTTCACTATTATTTTGTCTAATTAGTTTCTTTGGTATCCGTTGTTCTCTTGTTGTACCATGTATACCATGTTTCCCAGGATTGGGCATAAATTGACTTTGACTTGTCCTTTAGGACAGGGGTCCCCAACCTTTTTTGCCCCAGGGACCGGTTTCATTTTAAAGAAAATTCTGCAGACCGGCTGAGTGGCTCAGCAGTCATGTGACTGGGTGGGCGTGGCCAACTTGGAAAATGTGAAACTCACTTAACAATGATCTTGGTTAGCAACCAAACTTGTGGCCTCAACTGTGGTCATAAGTTCTTTCTTTCTGTCTTTCTTTCTCTTTTTCTTTCTTTCTTTCTTTCTCTTTTTCTTTCTTTCTTTCTTTCTTTCTTTCTCTCTCTATTTCTTTCTCTCTTTCCCTTTCTCTTTATTTCTTTCTCTTTCCCTCTTTCTCTTTCTCTCTCTCTCTTTCTCTCTTTCTGTATCTTTTTCTGTCTTTCTTTCCTTTCTGTCTCTTTCTCTCTGTCTTTCTCTCTCTCCCACTTTCTTTTTCTTTCTTTCTCTTTTTCTTTCTCTCTCTCTGTCTCTCTCCTTCATCCGCCCATCTCTGTCACTCTGTGTGTGTGTGCGTGTGTCTGTCTGTCTTGCATTCACTCAATCACTCATTCTGTGTCTCTGTCTATCTTTCTCTCCCTCCCTCCCTCCCTCCCTCTGTGTCTCTATGTGTGTCTGTCGTCGTCCCCCCCCCCCAGCCTCCTCAGCCCGCCCGCCGTGCTTGGTCGCTCGTTCGCTTGGTCAGGCTCGGTGCCGGCATGCCAGCAGGGGAGGCTCCGTGGGGGGGGGGGGGGAATCGGTGGCCGGTAGGGAGGGTTGCTCCGGCGGCGCCCAGGTGTCCCTCCGTCGACGAGGGTGGAGGAAGAGCCGCACTCCAACGGCGCGAACAGGGGGCTGCCCCCTCCTCTCCAGCCCTGCGGACTGGCTCCTACCCAGCCACGGACCGGCACCGGTCCGCAGCCCGGGGTTTGGGGACCCCTGCTTTAGGATATACGTTAGTTTATCGGATTCTGCACAACTAAAAATTTTTGATATAATTAAGCTCTCTGTTGGTGGGTTAAGTGTTTTTCCAGTGTTGTGCCATGGCCATCCTAGTCGCTGTTGTGATATGGGTGAAAAGGTACCAATCTTGATTTTGGATTTTGTGTGGCTTAATGCCAAGCAGGTATAAATCAGGTTTGAGGGGGAAGTTGATACCTACTATTTCCAGGAGCCAAATTTGTGTTTTTTTCCAAAGTTGCATAGAAATTGGGCAGGTCCACCCCTGGTGGAAGAACGTGCCCCTGGCCGTTTTGCATTTCCAGCATCTATCTGAGGAATTTGGGAACGTGTGCAATTCGGGCTGGTGGTAGGTACCATCTATAGAGCATTTTATATGAGTTTTCCTTATAGGAGGACGACAAGATCATTTTCATGGTTTTGTCCCAAATAGTTTGCCACTCTTCTAAGTTGATATTCCTTCCTATATTCCTTCCCCAAGCGATCATGGCACCTTTAATTGTTTCTTCACCAATGTACCTTTGCAATAATAATTTATAAACCTTAGAAATGAATTTAGTTGGTGTGTCCCACAGAATCTTATCTATATCATGATTTGTTGGGTATATTCCGAATTCTTGTTTATCTTTGTTATCTTTGTTTATCTGCCTGAGTATATGGCCACCAGTCTATCTTCCAACCCCTTAGTTGTAGATCTGTCCGTGTTCTGATGTTGCCCCCCTCATCTATCAAATCTCCATAAGTTAGGTTTCTCTTTGAGTTGTGAACGGTTGGGTAGGTTATTGCTTCGATTGGGGCTAGCCATCTTGGGATTTGGGTGTACAGTTGTTGTTTAATTTTCTGCCATGTCATGAAGAGGGTCGCTCTCGTGTGGTGGGTGGTAAAACTTTTGGGTTGTCTATTGTTTTTGGGCCAAAGTGATGAATGCCAACCTTGAAGGAGATCATAACCTTCAATTGGTAGGATCCATCCTCTCATTAGGGTAACCCAATCTTTGACCCAGATCAAAATTGAGGCATGGTAGTAAAGTTCCCAGTTTGGGAGTCCCAAGCCTCCTCTCAATTTGTGTTCCTGAAGCATTTTCTTTTTTATGCGTGATTTTGTCCCCTGCCAGACAAATTTCAATGTGGTATAGTCTAATTTTTGAAAAAAATATTTATTTAACTTTACGGGTGCCGTTTGGAACAGGTATATCCATTTTGGGAGGATGTATGCTTTAATAGCAGCTATCCTCCCTAGCAGTGATAAACGGATTTTGCTCCATTTTTCAATTTCCTTGATCATTTCACCTATTAGTTTGTTATAATTTAATTCTTTGATCGCGGAGCATCTATTGGTTAACCAGATTCCCAAGTATTTAACTTTTTTAACAATTTCGATTCCCAGTAATTTTTGTATCTGTTCCTTTTGTTGTCCTGTCATATTTTTTGCCAGCATTTTAGTTTTTTGTTTATTAATTTTTAAACCGGCCACCTCTCCATATTCTTCTATGGTTGTGATTAGTTTTGGTCCTGAGGTCAGAGGTTCTTCTATCACAAAGACCAAGTCATCAGCAAATGCCTGATCCTTCTTTTTATTAAACTAGACCTCCCCAGTTCCTGCAACCGTTCCTCATATGTTTTAGTCTCTAGTCTTGTACTGGCATCCTGGGAGGTAACATGAGGCTGGCTCCAGGATATTGTGAACGCTTCACTGAGTGAGGGGTTCTTGCCGGCCTCCCTTAAAGAGGCGATGGTGAGACCCCTCCTCAAGAAGCCTTCCCTGGACCCAGCATTGTTGGAAAATTACCGTCCGGTCTCCAACCTTCACTTTCTTGCGAAGGTTGTAGAGAGTGTGGTGGCTCAACAGTTTCCTCGTCACCTGGAGGAAGTTGATTATCTAGACCCGCACCAGTCCGGCTTCTGACCCGGTCACAGCACTGAGACGGCATTGGTTGCGTTGGTGGATGATCTCGGGAGGGCACGGGATAGAGGTTGCTCCTCTATCCTAGTCCTATTAGACCTCTCAGCGGCTTTTGATACCATCGACCATGGTATCTTATTGCACCGATTGGATGTGGTTGGGGCTGACAGGTACCGTTCTGCGGTGGTTCTCGTCCTACCTCTCTGGTCGGTCGCAATGGGTGTTGGCAGGAGGGCAGAGGTCGGCCCCGAGGCCCCTCACATGTGGGGTTCCTCAGGGGTCGGTCCTCTCGCCACTTCTGTTCAACACCTACATGAAGCCGCTGGACGAGATCATCCGTGGTTTTGGGGTGGAGTACCATCTGTACGCTGATGACACCCAGCTGTACATATCCACCCCAAACCACCTCAACGATGCTGTCGAGGTGCTGTCCCGGTGCTTGGAGGCCGTACGGATCTGGATGGGTAGTAATAAACTCAAGCTCAACCTGTCCAAGACCGAGTGGCTGTGGTTTCCGGCACCCCGGTTCAGCCAGATAAGTCCAACACTGGCCATTGGGGGCAAACAACTGGTCCCCGTGGAGAGGGCGCGCAACTTGGGCGTCCTCCTGGATTCCCGGCTGTCCATGGAGGACCATGTGACGGCTATGGCCAGGAGGGCGTTTTGTCAGGTACGCCTGATACGCCAGTTGCGCCCCTTACTGGACCGGGGGCCCTTCGCACAGTCACTCAAGCGCTTGTGACTTCTCGGCTGGATTACTGTAACGCTCTCTACATGGGGCTCCCCTTGAGGTGCACTCGAAAGCTACAGCTAGTTCAGAATGCGGCCGCGCAGGTGATTATGGGCACCCCAAGGCAAGCCCACATAACACCTCTCCTGCGCGAGCTGCACTGGCTACCTGTGGCCTTTCGAGTACGCTTCAAGGTGTTGATAACCATCTTCAAATCGCTCCATGGCTCGGGGCCTAGCTATATACGAGACCGCCTTCTGCCCCATACATCCCTTCGTCTGATCCGCTCCCACAGAGAGGGCCTTCTCCGGGTACCGTCGGCCGGGCAATGCCGGTTGGCGACACCCAGGGGAAGGGCCTTCTCTGTGGCGGGCCCGGCCCTCTGGAACGACCTACCCCCCGACTTTCGCACTACCTCGGACCTCCGCCTCTTTCGCCAACGTCTTAAGACGTACCTATTCCAACAAGCCGGCCTAGCGTAGCCCCCCGTTTTCTGACTCTACTGATAAATTTTAATTTTTTAGGGTTTTAAAGGGTTTTTAGCACAGGTTTTAATTTAATTTAATATGTTTTTAATAGTATATATTGTTTTGTTATGTTTTTAATAATGCCTGTGCGCCGCCCTGAATCCTAACAAGGAGAAGGGCGGGGTATAAATTCCAAAAATAAAAATAATAATAATAATAGTCCCCTAAATGTTAATATAGGTTCTCCTGCTTGATCGAGGGGCTTGTAAAAAGTTGTAAATGCTCCAACACTGGAAGTTTTTAAGAAGATGTTGGAGAGCCATTTGTCTGAACTTGGTGTGGGGTTTCCTGCCTAATCAGGGGGTTGGACTAGAAGACCTCCAAGGTCCCTTCCGGCTCCTGTTCCTGTTTTCTATCCTACGCTACCCCATCCCATGGATATAAACTAAACGAATAAAAATGCCCTTTTCTTCTGCTGGCAGGAGGATTGCGGTCGAATGAGCCCGAAAGCGCAGCAGCAGCAGCAGCCATGGCCATTTTCGACACCCCCCAGGAGGCCTTTGGAGCCCTCCGCTACTCCTGCGTCCAGCTGACCAAAGCCCAGACAGTGGAGAACGTGGAGCGCCTCCACTCCCAGCTGCGAGTGGTCAGCGACTCGGCCCTGCAGGAGCTCCAGGAATACATCCTTTTCCCTTTGAGATTCGCCCTCAAGACCCCCGGGCCCAAGCGGGAGGGTGTGGTCAGAAGCGTGGTGCAGTGCGTCGGCTTCGTGCTCTCGTCCACCTGCGTGAAGAAGGCGGACCTCCTCCTGGAGCTCTTCTCCGAGCTCTGCGTCTGCCTGGTGTCTCCCTCCAACCCATCCAAGCTGGCCCCTCTGTCGGAGGAACTGAAGGAAGATGTGGGCCAGGCCTTGCTCGCGCTGCTCCACTCCGCTTACGAAGACGTCCTTCGGTCTCTCTACCAGCCCTCCAGCCTTCCCCTGCTGGGCTTCGCCCTCTCCCTGCTCTTGACTCTCGCACAACAGGAAAAAGCCCGGCAGGTTAAGATCACAGCCTTGCGGTGTCTGCAGGCTGTCCTTCTGCAGTGCGACTGCCCAGAGGGCCACCGGTCCCTGGAGAAAGAGGAGAGGAGGCAATGTGGAGATCTCTTCGCCTCCCTCATCCCTGGGATCTCCATCTCGCTCTCCAGGGTTATCACCGCAGACACCAAGCAAGGCCACGCCGTCACGGTCTTGGCCATCAAGCTCTTCGCTAGGGCCGTCAGCCTGGTGATGGCCGATGAACAGCTAGCAGAGATCCCGATGGAGAGGAAGAAACCCGTCTCGGGACAGAGCAAAATGCAGGCCCTGGAGGTCCACCGAGACGCAGCCTGGACGAAGAACACGGCATCCAACCTCTTCATCCTTATCCAGAGGGTGGCCGCATCTGCCTCTGTTCACTCCCACTGGAAGGTGCGGCGGGAGCTGGTGGAAATGGCCAGCCTCCTCCTGACCACCTGCGGCCGCTCGTTGGTGGACTCGGCCAGCCAGTTGTTAAAAGCCTTGGTTGGCCTTGTGAATGACGAGAGCCCCGAGGTCCAGCGTCTGAGCGAGAGGGCCTTGACGGAGATGGCTGCGCAGGAGAGAGTGGCCGGAAACAGGGTCCTGGCCGACATCCTGTCTGAGGATCTTCACTCTCTGGCCACTGTTCTACCCCGCTTAATGACCTCCCAGAACGACCAAGGCAAGATGGCCACCTTAAACCTGGTCCTCGGGTACCTGAAGCTCTTGGGCCCCAGAGTGAGTGTGGTCCTCCACTCCACCTCCCACCTTCAGCGCCTGTCCAAGGCCCTGATGCAAGTCCTGGAGCTGGACGTGAAGGACGTGAAGGTGGTGGAGGAGAGGAGCGCTGCCCCGGAAGCTTTTCCTCAGCCTGCCCGGGGCGGCCTCCAGAGGAAGTACTTCCGCTTCTTCACCGACGACCGGATCTTCCCCCTCCTGCAGCAGATTTGCCGGGCTCTGGGCACTTACGGGAATCTCTACTTGCTGGTGGATCACTTCATGGACCTGTTCAGGGAATCCACTGTGTACCGGAAGCAGGCCGCCATGGTTGTCAATGAACTGATCGCTGGAGCCGCAGGGCGGCAGGCCCAGCAGGACACTTCGCTGAGCTCCGAGGATCTCCTGGGGATCGTCACGTCCGTGCTGGAAGAATACGTGGACTCGGGAAACTGGCATTTGGTCACCCGCTGGGAGCTCCAAGACCCCTGGGCTGAATCCGCGGCCGCAGAGGCCAGAGCCCTTGGTGTTATGTGCAGAGTGGCTGACGGACCTCTGGGGGACTCGAACCCCGCCCTCCACTGTATGAACAGCAGCATTTGGCAGGTCTGTATCCAGCTGGAAGGGATCGGCACCTTTGCCTCCGCCCTGGGGAAGGACTTCCGCTTGCTCTTGATCTCCGCTTTGTACCCTGTGCTGGAGAAGGCCGGCGACAGCACGCTCCTGGTCAGCCAGACTGCGAAGGGGACCCTGCACGACATCTGCCAGGCCTGTGGCTACCTCTCCATCCCTGAGCTCCTCAGGCAGAATGCCGACTACCTGGCGAACGGGATCTCCTTGCACCTGAGGCAGCTGGCCGATGAGCCCCATGCCTTGCAGGTCCTGGAGGCCATGCTGCGACACTCAGATGCCCAGGCGGTGCCCTTGGTGGAGGACCTGGCCGGAGACGTTTTGGCCAGACTGGATCAGTGCCACAGTGAACGGGCCTCTTCGTTCCTGGGGGCTCTCCAGACCCTGATGGCCTCGCTAGGTAACTACGGGCGAAAGGTTGGGAAGTGCTTTCTGGGGGCCTCTGCTTCTGAACCGGCTGCTTTCGCCCTTAGGTTAAACGTAGGTTTCCCGCCCTTAGTAGCATTTAGACTTAGGTGCCGCTTCACAGGGCTTTTACAGCCCTTTCTAAGCGGTTTACAGAGTCAGCCTCTTGCCCCCAACAATCCAGGTCCTCGTTTTGCGCACCTCGGAAGGAGGGAAGGCTGCCTCGACCTTGAGCTGGTCAGAATTGAACTGTTGATTTGCAGGCAGCCTGCAGTACTGCACTCTAGCCACTGTGCCACTGCGGCTGTAGTGGTAGCCTCCAGATCTGTTGGACTTCAATTCCTATGATTCCCAGCCAACACGGGTAGTCCTCAACTTACAACTGGTTGCTTAATGTTTAAAGTTACGACCAATTATTTTTTTTAAAAAAAACTTGCCACCTCTCCTGAGAGTTTTGACTGCCATACAACCCCCTTGGTCATGCGACCACATTTTGTCAGTAGGCATGTGCAACCGGTTGCAGTGTCCCTTGGCCACATCAAAGACCATCATATGAATGGGCAAACATTCAAGTCAAATCACACGCTGGCTTGACTTACGACTGCAGCAACATACGGCCAAAATTCCTGGCTCTATTTTGGGTCGTAAGCTGAAGACTCCCTGTATACCTTTTGGCTGCGCTGGAATCCACCCGTTCCAAGGTCTTGGGAACAGCAGGAGCAAACCAGGGAAGCCATAAAGGCTGCTTTTACGCCTGACTGAGTTAAGAAGACACGAGGCCAGGTTAGGAGAGAGAGAGTGTCTGTTGTAGTGCAGGGCTGTTGTCCAATTTTGAGAAACTTTTAAGACTTCTGGACTTCAGCTGTCAGAATTACCCAGACACCATGGGGGGGGGGGGGTCATTGGTTGGAGATTGCCTGAAGTGTGAGGGTGGCCATTGTGTTTTTTTAATGTGAGCTGAAAGCTTTGTGTGTTCATCTCTTAATTATATTTATCTTAGCTAATGAAACCCCAAACAGGGAACAAAGAGTTTTACTTATCATGGCATCTGCCTGGCCAGTTTAATTTTGCAAGGCTGGTGCTCCCCTCGTTCCTTCTGTTGAAGGAAGCCATCTGTCTGTCTCCCACAAGCCCCCCCCCCCCACCACTTCTCTGTAGCAGCAGCCACCAGCCCTATGGAATGAGGTTCCCCCAAGGATTCAAACACTCCCTTACTCCCCCCCCCCCTTACTGGCGTTTCAAAGGGCCCCGAACCCCTGGCTGTTTGCAAGGGGGATTGCAGCCCTCTTTGCTGCTTTTCCTTTGTTCCCATCTGGATTTGTTACCTCTCCCGCCGTTGTTCTTTCCGTGCGTGCCGTTTTCTTAAATGTTTTCACATTTTGTAAACTGCCCAGAGTCCCTGAGAGTCAGGTGGCATATAAAATTATCATCATCATCATCATCATCTGCACCAGACCAGAAAACGAGCACCTGCTAACTACAAGCTTCAAGCTCTGTGGTGTGTGTGTGTGAGAGGGGAGGTGGGCTGGGGGCTGCGTATCAGCCTTGCGCCTTTTTGTCCAGCCTGGCAGTCTTTACATTCTGAGCGGAGGTGGTTCTCTGGCAGAAATAAGCTTGACATCCGTGCATTTTTATTTATTTTAATGGTCACGTTTCTACACCAGCCACCTCACGCACATGGCTGGGCGGTTTTGCAAGTGAGAACAGAAGAAGAGAGTTGGAAGGGACCTCGGGGGTCTTCTAGACCAACCCCCTGCTCGAGCAGGAGCCCTTATACCACTCCAGACAAGTGGCTCTTCTCCAAAGCCTCCAGTGATGGAGCCCCCGCAACTTCTGAAGGCGAGCCGTTCCACTGAATAGCAGAGTTGGAAGGGGCCTTGGAGGTCTTCTAGTCCAACTCTTCACTCAAGTGGGAGACCCTGTACCAATTCAGCAAAGTGGCTGTCCAGCCTCCTCTTAAAAACCTCCAGTGGTTCATTGTTCTCACTATCAGGAAATACCTCCTTATTTCTAGGTTTGTTCTCTCTCTGATTTGTTTCCATCCATTGCTTCTTGTCCTGCCCTTCAGGTGCTTTGGGGAATAGCCTGACTCCCTCCTCTTCTTTGGGGCGGCCCCTGAGATATTGGACCTTAGATATTGGTTAAGTCATAGAAGATGCAGTTTGAAGGGGCAGCCTCAGGCCACCAACCTCCCCCAAGGCTGCCAGTCACTCTTGGCTCCCGTGCCGGTAGAATGGGCGCTGCCTCCCCTCTGGAGCGAGAGGTTCCATGGGGCAGAGGCAGCCTTTGTTCTTCTAATGGAGCGGCCTCTGTCCCTCCTGTTTCTGTCTGCCCTTGGGGCTTGTAGCCCTCAGCCAAGGATGATGTTCAGAGGGCTTTTGATCACCAGCTCATCTCTGAGCGAGCCAGGCTTCGGCTTTTCAAACGGAGCTAATTGAATGGAGAGAATTCCCTGCCATTGGCAGCCTCACTCAACGTAGCTGCAGGCCAGAGAGAAAGCAGGGGTGTCTTCCTTCGCGGAGGGAGACAAGCCTCGGCCTGCCTTCCCCAAGCTCCCTTCACCAGGCTGACTTAGGCTCAGGTCCTCCCGTGCTATGCGGCAAATCGGGCGGCAAGGGGTCTCCAGGATTTATGGCCTTGGGCAAGTACCGGTACTTCTCTCAGACTTTTAAGGCTGCCCTGAACATTCTTCACCATGTATTTCGAGAGCTTCCCCTTGGTCATTTGGCATCCTTCTCCCCCCCCCCCCCCCTCTCTCTCTCTGTGTCCATCTCATTGTCACTTTGGAGATGAGCAAAGGGAGTGGATGGAAACTGACCAAGGAGAGATTCAACCTGGACATAAGGAGAAAGTTCCTGACAGTGAGGACAATGAATCAGTGGAACAGAAGTTGCCTCCAGAAGTTGTGAAGGCCCCAACACTGGAAGTCTTTAAGAAGAGATTGGACAGCCGTTTGTCTGAACTGGGATGGGGTCTCCTGCCTGAGGAGGGGGATTGGTCTAGAAGACCTCCCAATGTCCCTTCCAGCTCTGTTGTTCTGATACAGAGGACGAGGACTGGATTTTATTCCTCCAGAGGCTGGTCTGAAATTCTCACTGCTGCCCATCCTGTGCCTTGGATCCAGGAGCCCCAACTGCATTTTTCTTCCTCTTGGCAGTTTCCTGGTTTGGGCCGAAGCAGGAAACCCACCCCAAGCCGGAAGGGGATGCCTCCTGCCCGCGGGCACCAAGGCCGACCAGCCTTCCCACTGCAGCCGAAATGGAAGAGTTCTTCTCGGCATACGTGAAGCAGAAGCAGATTGCAGAGGGGGATGTCGAGGAGGAGGAGGAAGGTTGGTACAGCCGTGAACGTCTTGGCCTGTGGCTGGACAGGGGGATGGGCAGTGCTGTTGGGCTGACTGTACAAGGCTGGCAAAGCCCGTCTTCCCTCCGCCCTCTTGGCTGTGCCCACAGCTGTGACCTCTTGCTTCCCCAGGGGATCCTGCAGTGCCGCCCGAAGCACCGGAAGAATCTCCTGAGGCAGACAGCCCGTTGCCCTTGCAGGCCAAGATGGCCAGAGATGTCCTGGAGAGGGCCGTCCACTTGCTGCCCAACAAGAGCCTCGCGGTGCGGCTGAAGGTAAGGGCGGCCATGCTGTCGACGCAACCAGCCGTCCTCTGATGCTGCCAAGATCTCAGGGGCCCTGTCCCCCTCCCTCACGGGGGAGCCCGTCCTTGCCTTTGGCTCCTGCAGGGTGACCCCTTCCTCCCCCTGCTCAGGTGTGTTAAGATCTGCTCCAAAGCCCAACCCGAGTTGTTAAGCAGGGAACCAGGTGCAGCTCAGTGCGAATGAGGAGACAGAGCCCAGATCTCTCTTGGGAAACAAACCCCTTTATTTACCTGAACAAAGGTGGCTCCTCCATAAGGCTGGAAGGACCCCGAGTGCTGTGTGAAGCAAGCTGTCGTGTTTTGACTTGGTTGCATAAGAGGAAGGCCACACACGGCAGATAAGGAGCAGAAGTTATGAAAAATACTCCTGCCTGTCTTCTGTGGTTTTGCCCACATGTTTTGCCCACAGGCTTGTGGCTTCCTATGGAACTTTCCACAACTCCAAAGCCTGAGCGTTCATTCTTTCATCTCCAGCGATGTCCCTTTTAGCCGGTCAGCAGAAGGGCGGGTCCTTATCAGGCTCAGGAGAAGCTGACCTTGGGAAGGAGAAGGCGGCCTTGAACAGAACACCAAAGCCGCCCTTATCTGAAGCCTCGTCCCAGCTGTCCTTGGCCATGGGGCCCCTGGGGCAGCTCCCTTCCTCTTTGCCGCCTGCAAAAGCTTCTCCTTGAATCGGAGCTGTGGGAGGGGGGCGGTCGGCTGCTCCAACAGCCTCCAACTAAGGCAGCAGAGTATGACTCTCCATCTTCCTTCTGGCTTGGTCTTCGCTTCAATCTGTTACTGACCCAAAGTACCAAGTGCATCGTGGATTGTGGGCTCCTGGGCGCCCTCTGAAACCTGGTTGTTTCCTTGCAGACATCTCATGACCCAACTAGGGAGCGGCATCAGTGCTAGAAGGGAGAGGGATTTGTGGAGAGGAGGAAGAGGGCTTGTTGGGTCCTTGATGTTCTCTGAGATGGGTTGATTTCTTGCAGAGGTTTCACGACCCAACTAGGAAACGTTATCCGTGATAGAAGGGATAGTGCAAACCTCATTCCTTTCTAGCATTGATGATGCGACCAAGCTGGGCCATGAAACGTCTGCCAGCAAACATAAGCTCAGAGACCACCAAGGGGCCCACATTTCAACCCTGAGCCACAAATATTCTATTCCAGGGGTGGGCAAACTTTGCAACTTTCCGCTCCCAGAATTCTCCAGCCAGCTTTGCTATGTGGGTGTATACATAATAAGCTTTGCTGGCTGGAGAAGTCTGGGAGCTGAAGTCCTTATGACTTAAAGTTGCAAAGTTTGCCCACCCCTGTTCTATTAGAGACTCCGTTTCCCCAACATCACGGTACCTGATGAAACGCCCCCCTGGCCACGGCTGCCACATGATCTTCCATAGACAGCGGGGAATCCAGGAGGACACCCAAATTGCGCGCCCTCTCCACGGGGGCCAGTGTTTCGCCCCCAATGGCCAGAGTTGGAGTAATCTGGCTGAACCGGGGTGCCGGAAACCACAGCCACTCAGTCTTGGCAGGGTTGAGCTTGAGTTTGTTACCACCCATCCAGATCCGTATGGCCTCCAAACACCGGGACAGCACCTCGGCAGCATCGTTGGGGTGGTCTGGGGTGGATATGCACAGCAACATCACCGCTCGTCTCCCTTAATCCTGGCGTGTTCATCTTCTGACTCTCCTGATAGGCCCTGGAAGTCCTTGAGCTCTGTGTGATGGTCCTTGGTCCACACGAAAAGGTGCTCCTCCCATTGGCACACTGGGCGTGGCCTGCTCTCGTTTGCCGCTTGATTAACGATGACCCCTTGGCTGTTCTCCGGGCCTTTCAGGTAAGGCGAATCTACCTGTCCCATTCTGACCTTGCAGGATCCAATCTGGGTCAGTCAGAAGTTTAGTCGTCTGAGCTTTCGGACTCATGATGGAGCCCATCCTCAGGGAACTTCTCTCTCTCTCTCTCTCTCTCTTTGCTTCTTTCTCTCTTCTTTCTCTCTGGGAGGAAGGAGAAAGGAGGAAACAAGCCCAGAGAAAAGGGAAGTGAATCACGGAACCCCTGGAAAAGGTTTTCCAGTTCTCCCAACTCCAGGTTTAATTTTTTTCCATTAACTTTGTATGGTTAACCTTCTTTCATTGTTGCACATCTGGCTGCTAGGATAATTCCCGAATATTTTACGTTCTTAACTACCCAAAAGTCTATTTTCTTTGTCAGATCATTTTTCTGTTTCTCCGTAAGGCTTTTAGCTATGATTAGATAAATAACAGGTGAAATTGGAAAGATGCCATTATATACAAATAAAGAATCTTGTTGTTATTATGTATTTGCAAATTGACTCAGACAATACACCGCATATTAAACACTTGCATACATTAAAGGAAAACGTATAAATAATTCATAAAGGGAACCCCAGAAAAGGGCTCTCTCTCTCTCCTTCAGTTCCGTTCAGACAGGGCCCTGTCTCTGGGGATGAGTGACCCACTGTTGGGCTTCTTGGCAGGTGCTGTGCACTCTCGGGGCCCACAGTGGGGATTTCCTCAGGAGCCGCTTCTCCAAAGACGTCTTGCCAAAGCTGGCTGCCTCCCTTGTCGCCCAGGCCCCCACCAGCGCCCACGCCGGGCCCATCTACAGACACACCCTGGCCTTCAAACTGCAGCTGGCTGTGCTCCAGGGCCTCGGGTCCCTCTGCCAGGCTCTGGATCTGGGTGAGTAACAGGACTGCCACCCAACGCTCCTAGATATTGTTCCATGCTGGGGTTGCTGTCCTAGGCAGTTCGTGCTATTGCTTTTCCCGATTCCTCCTCCTTCAACTTTCCTGGCAGCGCTCTTCTTCCTCCTCCTCTTCTTCTTCTTTCTTCCTGCCAGAGAAGGCGGTTAGAGGCCGGACGGGTGGGGTGAATAATAAATACACGATGTAGAGCATAATGGAGAGCCACCTCCTCTGAGCCGCCTGTCTTGACTGTTTCTGCAGGCGAAAACGACCTGAATACGGTGGTGGAGGCCTGCCTGCCCTACCTCAGCGCCAGGCAGCCTGGGAGGCTGCAAGAAGCTGCTCGCAGGTAAGACAGGTGTGCCTGCAGGCTGCGGGGCCTCAAGGCTTATCAGAGGAACAGCTTTCCTGGCTTGCGGTCCATTCTCCAGCCTCTGGAGCTCCCCTCTTGTGCAGGGCTGTCCTTCCCTGGAGGGCCTCACAGGTCTCTTTCTAGATTTTTTTTTTAAAAAGCATTGATGTGGCGCTGTTATTCCAGCCAGCCATGGGAAATTGAAGTCCACGAATCCAAAAGATGCCATGGTTGAGAAACTTAGAGCGCTCAGGCAAGTGAGCCAAGGCGCAGGGGAGAAATAACTGCCGTATTTTTCGGAGTATAAGACGCACCAAGATTTTGAAGAGGTAAATTAAAAGAAAACGTTTTTCCACTCTGCAGGCCTCCCTCTGCAGGCCTTGTCTTTTGTGGAAAATGGGGCATGCAGAGGGTTTGGGAGGCCTGCAAAGTGCCCCTGGGGGGGGGGGGGCAAAAATGAACAAAAATCAGCCCGTTTTCCCCCTCCCCAGCCCCCAGGAGCACTTTGCAGGCCTCCCAAACCCTCTGCAGTCCATTTTTGTCAAGGGGGTTTCAGGAGGCCAAAAATGCTGTATTCAGTGTATAAGACGCACCCAGATTTTCTCCCTCTTTTTGGGGGGGCGGGGGGGAAGGTGCGTCTTATACTCTGAAAACTACCGTTTAAAAAAAACCCCGGAGTCAACAGATCTAGATCAGGGGATTCCAAACTTGGCCACTTGAAGACTTCAGCTCCCAGAATTCCCCAGTTCCATCCTCCGGTGGCCTAGAGCTCTTGTCTCACAATCAGGCGGCAGTGAGTTTGATCCTAGGTAGAGGCAGATATTTCTCTCTCTCTCTCTGGGCACATGGAGAATATATCTGCTGAACAAAACTCCGCATTGGCAACAGGAAGGGCATCCGGCCAGTAAAACACACTGCTAGCTCCATTCAGTTGCCCAGACTCTGCCCTGCAAGAGATTATGAGGCCCTTAGATGATGATGATGATGATGATGATGGTGATTCTGGTGCTAAGTCAAGGGCTGCATGCCAGATGCAAGGATCCGAATTTTGATGACACAACCATGGGGATGTGGTGACGGTCATTGAATGTGAAAAACCGTCATTACTCCTGCGAGCGCCATTGTGATTTTGAAGGGTCAGTGAACGGGATGATGGTCAGTTGAGCGATAACTCCCCTTGCGCTCCCTTATCCTTCTGGTGGAGACACAGCCGTGCAGATGGCAATCACCCTGCTTGATCCCCTCGGAGACCAGTGGAAGCCCCTTGCCTGCCCCCAGCTGCCCCCCCCCCCCCCGTGTTCACTGTGGGTCTCTTCCAGCCTTGGTTGGGGGTGAGCCGCGGCACCCGGTTAAGTGAAGGCAAGCTGGAATCGATCCCGTCTAACCGAACAAAGTGACCGCAATCAGAAGCGCACGCTGGGTTCACACACACACACACACACACACACACACACACACACACACACACACACACACACACACAATCTTCGCCATGGAAACACAGGTTGCCTGGAAACTGCCAGAGTCATTATTTTAAAAAGAATTCAGAAAGTGGCCGAGTCCAGGTTCTCTTTTTAAGCTCCAGAGGCTTCCGAGCCAATTGAAAGAGAGGTTGGCCTGTGACCCCCCCAGCCAGCCCATCAGCCCCTCCTTGCTCAGGCGGCGTCTTACCCCTCTGGAACCCCCAGCCGGGTGGGAGGCAGGATTTGAACCTCAAACAGCTGTGCAGGGCGAATGGAATGGCTCGCCTTCAGAAGTTATGGGCGCTCCGTCATGACACGTTTTAAGGAGAAATTGGGGCAGGGCCCAACCTGTCAGGGTCCCCAATAGCCTCCAAAAGTCAATCAGAGTCCGAGGCAAAGTCTTGCTCAAAGTTCCCATTGATGAAGAGAGCCACGTTGGCACATCTGGGGAAACCCCGAATCTGGAAGCTTCCCGGTTTTTCCCCACCCAGTTGAAAGTTGGAGATCTTTCCCCCACACCCACCAGTCCACCCCGTGGTCCAATCTCCCACTGCCACGCTGGCAGCTTCCACCCATCCAGTCCCGTTCAGGTGCAGAGACAAAGGATGACCTTGGCTTTCTAGAAAGAATGTTGTTATGGCTGTATATCCGCTCCCTCCCTCCCATTTTCCCACCATAGAAAATGCACAGTAGAAGAATAGAGAGTGTGGCAGGCCAAAGACCCAAATGAAAAGATGGCGGCAGGCCTGACACAGCCAGTTGTCTGGCATGGGGTGGGGTCTCCTGCTTAAGCAGGGGGTTGGACTGGAAGGCCTCCAAGGTCCCTTCCAACCCTGTTATCCAGTTCTGTCTTCTTCTGCAAAGCCCCTGAGGACAGGGCAGATGAAGAAGTCATGGGTGGAAGCTGGGTGAAGACAGTTCCAATCTGGACACAAGGAGGGATTTCCTGATTGTTAACCAGTGGAACAGCTGGCCTCCAGAAGTTCTGGGTGCTTTGTCACCCGGGGTTTTTAAGAAGAGATTGGACAGCCATTTTCTACAACCGGAAGGGTCTCCTGCTTGAGCAGGGGGTTGGGCTAGATGACTTCCACGGTCCCTTCCAACCCTACTATTGTATCCTGTTCTGCAAAGCCCCTGAGGGCAGAGCAAGAAGAAGAGAGAGATCCAATCTGAAAATGAGGCATTTCCTGATTATTAACCAGTGGAACAACTTCAGAAGTTGTGGTTCTTCCAATACTGGAGGTTTTCAAGAAGAGACTGGACAGACACTTGTCTGAGTTGGTAGAGGGTCTCCTGCTTGAGCAAGGGGTTGGGACTAGAAGACCTCCAAGGTCCCTATCAACTCTGTTAAGCAACATGTGGACTTCAACTCCCAGAATTCCTCAGCCAGGCTGGGGCCGTGTTTCTCAGCCATGGCAACTTGAAGACTTGGGGACTATACATTTTGCTCCTCCCCTTCCCTGGGGTCAAGGATGGTACCTCCCTGCTTGGTGGAAGCCCCCAATGTCCCTCTCTAGGGAAGGGATAGTTATCAGGGATAGCAGGAGGAGGAGGAGGAGGCTAAGGTCAACGGGCTCACAATCACCAATTGTTTGGTGTCCCTCTTGGAGTAAATTTGTGGTCCCCCCCCTTCATATGTGCTACAGGTCTTCTAGTCCAGGGGTCTCCAACCTTTGCAACTTTAAGTCTGAAGGACTTCAGCTCCCAGACTTCTCCAGCCAGCAAAGCTTATTATGTATATACCCACATAGCAAAGCTGGCTGGAGAAGTCTGGGAGCTGAAGTCCTTCAGACTTAAAGTTGCAAAGGTTGGGGACCCCTGTGCTAGAGCAGCATTTTTGAACATTGGGAGCTTCAAGAGGGATGGACCTCAACTTCCAGAATTCCCCAGGTAGCCTTGCAATAATAATAATAATAAAAATAGATGAATAACTATTTTTTCCCAAGTAGGTACATAATTGTCCATGGATAAATACTTACTATTTTTCCTGAAGAAGATTCCTAAATATTTCACATTTTTCACAGCAAAATCTATCCGTGTACAAATTGCTTTGCCTTTTCTGTCCATACCCACTTCTTCGTTTCCCCTTCATTAATTTGATTGCCTTAACACTGAAGCTTATTATTGTATATGTCCCATCAATGCTATTAAAGAGGCTCTAATGGCCATAGCAATATCACTTGTATGCCACTTCCCAGGGCTTCACAGCCCTCTCTCAAGTGGTTACAGAGCCAGCCTCTTGCCCTCCATAATGTGGCTCCTCATTTTACCCACCTCGGAAGGATGGAAGGCTGGGTCAGCCTTGAAATGGTCAGGATCGAACTCTGGTCCATCAGCAGAATTAGCCTGCAATACTTCACTTTAACCACTGTGCTACCAGAGCTCAGAAAAGGAGAGGAAGGAAAATATTGCAAGAAAAACAGCAGTTCTATATCACTCCATCGTGATTTACACCACTCTCCAAGCACTTTACAAAGTCAGCATCTGACTCCCAACAATCTGGGTCCCCACTTTTACCAACCTCGGAAGGCTGAGTCGACCTTCAGCCAATCAGGATCGAACCGCTGGCAGCAAGCAGAGTTTGCCTGCAATACTGCCTTCTAATCTCCGCACCACCATGGCTCACTTAAGGTGTTCCAAAGGTGCTTTTCCAAGAGGCAACTGGACTTACTTTTGAAGACGTTTCACTTCTCATCTAAGAAGCTTCCTCAGCTCTGACTGAATGGTGGGGAATGGAAGGATTTATTTGCATCCTTTTGGAGGGTCATTGAGGCCACTTGGAGGGTCACCTGAGTGGTGCAAATGGTTCCTTTAACCTGCAGTTTTTTTCCTCCATTTCTGCTCCCACAACCATCCCAAGGGTCTTCATCCCAAATTGCATGGCCAAATGTCCATACAATACAATACAATAGCAGAGTTGGAAGGGACCTTGGAGGTCATCTAGTCCAACTCCCTGCCTAGGCAGGAAACCCTAGACCGTTTCAGACAAATGGCTGTCCAAGATCTTCTTAAAAACTTCCAGGGTTGGGGCATTCACAACTTCTGGAGACAACTTCTGTTCCACTGGTTAATTGTTCTCACTGTCAGGAAATTCCTCCTCAGTTCTAAGTTGCTTCTCTCCTTGATTAGTTTCCACCCATTGCTTCTTGTTCTGCCCTCAGGTGCCTTGGAGAATAGCTTGACTCCCTCTTCTTAGCTTGACTCCACTGCCCCGAGTCCCTATGGGGAGAGGGAGCGGTTTACAAATATTAAATATTATTATTATTATATTATTATTCTTTGGGGCAGCCCCTGAGATATCGGAACGCTGCTATCCTGTCTCTCCTTTCTGTAGAGATTCTGTAGAGATTCTGTAAAGCTTTGCTGGCTGGAGAATTCTGGGAACTGAAGTCCTTCAGACTTAAAGTTGCAAAGGTTGGGGACCCCTGCTGTAAAGAATCTGTCTGTAGAGATTCTCAGCCTTCCAGGTCATGGTGGTCCCAAAGGGGCGCTCTCTGGAGGCAACAGGACTTTCTTGAAGAAGCTTCTTGGATGAGAAGCAAAACGTCTTCAAAATAAATTTAAAAAAAGCCCCGTTGCCTCCTGAAAAAAAGCCACTTTTTGGGACAACCAGGACCTGCCTGATGGAGAGTCCCAACAGCTGCTGTTTCTGTAGCATTCCTGGGCCCCTTCCGATTGACCGGTCTGAAATGGTGCCTTAGCGCCCTGGGGGTTCTAGAGAGCCAAGATGGCAGAGGCATTTCCCAGCGTTCCTGGAGAGAGGCAGCCGTGCCAGCGTTGCAGAACCAGGGTGGCTGCCTGAGTCGTCTGTACAAGACCCCTAGGAATGAGGAGGTGGGCTGCCGGAGGAAGCGTTTTGTGCAGAGATGCAGCGGGAGAGGCTCAAATGCGGGAGCCACAGCACAGCTCATAACTTCCTGGAGCTTCTTGCTGGCATTTCCCAGGTGACCTCAAGATAATACGGCCCGGCTAATTTCATGTCGCTTCGATTTTTACCGACGTGGTTGACAGGAAAAGTCAGCCGGTGTTAAGTAGAACAATAACGGGGCTCGTTTCAAAGGGTGGGCTTTCCTACCAAGGGTGGGCTGGAAGGAGCCGCCCAGTCCAGGTAATCCTCAGCTCATTTAGTGACAGTTCGAAGTTACAACAGCACTGAAAGAAAAGTGACTTGGTACCTTTTTTCACAATTAACGACTGTTGGAGCATTCCCCACGGTCACATGATCGCCCTTGGCAACTGGCTCATATTTATGACAGTCGCAGCTTCCTGGGGTCACGTGACCCCCCCCTCCCCCTTTGGCAACCTTCTGACAAGCCAAGTCCACTGGGAAGCCAGATTCGCTTAACGACCGGGTTATTAACGTAAGGAACATGGCGATTCGCTTTGCAGCCGTGGGAAGAGAACTGGCAAAATGGGCAAAACCCGCTTACCAACCAGCTTAGCCACAGGAGTGTTGGGGCTCCATGGTGTTCGTAAGCCGAGGATTACCTGCGTGCATTAGAGCCGCCCAGGTGAAATTGGGCCCGGAGTCTTCGCGTGTCTAGATTGCAAAGCAGCCCATCCGAATTTCCACCCGACAGCCACATCGATCGGGCTGAGGCAGGCTGACAGGGAAACATCTTCCGTGCCCCCCGCTTGTCCAATCAATTTAACAAAAGGAAAGGAATCTATCAGCAGAAGCAGCCCGATGGAAAACAGGCAGCCTAGGATAGAGAGGTTGATGGGGGGGGGTTGACGGATTGACGAGGCACCATCGAGCCGGCGACCACATAAGTGAATTTTCTCCACCGCCATCTGTCCTTCACCTGGTGGGGTTTTTTCCCCCAGATCTTCCAAGTCTGTTGGGGGCTTGGGGGGGGGGGGCAGCCCGCGTCAGAGGAAAGTGAGAGATGGGGAGCTCGGCTGCTTTTGCCATGGGGACGTTGGGCGGCGTCCATTTTTGTAAATTGGCCTTCGTCTAAAGCAAGAAATCCATGCGGCAATTTTCATGGTTTGAAAATGTTTCCCTGTCAGGGTAGCTGGGGGAGAAAAGGAAAAGGGAGGGAGGGAGGGAGGAGAGATCTGAGGAAAGAAGGAAGGAGAGGAAAGATCTAAGGAAGGAAGGAAGGAAAGCAGAGAGGAGAGATCTGAGGAAGGAAGGAAAGAAAGAAGAGGGAAGGAAGGAAGAAGAGAGATCTGAGGAAGGAAGAAGGGAGGGAGGAGTGATCTGAGGAAGGAAGATGGGAATCAAAAGGGAGGGAGGGAGGGAAAGAAAAAGGAGCAAAGTGACAGGAAGAAAGAGAGAGAGGAGGGTGGGAGTCCTCTCCATTGAAGCGCTGTGCATTCTTACAGTGCTTTTCAGTGAATTGTGCTTGTCTCTCTCCTCCTGTGGCCTCAGCCAACTGCTAGATTTATGGACCTTAGAGGGCTTTAACTGTCTCCCTTTGTCCTTCCTTAATTTACACGGATGTTACTTTCCTCTGCATGCTCTCTCATTCGTGGCAGCTTAAAAATCCTCCAAGCTCCCTTTTTCACTTAGAAAAGAGGAGCGGAAGAGGGATAAATGAATCTTGCCGAAGCCCTCAGGAAGTCCAGCTTCGGGAATCTTGTCTCTGCTTTGAATGGGTGTGGTCCAACTGGAATGGGTGTTGAAGAAGTGGACAGGGCCCTAAAAACCAGATCCCCTGGAGACACCATCGAAAAGGGCTTGAAACCCAGAGGAGAGGAGATTCAGGAGAAGGAGAGGGCAGTCAGAATCAGAATAGAGCTGGAAGGGGCCTTGGAGGCCTTCTAGTCCAGCCTCCTGCTCAAGCAAGAGATCCTATACTATTTCAGACAAGTAGGTGTCCAGTCTGTTCCTCAAAGCCTCCAGTGATGGAGAAGGCAGGAAGGAGGGAAGGAAGAAAAGGAGGAAGGGAAGGAAGGAAGGATAACAGCATAACAGAGAAACAAATTTGGAAGGGGCCTTGGAGGTCTTCTAGTCCAACCCCCTGCCCAAGCAGGAGACCCTATACCATTTCCGACAAGTGAGTGTCCAGTCTCCACTTAAAAACCTTCCAAGGATGGAGCACCTACAGTGTCTGGTGGCAAGCAGTTCCACTGGTTAATTGTCCTCACTGTTAGGACAATTAACCAATGGAAGAGCCCCCAGGCATTCAACCTCCCTTCGCCTCCTTGCCCTAAGGTCTGTGGCTGACCGGCACTGAAAGATGGCAGAGAGTAGGCCAGAGGTCTTCAAACTTGGCATCCTTAAGACTTCTCCGGCCAGCTCTGCTGCCTGGAGAATTCTGGGAGTTGAAGTCCACATGTCTTTAAAGTTGCCCAGCTTGGGGACCCCTGGGGTAGGCCATAAGGTGGCAGTTCTGACAGGTTTATAGGTTTGGCTGCTGTGCTCCATGACTACCAAAACATAATCTTGCAGAGCCGGGAGAAAAGTCAGAGGTGAAGAATGGAAGCTAAAAACCGAAGCTCCTTAAGCCACCCGACCTTGTTTGTACGCACCCTTGAGTGGCTGAATGGGTAACCCATTTTGGAGGGTCGCATCAGACATGGGCTCAAACGTAATGGCGCGCATTGTATTTGCACAAGATAACGGAGCCACACTCTCAAGCTTAGCATGTTTCGAGAATAAACTTTTATTTATCCAGCGTACGGCATGTACTGAGGGCATGCAATCACTGATCATGTAAGTTTAAATAAAGCATCAGCAAATATATACAGTATAAAGATAATATAATATACAGGGTAAAATATGAAATGGAGATAAAACTGAGTCCAAGGCCCAGAAGCCGGAAAGGGGGTTTGCCCCACGTGTTAGAGCTGGGCCCTGGCCTTGCTTGCCATCCCCAGCCCTTGGCCTGAATCGTTTTCTCTCCTCCTGCTTCTGCAGTGTTTTCCTTCACCTGATGGAGGTCGATCCGGATGCCATCTGGCTCTTCCTCTGCAGCGTCTGGTGCCCCAGAAACCTGGAGCCCCCCCACCCCTGCCTGCGCCCCGTGAAACTAACGGGGAGCAAGAAGACGCGGAACGAGTTCACAGACAACGTGCAACGCCTCTTGCACCAGCTGGGCGCTTGAGGGCGATGGAAGAGCGCAGTGGAGGTAGGGGGCTTGGCAAGGGCCCCTCCCTGGGTAGAAGTGGAAGGGAAGGTGGGGTGCCACTTGAACAGACAGAGTACAACTGGAGAAGACCCCCGTTCCTCCCCACATCATAATCCTGAGCAGTCATGCCTGAAGGATGTTGGGACTTCTTGCTGTGTAGCTTTTGAGAAATTTAGAAGAATATTTAGGGGCTTGGAGGGGATTTGTGAGCTGAAGTCCGCCCATCTTCAGGTATCCGATTATATAAAGCAGAAAATGAGTCAGGAGCAGGCTACATTTAGGGAGCAACATAGCCTCAAGCTATGAACAGAAATGTGACATCCAGATGAGGGGGTCTCCAAAGTTGGCAGCTTTAAAACTGGTAGACTTCAACTCCCAGAATTCCTTAGGCAGCCGTGCCTGTTTGTTCTTCCTGCCACTCCCTAGAGTGGAGAGATTGCAGAGGAAGGGATTACAAGAGAGTAAGCAGGCCACAATGGGGGTAACACATGAGAAGGAATGCACTAGTGCCAGAGAATTCTGGGAGTTGAAGTCCACAAGTCTTTTAAAGTAGACCCCTGATCTAGATGGTGAGAAGAATACTCCTCACTGATGGGAGGAATGACAATTGGTCCTGAACTATGTTGAGAAATAAGTTTATGTCCCTAACCCAAGTCCTCCCATCCATCCTTCGTTCCTCCCTCCCTATCTTCCTTTCTGTCCATCTCTATCCTTCATTTGCCACCTAGGTCAAAGGGCAGGGGTGAAAAGCTCTGAAGTCTTTTCCCGGTTCACTACCGGCTCACCCGAACCAGTAGTAAAAAGCGTTACCAGTTCAGGTGAACCAGTAGTTCCAACGATCAGCTGTGCCGTGCAAGATCTAATTACACAGCACAGCTGATTGTTGGCATGTAAAATTGCTATCGGTTCGGGCGAACTGGCAGCACCGATGATCAGCTGTGCGACGCAAATTGTGCGGCACAGCTGATCGCCGGAGCTGCCGGTTCGCCTGAACCGATAGCATTTTTTTACTACTGGTTTAGGCCAGGGGTCTGCAAAGTCGGCTCTTTTAAGACTGGTGGACTTCAACTCCCAGAGTTCCCCAGCCAGCATAGCTGGCTGGGGAATTCTGGGAGTTGAAATCCACCAGTCTTAAAAGAGCAGACTTTGCAGACCCCTGCTTTAGGCGAACCGATCCGAACCAGTAGCCTTTCACACCCCTGCCCCCGGGGGGGTTCCATCAGCCATCCTTTCCGGCACCTCTCCCTGCAGCCGGTGCCCTCCTCTCTTTCCCAAACAGTTGTGTAATTCTCAACCCTCCTGCCTTCAGTGGCCGGTTGCTTCATAGGACGGAGGTCGCCACGGAGAAGAGCTCTTTCCAGACTTCTCAACGTCCACAGCTCTGGCCAAATCTGCCCGGAGCAAAGAAACTTTGAGGCACCTCGAACCCAAATCGTGAGGGGTGCTGGCAGGCGATACCTGGAAGCTGATTCGTCCATACGCTGTCGGGAGGCTGCCTTTTGCCCTTTGGGGGGGGGGGGGCTGCGTGATTTTCTGGACTCACAGCAAGCCACGAAACACAGCTGGCCCTCATCCTTGCATGGGCCCAAGGTGGAGACCAGAGTCCCAGGAGGCTCCGTTCCCTGGCTTGCCACCTGTTCCTGGTTGGTCGGGTGGATTAAGACCCAAACGTCCCGCCCTCCTTTTTCCCCCCAGTGCCAAATTTGGGGGGGGGGGGGGGCTGGGGGGGGAAGCAGCTCAGCCTCCACCATGGGTGGAGCTGAAAGTTTGCAGCATTTGGCTTCCCCATTGCAGAGAGAGAGAACGAACTTAATATGCAGAGCGCCAGCCGGGAATTAAGCCGGCCGCGTGGAAATGCCATTTGCCTCTCCTGGCCATTCTGCGGCTGCAGACAAAAGCCATTTACTCTGCCTGTAATAAAGCCGGGGTGATAACGAAGCTCTTGAGCCTTGTGTCTGGCCAGCACACGCGTGTGCAAGAACACACACACCCCTCCTCCTCCCCTCTGGCCTCCACCCAGACACCACCTAAGCCCTGCCTGCAGCTTCTTTCCCAGGGTCCTTTTTTTTTTCTTTTGGGCATTCAAAGTTTTGTTTTTTTTATTTTGTAATACAAATTATATATATTACAGGAACAAAGAATTGTCCGTGTCTTTTCTTTTACATCCTCTCCGTTACGTCGTCCTTTTTATATCATGATTTCTGTTTTCACTTTCTGCCCAATTAATTCTCTTCCCTTATTTTTCATCTTGAGGATTGATTATTCTGAATGCATCAACAATACCTTCCGTTGCCCCTTCAAAGTGACGCCCAATTTTCCTTTCTTATTTTCTCCCTTCGGTCTGTCTTGCTATAAACAGCATAAAATCCTCTCCTTCAATTTAAGCACTTAAGAGAGCATTTCTTTCGGATTTTTTTTCTCTACCCGTAACAATATCCTATCATTTCTTTATATTTCTTAATTAGTTATGTGACAATAATCTTACAACGGTTCTCCTTAGTCTGTGCAATACAATGCAACAGCAGAGTTGGAATGGAGGTCTTCTAGTCCAGGGGTCTCCAACCTTTGCAACTTTAAGTCTGAAGGACTTCAGCTCCCAGACTTCTCCATCCAGCAAAGCTTATTATGTATATACCCACATAGCAAAGCTGGCTGGAGAAGTCTGGGAGCTGAACTCCTTCAGACTTAAAGTTGCAAAGGTTGGAGACCTCTGTGCTAGAGCAGCATTTTTGAACATTGGGAGCTTCAAGAGGGATGGACCTCAACTTCCAGAATTCCCCAGGTAGCCTTGCAATAACAATAATTAAAATAGATGAATAACTATTTTTTTCCCAAGTAGGCACATAATTGTCTCCTCCTTCCCTTACTATTTTGAACGGGGTCTTTAACCAGGGTGGGGGAGGGAATCGGTCCTCTTTTCGGTCGGGCGCCTCTCAATTGCTGACTTATTTCAGAAAATGTATGTATGCCTACGCGCTCCCAGCCACTCTAGGCGGCTTACAGACCCAAAAAAAAACCACCCCAATGTAGGGAAAAAATGGAAATAATTTTTAAAAACCTAAAATGAAAATGAAACAAGAATCCCACCACTGACACAAACAAATCGGCCATTTAATGGGCTCCCACCCATCCTGGCAAAACCACCTTTAATGGGGAGTGGGTGAGGTGGGGTGGGGGGCAGGAGGGGTAGTCCATCTCAGCCAGTCGGCCTTCAGTTTGGGGAGGGGGGGGCAGGCCAGGAGGGCTGCTGCAGCCCCCCCCTGTAGCCCCTCTGCCAGCCGGTGGGTATTCCGGGGGCAACCTCTTTGCTGCAGAGGTCTGGGGTCCTTTTATACCTCTGAAAGATCAAGGGCAAGGCTTTCCCATAAGACCACCTCCCTGGGAGACTTCAGGAGAGTTGGGGAGGAGGGGGGAGGGCACACACACACACACACACAAAGACACACACACACACCCATAGCTGCACCCTGGGTCGGTGTTCATGGTTACTGTCCCTAGGAATGAATGGCTCCTCTCTTAATAGACCAGAGAGAGACATACAAGACTGGTAGTCCTTGACTTACGCCCACAATTGAGCCCCAAATTTATGTTGCCGAGTGAGACATTTGTTAAGTGAGCTTCCCCCTCTTTTACGACCTTTCTTGCCATGGTTATTAAGTGAATTAAGCTAGTAACACGGTTGTTAAGTGAATCTCGCTTCCCCATGGGCGTTGCTGGTCAGAAGGCCGCAAAAGGGGATCCTGTCACACACACACACACACACACACGGACGCTGTGACCGTCACAAATGTGAGTCAGTTTTCCAGCCTCTGAATTTTGATCCATGGTCGTAAGTGTGGATAACGGCCACAAGTCCCCTTTTTTCCATTGCCATTGTAATATTGGACGGTCACTACATGGAGTGTTGTAAATCAAGGACTCTGTACATGTGGGGCTGTATATGCCATTCCCTGGCATTTAACAGATGAACGAGAGTCGGAAGGGACCTTGGAGGTCATCTAGTCCAACCCCCTGCCCAAGCAGGAGACCCGACATCTGCCTCTACCTAGGATCGAACTCAACAACCTCCAAGATTGGGAGGGGAGAGCTCCACCTGGCTCACCCATGAAGGAGGGGTGGGGATAGAATGGGGGGATGTGGGACCCCACTCCTCTCCTCCCTCCTGGCCCAGCCGGCCCCCTCCCCTCCTCTGAAGACACACACCTGGCAGGAGATGGAAGGAATTGCTCCCCCCCCCCCACGCGGTGGGTCTGTGGGTGGAGATACGGATGGGGGGGGGAGGATCAGGGCTCCAGATTGTGGCTGAGCAGACCCTCCCCCTCCTCTCCCCTCCCCAACCTGGAGCCGCTGCCGTGGTGGTGCGTATTTCATTTGTGACAAGACAATCAGGCTACTTACAGGGTTCTGCGCCATTTAACCTTGTATCCCGTTGTACGCGAGCGGACGGGGGGGGGGGGGCGAGGGACGTGATGCTCCATGCATTTGTCTGCGCCGCCTCTTCGGAGGAGCCCAGGAGACGCAGCGCCTGGCGAGACGCCCCCTCCTCTCCTACCGTACCCAGCCTCCCTCCCTCCCTTCCTGTCGGGCTGGCCCTACTCTTGGGTTGGGGGGGAGAGGAAAGGGTCTGGTCGAAAGGACCCCCACCCACCCCTGGAGCTCCAAGTGAGGCCCCTCTGGCTCTGCCCCTGGCTGCTTCTCCCTGGGCTCAAAGGTGGGGGTCTGGCGGGAGAGGAGAGCCCCTCCCCCCTTCTCCAGCCGGATTCCCTGGGAATGGGTCTCTCTTAGAGCCTCCCAAGGTGGGGGGGCTGGAACCCAGGTGGGCCTGAGCTCCGTGGGTCAAGCAGGCCAGTTTCACTGGAGGACCTTGGCCTCGCCTTGTGAACTCCCTCCCTCTTTTCTTTCTCTTTTTCATTCTTTCTTTCCCTTCCATTCAGTGCCCATTCCCTTACGTCCTTCATCTCTTCCCTTCTTGTCCCCTCCCCTTCCCCTCCCCTCCTCCCTTCATGCATTCCCTTCCTTTTCCTCCCCTTCTTGATCTATGACCTTCTCCTCCCTTCCCTCCCTTTCCTTCCCCTCCCATCCCCTCTTCCTCTGTTCTCTTCTCACCCCTTTCCTTCATCTGTTGTTTTTTTTAATCCCTCCCTTCCCTTCTTCATCTACTCCCGTGGTCCCTTCCCCAAGGGCTTCTGTCTATCAGCCCCTCTGGCAGACGTTCCCTGCTGGTGGGCAGAGGCAAGGCATCTGGATTCGCTCCACCAGGACTGGTTGGCAGGGTCTGCAGGGCACAGAGAACCCAGAGGTGGTTGGGGGGGGGGGGGGGGGGCTTATTGCTTTCGGCCCCAGCGGATCCTTTCCCAGGGCTGTTCAGGTGCCCATCCCAGCTCCCGTCATGGAGTGGATTTAGTAGAGCAGATTGCCCTGTATCTGTTCTTATCGCCTGCTGGTGATTTGGGGGCTGTTGTTACAAGCCCTGGACCTGCTAAGCCAGCTTCCACCGTAGCTTAGGAGGTGAGCTGTGAATTGTGTTCTCATTAGTCAAGAAAGGCAACTTTTCCCCTCTTCCCCCCACGGAGCAATCAGCTGCTGTGGGAACGAATTCCCTCAGTGCTCCGATGGAGGGCAGGGATCCTAGGCACAGCTTCAGGGACTCTGCCGGCTTCCCATTATTCTGGCCGGTCTCAGACAGCGACGGAGACAGAATGGATCATGGCCTGGGAGAGACCTGGAGAAGTTCCCAATCGGTGGGCTAAGCGGCGGAGTTGAGAAAATAGCAACAGCCCTCAGACTTATACGCTGCTTCCCAGCCCTTCCCAGCCCTCTCTGAGTGGGTTACAGAGTCAGCCTCTTGCCCCTCAACAATCGGGGTCCTCGTTTGACCCACCTCGGAAGGATGAGTCGATCTTGAGCCAATCGGGGTCAAACTGCTGGCAGTCGGCAGAGTTAGCCTGCCATACTGCATTCTAACCACTGGGAAGGGGGAAGGAAGGAAGGAAGGAAAATAGCCGTAGCCCTTAAACTTATATGCCGCTTCGCAGGGCTTTCCAGCCCTCTCTAAGCGGTTTACAGAATCAACCTTTTTCCTCCAACAATCTGGATCCTCCTTTTAACCACCTCCGAAGGACGAGTCAATCAGCAGAATCGAACTGCTGGCAGTGGGCAGAGTTAGCATTCTACCCGCTGTGCCGCCACAGGTCTTAAAATGGTCTCTAAAGAAAGCAGCACTCGGCCTCCTCTGCAGAGCTGCTGGGCAAACTACTCGGAGGAGGATGATTCCGTGAGTGGTGGGACGTTTTGCCCTGAGATCTGGGTTCCTGTTGAGCGGAAAGGACTGTCTGAATGACCTTGGGAGGAAAGATGCTGCTTAGGAAACAACCGGAGAAGAGAAGGAGGAGCCCTCCCTTCAGGGCTGGCTGGAGAATTCTGGGAGCTGAAGTCCTTCAGACTTAAAGTTGCAAAGGTTGGAGACCCCTGTTTTAGACACCAAAGGCCCAAAATGTGCGCGGATGCCCAAACTGAAAGGTGTGTGTGCATGAACGTGTGCAAGCCAGACATTCACACATGCACTAGCAGAGACCCAAAGACCAGCTGGTTGTTTGCAGGGAAACAAAGCTCACGAAAGAAACGCCATGGAGATCTGATGGCGCACGTGCCAGCAGAGAGGGCCATGCATGCCACCTCTGGCACGTGTGTTCGCCATCACGGGCCTAGGCCACTTCAGACAAGTAGCTGCCCAATCTCTTCTTTACAACGTCCAGTATTGAAGCACCCACAATTTCTGGAGGCAAGCAGTTCCACGGGTTAATTGTCCTCACTGTGAGGAAGTTTCTCCTTAATTCCAGGTGGCTTCTCTCTTTGGTTAGTTTTCCAACCAGAGTTTGCAGCTACGTATTGATTCTAGGCTCATTCCTCTCTTGACTCCGACTCCTTCTACATTTTATCCTCGGACCATTAAGTCTGGGAGCTGAAGTCCTTCAGACTTAAAGTTGCAAAGGTTGGAGACCCCTGGTCTAAAAGATTCTCCATCCTTGGTCTGGGGTCCATTGCTTGAGCAGAGGGTTGGACTGGAAGACCTCCAAGCTCCCTTCCAGCTCGCTCATTCTATTCTAAATCCCTCTTGAAGCCTAGATTCTTGTGCGCAATAAGATCAAAGAAGGACTAAATCCCCTTCATGGGAACTTCAGGTGCGTTTCTGGTCTTTTGCACCTGGCTGGGATCCACCCTCATGGATCAAGCAGTTACAAGCAGCAGGAATCTCTCTCTGGAATTACAAGATTGATGGCGAGCCTCCCAGGTGAGCCAGGCAGGAAACGGGGCTACACAAAGCTCACTCAACGTTTATGTCAGGCTGAGTGGACAGAATCTTGCCATTCGGAAGGCACCAATCTCCCCCTGTCCCTCTGACAGCCTGAGAAGTTAGGGAGGGTCTTTCTCCACCCATTGCACTGCAGGGGCTACATTCCCCAGGCAGCCTCTCTTTCCCGAAGGTCATCTGACTCTTGTCCTAGGGTATGTGGGTATGTGCAGGTAAGAGAAATGCTTCCTCTTTGAGAAAAAGTGAGCCGTAGCAGAATAACAAGAGTTGGAAGGGGCCATGGAGGCCTTCTAGTCCAGCCCTCTGCTCAAGCAGGAGACCCTATGCCATTCTGGATAAATGGCTGTCCAGTCTCTTCTTAAAAACCTCCAATGTTGGAGCATTCACACCTTCTGGAGGCAAGCAGTTCCTCTGATTCATTGTTCTCACTGTCAGGAAATTTCTCCTCTGTTCTAAGTTGCTTCTCTCCTGGATTAGTTTCCACCCATTGCTTCTTGTTCTGCCCTCAGGTGCCTTGGAGAATAGTTTGACTGCCTCCTCTATGGGGCAGCCCCTCAAATACCGCAAGACTTCTACCATGTCCCCCCTAGTTCTTCTCTTCATTAGTCTCAGTCTCACCTTTAGAGAAGGACGTAGGACCCACCTTACCCAAGCTGACTGGGTCTGACCTGGACAGGCAATATAATTAACCCAAATGCAGTGAGGTGGACTAGAAGACCTCCAAGGTCCCCTCCAGATTCTATTCTGTTCCATTCCCATTTCCATTCTATTTTATTTTATTCATATTCATTTTCTTTATTCTATTTATTTTCTATATTCTATTTCTATTCATTTTCTTTATTCATTTTCTATATTCTATTCTATTTCTATTCTATTCATATTCATGTTTTTATTATATTCATTTTCTATATTCTGTTCTTTCTATTCATATATTCATTTTCTTTATTCTATTCATTTTCTATATTCTATTTCTATTCATTTTCTTTATTCTATTTCTATTCTATACATATTCATTTTCATTTTCTTTATTCATTTTCTATATTTTATTCTATTTCTATTCAATTCATATTCATTTTCTTTATTCCATTTGATTCATTTTCTATATTCTATTCATTTTCTTTATTCATTTTCTATATTCTATTCATTTTCTTTATTCATTTTCTATATTCTGTTCTATTTCTATTCTATTCATTTTCTATATTCTGTTCTATTTTGCTCTGTTCTATTCTTAATTCCTATTCCATTTCCGACATTTTCCTAGCCCTCCCCCCTCCTTCTCCACCCCCCTAAAAAAACCATTTCGTGTCCAGGCGGGCTTTTAATTGATGTTTTCTTGGGGATGTCGATGGATTTTGTTGTGTTCTGGTTTTTCCCATCCATGAGGTTGGGCTTTTGGTTCCTCTCCTTCCCATTTTCATTAGCTTGGCTGGCCGTATCGATTTTTGTTTTACGGAGCTTATCTGTCCTCTGCCTGGAGACAAAGGGGTGCATCCATTAATAAAAGGTGCCTTCGGAGAGCAGGTGCCGGACTTAAAGGAGCCTCAACCATACAGGGGCCAAAACATCTGATCTACACCCAAAGAAGTCCAGCGTGGCCACACAAACATTGTTTTGCACTGTTGTTATTTTCACAGGATGCCATTAGGACCCTCATGGCACACACACCCCTCTCCCTCCCTGGTGCCTCCCCCCTCTGCTTTCTTCTCCTTTGGCATCGTGGAACTTACATCATTTGAAGGGACCGAAGGTGTGTTGTTTATGCTGTGTCAAGACCTACATGTGTCAGCCCTGCAGCCATCTTTTCATTTGGGTCTTTTCCCTGCCACACACTCTATTCTTCTACTGTGCATTTTCTATGGTGGGAAAATGGGAGGGAATTAGATGATAGGTAGCCATGACAATGTTCTTCCTAGAAAGCAAAGGTCATCCTTTGCCTCTGCACTTCTTTTGGGTCTTTGGCCTGCCACGCTTTCTATTCTTCTACTGTGCATTTTCTATGGTGGGAAAATGGGAGGGAGTTAGATGATAGGTAGCCATAACAACATTCTTCCTAGAAAGCCACGGTCATCTTTTCTCTTTGCACCTCTGCACCTGACCGGAACTCGATCGGTGGAAGCTGTCAGCATGGCAGTGGGAGATTGGACCATGGGATGGACTGGTTGGTGTTGGGGGGCAAGATCTTGAATTTTCACCTGGGTGGGGGAAACCGGGAAGCTTCCAGATTCGGGTTTTCCCCAGATGTACCAACATGGCTCTCTTAATAAATTGGGACTTTGAGCAATACTTTGCCTTGGATTCTGATTTAATTTTTATTGCTATTTGGAACCCTGACCCTTGGTGCCACTCTGGCCTTGACGCATAGCCGTTGCTTTCGGGACCCTCCCAGTGTGGAGGGGGGAAGGGTCTTAAGCCCCAGTCCTTTGGCGAAACAGAGGAAAGCTAACACACCTCGTGAGGCTCAAAGATCCAGCAAAACGGACTAAAATTCAGAGGAGAACCTGGAGCCATTCACTTTCTGCAAATACTTTAAACTCAACATTTTTTCCCCCGAATGGAAATGTGGGGTTTCTCTTCCATCAGGCATTGCAGAAATATAGAACAGCTGTCTTCAGTGGGAAAAAGTAGAAAACTGATGATTGGAGGAAAAAACTGAAACCGAGATCAGTCACCTTCTTTTTACGTTCTCTCTGTGGTTTCTCCCATTGTACACCAAAAGTATTCTGGGTTTTAACCGATGGGTCAATTGTTGTGCTTGAGTGCAGAAAATTCTCGCCTCTCACGAAAGCAGAGAGATTGTTTTAGCCTCCTTGCCCCTGTTAGCCTTGCGTATTCACAATTGAAGATCTTGGAGGAAATGACCACCCCTCTCCCTCCCAGAAAAATGAAATATTAAAAGGGCAAAATGTTTCCCTAAAAGGAGAGGCAGAAACTCAGCCCCCCCCCAACCCTTTGTCAATGGGCCATTAAGGCCTGAGCCACTCTATTCTACATAACGAAGGTCTACCTCCTTCAGGCAGAGCTATAATAGGAATTGCACAAAGCCCTTTCATTACATAAATCACCCAGCAAGAGTCAACCAAGCCTGGGACTCAGGGCAGCCTACAGAGTTTCCCCTGCATGGCCCCATGGGAGCCTGACAACCAATCAGAATACAAGGTCAAATTCAAAAGCCCAGAGAGGGCGTGAAACCCAGGCAGTCTCAGCATCTCTGCCCCTTTTTTTCCTTCGCCCAAGCCATGGGGTCCTGTCCACCATTAAACCATCTTTCCAAGCAGCCACCATGTTCCTAGTGTCTTTTCCCCCACTTGGAACTGAACCCAGAAGGACCTGTCTTCTGACAATCTATTGGTTTAAAGAAGAAGCATATACCTTTTTTGGGGGAGGGGCGGACACACACAATCCAGGACAGAAAAAGCCTGCCCAGGATGAGAGGGACCTTCAAGAATGTTCAAAACATTCTTGAAGGTCCCTCTCATCCTGGGCAGGCTTTTTTTTTTTTGAACTATTACCATCTGGCAGACGGTACAGGATAATAAAAATATGGATTAATAGGCTGAAAAACAGCTTCTATCCCAGGGCAGTGACTATATTGAATTCTACTGTATAAAGGTAAAAGTTCCCCTTGCATATATGTGCTAGTTGTTCCCAACTCTAGGGGGCATCTCCGTTTCAAAGCCGAAGAGCCAGCACTGTCCAAAGATGTCTCCGTGGTTATGTGGCCGGCAGCATGACTAAATGCCAAAGGCAAATGGAACGCTGTTCCTTTCCCACCAAATGTGGTTTCTATTCAGTGTTCTATTTTTACATGCTTTCGAACTGCCAGGTTGGCAAAAGCTGGGATAAGTAAGGGGAGCTAGGGATTCGAACCACCAAACTGCCGACTTTTCTGATCGACAAGCTCAGCATCTTAGCCACTGAGCTACCACATCCATCTACTGTATAATAGAGCAATATTAATGCAATATCAGAGTTTTTCAATTCAATTGAATAGAATGTGACGGATCTTGTGTTTTTGTTTAATTTTTATAGTTCTAATGTACATTTAAGATGGCATTTAATTTCATTGTACAAGGTGCAATGACAAAGTAAACTAACTCACTAACTTCGCTACGCCTCTGTGCTCCACCTCCCGTTAGGATGTTGAAAAATGAAATTTACCCCTATTAGCCTTTCTCAAGTCTTGGCTACTTGAAGGAGGTTGGTGGTGGTGGACTTCAGCTCCCAGAATCCCCCCAGCCTAGAGGCAAAGGAATTGTGGGAGTGGGAGTCTTCCACTCTTCAAATCACCAAGCTTGAAAAACATTGATTTAGACCAGGGATTCCCAAACTTGGCAACTTTAAGACTTGTGGACTTCAACTCCCAGAATTCTCCAGCCAGCAATTCTGGGAGTTGAAGTCCACAAGTCTTAAAAGTTGCCAAGTTTGGGAACCCCCGTTTTAGACAGCTGGAAACTTTCTATAAGTCTTGTGCTTTCCCCTGATCGATGTGTGAGTTTGGATTAGATTAACACAGTTGGAAGGGGTCTTGTAGGTCATCTAGTCCAACCCCCCCCCCCCCCACTCAAGCAGGAGACCCTACACCATTTCTGACCGAGGGCAGTCCGGTCTCTTCTTGAAAGCCTCCAGGGATGAAGCTCCCACAACATCCGAAGGCAACTTCTGCTCCATGGGTTGATGGTTCTCACGGTCAGGAAATGCCTCCTTATTTCCAGGTTGAATCTCTTCCTGGGTCGGTTTCCATCCATTCTTCCTTGTCTGGCCTTCGGGGGCTTTGGAGAATAGCTAGACCCCCTTCCTCCTCTCTGGGGCAGCCCCTCCAATATTGGAAGATGCTCTCCTGCCTCCCCTGGTCCTTCTCTTCCCTAGACCAGCCAGGCCCAGTTCCTGCAACCGTCCATCGTATGTTTCAGCCTCCAATCATCCCCTCATCCTCCTGGTTGCTCTTCTCTGCCCTCTTTCTAGGGTCTCCACATCTTTTTTTTATAGTGTGGTGACCAAAACAGGATGCAGGACTCTAGGTGTGGCCTTACTAAGGCTTTACAGAGTGGTGTTAGTACCTCCCTTGATCTTGATTGCCTCCCTTGGTTAATGCAGTTTAGGATTGTGTCAGCTTTTTTGGCTGCCGCTGCCCACAGCTGTTACATGTTGAGTCCTTCCCTTACACACCTGAGACCAGAATTTTCTGTTGCTAAGCAAGGCAGTTATTCAGAGAAACAGGCCATATTTTATAATCTCTTTTTTTGCCCTGGTTTTCCAGGAAATCTGGGCTTCCTTCATAGCCTCGGCTTGTCAGGAGTCAGCTGGATGATCACACAACCCCCAAAGGAAACAGGGCCCCAGGCCATGTCCAAAGTGCTCCCAGACTCCCATTCGCTGCCCTGCCTCTTGACGTTGGTTGGGAGGGTTCAGGAGAAAAGGAGACCACAAAGCGATCTCCGCTTAAAATATCTTTTTTATTCATTTCAGCTGGTCACAAACTACTTCACACAGTGCCAGGGTGCTTCGTAGCTTGCCCCCCCTCTCCCCCCCCCGCCCCACCAACTTCCATGCTTAACAGCCAGTGCAGCATTTTGGGGTGGTCCCTTAGGTGGATCTTCTCCTGGCCTGTGGGGGGCTCATCTGTCTGTCTCGTAAAAAGTTGGATCCAAATGTACTTGCTTCAGGAAACAACCGCCATTAAATCACAGTTCGCCAATCTTAGCAGCTTTAAGTTGGGTGGACTTCAACTCCCAGAATTCCTCAGCTAGCTATGCTATGCTGACTGGGGAATTCTGGGAGTTGAAGTCCACCCTGATGTAGACATAGCCCCTCCCCTAATTGAAATATCTACAGGGGTGCAGCAGGGAGGAAGAAGAGGGGGGCTGAGAGATTCAAACTAACCATGATTGTCTGTTTGGGGGTCAGCTCTTCCTGGTTACCTTCTCTGCCTCCCCCCTCCCCAGTTGCCAGAAAGAGATCCCCCCCCCTCATAAAGCCAGGCAAAAGGACCCCAGGCTTCCTTAAGACTTCCTTAAAGTGGGGAGGGAATCCACTGCACCCTTCAGTGGTCTTTCCCACCCTTCAAGGAATATGTGGGAGAAGGGCAGGCAGTCCCCAGATCGCACCTTCTAAAAGGAAGGGGGGTTTCCCCCTCAAGGCTTCGCTCTTTGCAGCCATGCTGGGGACCTCCACCCCCAAATAGAAGCGAACCCCAAATCGGAGCTTCAGAAACCCCCCAAGAGAAGCGAACCCCAAATCTGAGCTTCTGAAACCCCCCAATAGAAGCGAACCCCAAATCTGAGCTTCTGAAACCGCAGCGTCTCCTGTTGTTTTTTGTAAAAACGAATAAAATAAACCCTCAAATACAAAGCAGTCCTGAAAATTTAACCCCCCCAACCCCCCCCCCCAGAAAGAGAAAACGGCCCCCCTCGCCCCCTCCCATTTTTCGTGCCCCCCCCCCTTCCCTCGTCTGAATCCTCCCTCCTCCTGGGACCTCCCAGGTTGAGTATTCTCTCTCTCTGTCTCTCTCTCTCTCGGAATAGAAACGCGGCACAGGTATATTAAGAATAATAGTAACCCTCCTCCTCCTCCTAAGATGGGAAGAAGCATAAATATTCCTCTCTGGAAAAGAAAAGAAAGGGAAAGCGGCACAAGCGATGGGGAAACGCCGGGAAAGGCTCGAGGGCGGAGCTCACACCACATGCTGGCTCCCCCTCCCCGAAAGGGGGGCGAGGGGAAGGGGCCGCACCCTCCACGGGGCGGCAGGGGCGCACAAGACACGGAGCGGCGGGGACTCGAGGGAAGGCGACAACCAACGAGCGTGTTGTGTGAATGCAGCCGGGATGAAGCCCCCCGACCCCCGCAGGAGAGGGCCTGGGGCGGGGGGAGGGAGGGAGGGAGGGGGCGCCTCCCCAGAACGCCCCCTCCCCTCATTTTGGCTCCCACCCCCCCACCCCGCCCGCCGTCTCTTGGCTCCCTGCTGGGCTCCGGCGGGACGCCCCCCTCTCCGAGCTGGGGGAGGCGGGCGAGGGGCTTATTTACAGGCGAGCCGTTGCGCCGGTTCCGTGGCGAGCGATCCTCCGCAGCCAGTTCGTGGTGGAGGGGGCGAGAGCGGCCCCCTCCGGCGGTCCAGGGGAGGGGGCGTCGGGGGCGGCTAGCGGGCGCAGGCGGGGGCTTCGTCCAGCGAGCGCTTCTTCAGCTCCTTGGCCAGGCGGGGCGGGGGCGGCGGGCGGGGGGCGGCCGGCCTGCCGCGCTCTTTGAGGGCCTGCCCGCTGGCCAGGAGCAGGAGCTGCGCGTCGGGCGGGCCGCGGTCCTCGGCTTCCACCCGCAGGTACGCCTTGGCTTTGTGGTGCCGCGCCTGCCGGTCGCTGAAGTCGATCACGCGGCACTCGTACGTCCCTTCGTCGGCCGGCTTGACCCGCGAGAGGCGCAGCTTGTGCGAGATGTTGCTGCCCGCCACCTTCACCACCTGCGGGCACAGAGAGCAGAGCAGAGCCGGAGGGTGAGAGGGCGGGGGTTGGGATGGATGACCTCCCAGGGGCCCTCCCGCGCGGCCTGTGATCCTAAGGCAGAGGGTCGTCCACCCCATCCCTCCCTCCCTGGGGTTTGCTCCGCCTGGGTGCCCGCCTGGCACGGAGACGGGCAGCCAGGAAATAGAAAGGAATAAGAGCGGCAATAAGAACAACCACCAGAAGGCCCATTTGGATGACCATTTAGGTGCCCAGAACCAGAGCTTAGGCAGGAAGTTGGGAGATGAAGCTGCCACCCCCCCCCCCATGGGCAAAGAAAGCAAAACAGAAGAGGGCTCTCTCTCTCTCTCTCTCTCTTTTCTCTCTCTCTCTCTCTCTTGTCTCTCTCTCTTCTCTCTCTTGTCTCTGTCTCTTCTCTCTCTCTCTTTTCTCTCTCCTCCCTCTCCTCCCTCTCCTCTCCCTCTCCTCCCTCTCTTCTCTCTGTCTTTTCTCTCGCTCTCTTCTCCTTTCTCTCTCTTCTCTCTCTCTCCTCCCTGTCTTCTCTCTCTGTCTCTTCTCTCCCTCTCTTTTCTCTCTTCTCTCTCTCTCCTCCCTCTCTTCTCTCTCTCTCTTCTCTCTCTCTTCTCTCTTTTCTCTCTCTCTCTCTCTTGTCTCTCTCCTCTCTCTCTCTCCTCCCTCTCGTCTCTCTGTCTTTTCTCTCGCTCTTCTCTCTCCTTTCTCTCTCTCTCTCCTCCCTCTCTTCTCTCTCTCTGTCTTCTCTCTTCTCTCTCTTTTCTCTCCTCTCTCTCTCCTCCCTCTCTTCTCTCTCTCCCTCTCTTCTCTCTCTCTGTCTCTTCTCTCTCTCTCTCTCTTCTCTCTCTCTCTTCTCTCTCCCTCCCCGGGGAGAGGGGGGGGAAGGGAAGGAAAAGCACAAAAAAAAAAAAACCCCCAAGAAAAAATACAGAATCAAATACAAAGAGATAAAAACACAAAGAACATGACAATATAATACAATTTTACAGCTTCCCGTATCAGCATGCATATTCTGGCTTTTGTACCTGCCATCCCACTCCTATGACCCTAAGATCTTGTTTGATCCAGTGGTTAAGATGCAGGGGCCAGAAGAAACCAGGTGGTGGTGGTGAGTTCCAGTTCCGCCCTCGGCACCAAAGCCAGCTGGCTGACTTTGGGACAACCACCAGGGTTGTGTTGAGTTCGAATCCTGCCTTAGCCCTAGAACACCGTTGGGGGACTTTGGGCCAGGCCCTCTCTCCCAGGGTGGTGGTTGTACTAGGGCAGTGTTTCTCAACCTGGCCGACTTTAAGTCCTGGGAGTTGAAGTCCACAGGAGTTAAAGTCGCCCAGGTTGAGAAACACTGTAGAGGAGGAAAATATAGGAGTGAAGACACAATGGGTTGCAAGCACCTTGGGCCAAGAAAAAAAGGAAAAAAAGTAGAAGGGGAAAGGAAAATTCTGTATTTTTGGCATTTGGCTTCGAAGGGAATCCGAAGGAAGGAATTCCCACGACCCCCATGGTGCAGGTGTGACTTTCCCGAGAATTGTGTCGCCTTTTTTCTCTCTCTTTCGCAAAGGGATATTTATGGATCCCTGCGACTCAGGCGTGAGGGCCCTACACACACACACACACGCACACACCAGAAGGAAGCCTGGCACCCACGGGGGTGGGGAGGGGGGGTGGAAATTGACTAGGGAATGAACAGGACTGATTTTAAGCCCCCTTTCAGCATTCCTGCATGGGAGGGGAGGGAATAAAATCATGAAAAGAAATGTCCAATCAGCCAAAAACGGCATCTCTCCATGGTGCCGCCCCCCCGCCCCCCCAGGCTTGCTTGCACTCTACCTCCATGCCCAAAATCCCTGCCAACATGCACAGAACTCTGGCATCGTTGTGCAAAAACGACAACCTTGCAAACCTCACTGGCTCTGCACTTTCCCGGAACATTTGAAAGGCGGTGGGGGGGTATCAGGGCAGAGGAAAAAGGCACCGGTGTCCAGCTTCCTGGCAGAGATGCAGAAGTGGGGGGGGGGGGTGTTGATGTTTATCTCTGTAAGCAGCCAATTCAGGGGTGTTTGCAAGACACCTACCCCCACCCCCCACCCCGACCTACGCACCACCTCGGACCTCTGCCTCTTCCGCCAGCGTCTCAAGACATATTTATTCCAACAAGCCGGCCTAGCATAACCCCCGTTTCTGACTTTTATCTGAACAAATCTTAATTCTCATGGTTTTAAAGGGTTTTTAGAACGGGATTTAATTTAATAGTTTTTTAAAAATGTATTTTGTATGGTTTTATATTGCCTGTGCGCCGCCCTGGGTCCTTACAAGGAGAAGGGCGGGGTATAAATTTAATAAAATAAAATAAATAAATAACACACACACACCCCTCCAAAAAACCAAGGTAGTGCCATGTGGATTGTTTTGAGCGCAGCCTAAGGACACACACACACACACACATACACGATGCCATGAGCTAACCCAGGGGTCTCCAACCTTAGCAACTTTAAGCCTGGTGGACTTCAACTCCCAGAATTCCCCAGCCAGCTTTGCTGGCTGGGGAATACTGAGAGTTGAAGTCCTCCAGGCTTAAAGTTGCCAAGGTTGGAGACCCCTGAGCTAACCGACCAGCCACCATTAAGTTTGGATTTTCTGTGCGATGTGACCCAACTTTGGACCAACGACGGTCAACTTAGCATATAGAACACAGAAGAAGAGGGTTGGAAGGGACCCCAGAGGTCTTCCAGCCCAACCTCCACCTTATACCACTCTGGACAAGTGGCTGCGTAGTCTCTTCGTCAAAACCTCCAGGGTTAAAAGGCCAACAGGTTCCAGAGAGGCAAGCTATTCTGAACGACAGAATAACTTGGGAGGGGCCCTGGAGGTCTTCTAGTCCAACCCCTGCTCCAGCAGGAGGCCCGATACCATTGTGGACAAGTGGCTGCCCAGTCATCCTTTAAAAATGCCAGTGTTGGAGCAGCCACAACTTCTGGGACACAGAAGATAGCAATAAAGGAGAATATTTGTAGCTCAGGGTTGAATGTGGGGTCCTTGGCGGTTTTCATGCAGACGTTTCATGACCCAGCTAGGGAACATCATCAGTGCTAGAAGGGAGGAGGAGGAGGAGGAAGAGGTTCCTTGGTGCTCTCTGAGCTTGCTGGTTTTCTTGCAGACTTTCCATGACCCAACTAGGGAACATCATCAGTGTTACCTAGTTAGGGTAATGAAACATCTCCAAGAAAACAAGCCAGCTCAGAAAACACCCAGGATCCCACATAGAACATAGAGTAACAGCGCTGGAAGGGACCTTGGAGGTCCTCTAGTCCAACCCCCTGCTCAGCCAGGAGACGCTGTACCAATTCAGCCCAATGGTTGTCCCATCTCTTTTGAAAGCCTCCAGTGTCGAAGCACTCAGGGCTTCTGGAGGAAAGCTTACTCCATTGGTCGATTGCTCTCCCTCTTAGGAAATTTTGCCTTACTCGGGATCACAGCATAACAGCGCTGGAAGGGACCTTGGAGGTCCTCTAGTCCAACCCCCTGCTCCAGCAGGAGACCCTACAAGGGGCTGTCCAGTCTCCTCTTAAAAGCCTCCAGGGATGGAGCCCCCACAACTTCCAGAGATCCAGAGAACAAACCTCACCGAACTGCAGAAAAGGGGCAGAGACAGCCCTCTGTCTGCACTCCCCCCAAGCAGCCTTTGCCCCCTCCTCCGGCCCTCCCCTTGGCCCACTTGCCGCCACCCCCCCCCCAATTCCTATCCATCAAGGAGACCTGGAGGGGGGGGACCCTCCCCCAGGCAGGGCACTGGAGTCTGTATCTGCGGCTCACTGGGGCTAATTAGCTTTCCTAGCAAATGGTATTGCTGTTGGAATTTATCACCTAATGAAATTTAAGACTTGCTCACTCGCTGCAGATGCTGTTCTGGCCCCAGGTCCCATAAATCAGATTTATTACCCGCCCGGAAGCCACTGCCTCTCTTGCCCATAATCACAGCGTGTGGGGAAGGGTCCCCCACCGCCTTTCTGTAGGCTGAGAATGTTCCCTGGTTTAAAGAGTGGGCCAAGGTCACGGGCAAAAGCAAAAGGACGAGGGAGGAAGAGGAAGGCCCTGGAGAAATTCTGGGGAGTCAGAAGTCTACCCATGCCTTTGGGAATGGCCAAGTGCCGTCCCCACCACCAAATCTGTTTTCCAATACCAGGAGCTCTGTTGAAGTCTTGGACTTGGGGCCAATTGTGGCTGGCTGGGGAATTCTGGGAGCTGAAGTTCTTACCTCTTTAAGGTGGCCTAAATTGCAACACTAACTTTAGAAGACAGGCACAAGATCTAGAAGGACCCTGACAGACCGAAATACTGGACCCTATCTAAGAAAATGAACTTCAGTGGGGAGAAAAGTAAGGCGTTGTTACACTTAGGTAGGAAAAATCAAACACACAGGTATAGTGGAGGTGGTACCTTGCTCAATAGTAGCAACTGTGAAAGGAATCTTGGAGTCCTAGTGGACAACCATTGAAATAGGAGCCAGCCGTGGGCAGCAGCTGCCCAAAAAGCCAACCCAGTTCTAGGCTGCATCAACAGAGGGAGAGAATCAAGACCACGTGAAGGGTTGATACCACTTTATAAGGCCTTGTTAATGTCAGCCCTGCAGCCGTCTTTTCATTTGGGTCTTTGGCCTGTCACACTTTTTCTATTCTTCTACTGTGCATTTTCTATGGTGGGAAAATGGGAGGGAGTTAGATGACAGGTAGCCATAACAACGTTCTTTCTAGAAAGCCAAGGTCATCCTTTGTCTCTGCACCTCTTTGGGTCTTTGGCCTGCCACACTTTTTCTATTCTTCTGCTATGCATTTTCTGTGGTGGGAAAACAGGAGGGAGTTAGATGATCGGTAGCCATAACAATGTTCTTTCTAGAAAGCCAAGGTCATCCTTTGTCTCTGCACCTCTGCACCCGATTGGAACTGGGTGGGTGGAAGCTGCCAGGGGGCAGTGGGAGATTGGACCATGGGATGGACTGGTGGGTGTGGGGGCAAGACCTTGAACTTCCAACTGGGTGGGAGAAACTGGGAAGCTTCCAGATTTGGATTTTCTCAGATGGGCCAACGTGTATTTTATGTTTTATATCATTGACTTTTATTAGTGCCTGTACACCGCCCTGAATCCCGAAAGGAAGAAGGGCGGTATAAAAATTTAAATAATAAAATAAAATAAAAATAAATAAAATAAATACTTCTTAAGCGTCGTTGCTATTTACAAGAATCTGGAGTCCTAGAGCAGGGGTCTCCAACCTTTGCAACTTTAAGTCTGAAGGACTTCAGCTCCCAGACTTTTCCAGCCAGCTTTGCTGGAGCTGAAGTCCTTTAGACTTAAAGTTGCAAAGGTTGAAGACCCCTGTCCTAGAGGACAAACACTTAAATGTGAGCCAAATGTGTGATGCAGCTGCCAAAAAAGCCAACCCAGTTCTAGGCTGCATCAACAGAGGGATGGAATCAATATCAGGTGAAGGGTTAATACCGCTTTATAAGGCCTTGGGAAGGCCACACTGGGAATATTTGCATCCAGTTTTGGTCGCCACGATGTACAAAAGACGTGGAGACTCTGGAAAGAGTGCAGAGAAGAGCAAGAAAGAGGATGAGGGGACTGGAGGCTCAAACATATGAAGAACGGTTGCAGGAACTGGGTAGGTCTCTAATCTAATGAAGAGAAGGACTAAGAATGACATAATAGCCACAGAGATGAGAGTTTAATGAGAAGAAGGACCAGGGGAGACATGATAGCAGCCAATATCTCAGGGGTTGCCCCAAAGAAGAGGGAGTCAAACTATTCTCCAAGGCACCTGAGGGCAGAACAAGAAGCAATGGGTGGAAACTAATCGAGAAGCAACTTAGAACTAAGATATTTCCTGACAATGAGAACAATGAATCAGTGGAACAGAAGTTGCCTCCGGAAGTTGTGAATGGTCCAACATCGTTTTAAAAGTTTTAAAGAAGAGGTTGGACAACCATTTGTCTGAAGTGGTAAAGGGTTTCCTGTCTGGGCAGGGGGCTGGACTAGAAGACCTCCAAGGTCCCTTCCAACTCTGTTATTCTGTGTAATTCTATGTAATCTGGGCCTGATTAGCCGGTATTAAAATAACATGCCAGGAGCAAAGCGCTCTTAAAATATTCTTCTATATTTATCCAGGGCAGAAAACCCGCTGCTGAAGGGAGCTGGAAAATAATTGCAAAAGCTTTCAGGGCCCTTGTCGGAGGAGTAGAGCACGGAGGGAGCCTTGAGGAGGCAGGTGAAACGTGTATTTCCTCTACTAATTAGCTGGCTCTCTTCCCCTGAGTTTCTCTGGCTCAAAATCTGCGAAGGGGAACGGAAGAAGGGAGCCAGGATACAAACCACGATGCGTGCGAAAGAGCTAGGATTCGGCCACAGATGTTGCATTAGTTCTACTTATGAGACAAGGCAGCCTCAGACCTGACCGCAGGGTTCCTCAACCTTGGCTCTTTGAAGATGGATGTCATTTCCCAGAATTCCCCAGGCAGCATCCGTGGACTTCAACTCTCAGAATTCCCTGGCATTAATGCCTTCCTTTTGATTTGTAAACCCCCTTACTCTCTTGTAACCCCTTTCTCTACAATCTCTCCCCTCTAGGGCAGGGGTCTCCAACCTTTACAACTTAAGGACTTCAGTTAGTTCTCCATGTGGGAAGAAACAAAGAGCAGCCTCTGGAATTCCCAAGGGGCAAAACCAAAGTCTCAGAGCCTGCATTATGCGAACGGCACAATTTGCATCATGAATTAATCAGGTTTGCTTCAACAAATGGGGTTTTGAGCAGCAGGCCAAATCTGGGGTAGGACCTGGTAGGAGGGCTCCCACCCCACAATGCTGTGTGTGTGTGTGTGTCTTGCCACATGGGGTTTATTTCTGGCGCTGCCCTTGCTCTGCCAAGCCACAGCGCTCGGCCTGCACAACAGCAGTGGCAGCTGGAGACATAGCTGGGCCCTGAATCTGGCTCTCCAGGAAAAGGAGAAACGCCCCATCATTTGATTGCATTGGTCCTGCTGGGCTGGAATTCAGCAGGTTCTGAGAGGTCCTGGAGAACCAGTGGCGGAAATTTTGAGTAGTTCGGAGAACCGGCAAATACCGTCACTAGCTGGCTCCAGAAGAGGGAGGGAATGGGGATTTTGCAGTATCCTTTATTTATTTATTTATTTATTTTATTCAATTTATAGCCTGCCCTTCTCCGACAGGACCCAGGGCGGCGCACAGGAATTTAAAACAACATACAAAATAGTACAAAATAAATAAATTTAAAAACCTATTAAATGACACAAAACCTGCGCTAAAACCAAATTAAAATCCCCCATTTAAAACTGTCTAATATTAGTCCCAGCGGAGGCTATGATAGGCCGGCTTGATGAAATAAGTATGTTTTTAAACTACGGCGGAAGAGGCAGAGGTCGGTGATAGTGCGGAGTTCAGGGGGTAGGTCGTTCCACAGGGCAGGGATTTTGCATTATCCTTCCCTTGGAGTGGGGAGGGAATGGGGATTTTGCATTATCCTTCCCTTGGAGTGGGGAGGGAATGGAGATTTTGCATTATCCTTCCCTTGGAGTGGGGAGGGAATGGGGATTTTGCAGGATCCTTCCCCTGGAGTGGGGAGGGAATGGAGATTTTGCAGGATCCTTTCTGGGAGGGAATGGGGATTTTGCAGGATCCTTCCCCTGGAGTGGGGAGGGAATGGAGATTTTGCAGGATCCTTTCCCCTGGAGTGGGGAGGGAATGGGGATTTTGCATTATCCTTCCCTTGGAGTGGGGAGGGAATGGGGATTTTGCATTATCCTTCCCTTGGAGTGGGGAGGGAATGGAGATTTTGCAGGATCCTTTCCCCTGGAGTGGGGAGGGAATGGAGATTTTGCATTATCCTTCCCTTGGAGTGGGGAGGGAATGGGGATTTTGCAGGATCCTTCCCCTGGAGTGGGGAGGGAATGGAGATTTTGCAGGATCCTTTCCCCTGGAGTGGGGAGGGAATGGAGATTTTGCAGGATCCTTCCCCTGGAGTGGGGAGGGAATGGAGATTTTGCAGGATCCTTTCCCCTGGAGTGGGGAGGGAATGGGGATTTTGCAGGATCCTTCCCCTGACCCAACTAGGGAACACCATCAGTACTAGAAGCTAAAGGGGTTGGCGAGGAGGAGGGGAGGGAAGAGCAGGAGGAGGGGGAGGGGGACGGCTGCGGCGTCCTTGGTGCTCTGGTTGTTTTCTTGCAGACCTTTAATGACTCAACTAGATAACATCATCAGTGGTAGTAAAGAGTGCAGTTGGCTATCAGTAGTATATTCTGGCGACTTGCCCTGTCACTTGGGGGGGGGGTCTTGGGGGTCTTTGGCTGGGCTGTTCGCAAGTCACTCAGGCCCTCGTGACGTCCCGACTCGACTACTGTAATGCTCTCTACATGGGGCTTCCCTTGAGGTGCACTCGAAAGCTACAGTTAGTGCAGAATGCAGCCGCGCGGGTGATTATGGGAGCCACTAGATGCTCCCATATAACACCGCTCCTGCGCGAGCTGCTTTGGCTGCCTGTGGCCTTTCGGGTGCGCTTCAAGGTCTTGACGACCATCTTCAAAGCGCTTCATGGCTCGGGACCTAGTTATATGCGAGACCGTCTCCTGCCCCATACATCCCTTAGACCGATCCGCTCCCACAGAGAGGGCCTCCTCAGGGTGCCGTCGGCCGGACAATGCCGGCTGGCGACACCCAGGAGAAGAGCCTTCTCTGTGGCGGGCCCAGCCCTTTGGAACGACTTACCCCCGGAACTCCGTACCATTACTGACCTCCGCCTCTTCCGCCACTGTTTAAAAACACACCTCTTTCATCAAGCCAGCCTAACATAACCTCCGCTGGGATTAGTATTAGATAGTTTTAACATGGGGGATTTTAATTGGTTTTAGCGCAGGTTTTTGTTATTTACTAGGTTTTAAATTTGTGTATTTTGTATTACTTTTGTATGTTATTTTAAATTCCTGTGCGCCGCCCTGGGTCCTTTTGGAGAAGGGCGGGATACAAATTGAAAAAAATCTAAATCTAAATCTACTGTTCCCTTGTTTGCGGTTCCTTGATTTGGTCCCGGTTTCCTTCTTGAGGCTGACTCTGATCTTAAATCTTGGAGTGAGATTTCTGCTCATCCGGGTGCCGATGGGGGGGGGAGGGGGGGTGTTGTGATCTTTCCTTTCCCTTGCTGGCTTGTTGGTTGCCTCTTTTGCACCGGTATGTAGTAAACCCGGTGTAGAAATGTTAATATATATATTCCAAGACTGCGTAGGATACACCATACGCCGAATAAATGGAATAAACCTCTGAATTGAAAGAAGGAGAAGGACACAATGGACCCTCTAACAACAGTGTGTCTGTGTGTGTGTCTCTGTGTTGGCAGAACCACGCCCCCCCTTTCCCGAGCCCCACGGGGAGCCCGCCGTGCCTCTGATCGCGCGGGGGCCGAGCAAACCTCCTTTCAGCCCCGTTTCATCTGAGCCGCGGGAGACGCGAATCCCCGCGCGGCCTTCGGAGTCGGGAAGGGCTGCCAATCAGCCGCCTCCGTGGCTTGAAAGGGCCGCTTCACAGGCCTCCCCGCGCGGGGGGGGGGGGATAAGAGAGGCGGGGGGGGCTTGAAGTGTCTCCGCGTGGAATCAACCTCAGAGATTAGACTCTGCTGGGCCGGCAGTTCAGAGAGACGCGGGAGCCGTGGGAAGCCCAAGTACTCGGATCGCTCTTTCCCACCCCACCCGCTTCAATTCTGCCCCCCCCCCACCCCAAGATCCCTTGAGGAAGAAGGGGATATTCAGCCTTTGCAGAAGCCCCCGAGACTTCCAGCAGGAGTCTGGGGTGAGGGGTGGGGGTGAAGAGCGCGTGTCCCCCCCCCCCCCGCCCGCCGCCAATTTGCTGGAGAAAGTCCCCCCCCACACTGCTCTCCGGAGCTAGCATTGAAGTTGGGGAGGGGGCAACCAGAAAGGGCGAGCAGCCCTGAGGATGTTACCTCGTTGGGTTAATGCCAAAGGTGCTTTTTTTTCCCAAAGGCAGCTGGATTTCGTTTTTTCTCCTTGAAGGCGTTTCCCTCCTCCTCCTCCTCCTCCAAGAAGCTTCTTCAGTTCTGACTGAATGGAGGAGGATACTCCTTGCAGCCATCACTGGTCGTTAGCGGAGCGTTTTAGCTCTCTGAGAGCCATTTGAAGAAAAGAATAACCGAGTTAGAAGAAGCTCCTTGGAGGAGAAGGGAAACGACTTTAAGGAAAAGAAAAAAAGTCCAGTTGCTTTTAGAAAAGGACCGTTGGGACAATCTTGACCTCTGGAGGACTGAGAACCTTCTACCCCAGGGGTCCCCAACCTTTGCAACTTTAAGTCTGAAGGACTTCAGCTCCCAGACTTCTCCAGCCAGCTTTGCTATGTGGGTGTATACATAATAAGCTTTGCTGGTTGGAGAAGTCTGGGAGCTGAAGCCCTTCAGACTTAAAGTTGCAAAGGTTGGAGACCCCTGCTCTACCCACACCTGGTTATTTGGGGTCATGAAAGGTCTGCAAGGAAACAGTCAAGCACAGGGAGCACCAAGGACCCCACAGTCCTCCTCCTCCTCTCCCTGCAGACCCCACTCCTTTCTGGCACTGATGGTGTTCCCTAGTTGGGTCAGGAAACGTCTGCAAGAAATCCATCAGTCTCAGAGAGCACCAAGGACCCCAAACTTCTCCTCCTGTTTCTCCTGCTCTTTTTATTCCCCCTCGTCCACCACAAACCCCACTCCCTTCTAGCGCTGATGATGTTCCCTAGATGGGTCATGAAACGTCTGCAGGAAAACCACCAAACTCAAGAGAGCACCAGGGACCCCACATTCAACCTTGAGCTGCAAATATTCTCCTTTATTATGCTAAATGTGCCCCTGGGTCTTCCTGTGCTCTCCGCCCCAGTCCTGAGGGCAGGACCCACCATTTGGGGGCTCCAGAGGGAGACGCTTAACCCTTATCTTTCCTACCACTGATGATGTTCCCTAGATGGGTCATGAAACATCTGTAAGAAATCCTTCAGGCTCAGAGAGCACCAAGGACCCCACAGTCCTTCCTCTTCCTCCTCCTCTTCTCTGCAAGCCCCCTTCCCTTTCAGCACTGATGGTGTTCCCTAGTTGGGTCATGAAACGTCTGCGGGAAAACCACCCAGCTCCAGGAACACCAAAGACCCCAGAGTGCTCCTCCCCGCATCTCCCCCTGCCAGCCTCCCTCCCTCCCTTCTTATCTAGTTTGGGTGATGAAAAGGCTGCAGGGAACCCACCCAGGGCCGCTCACTGACATTTCACCCGGGTTAAACACGCAACGAAATAGACGGACGTGACCAAGATCCACAGCCCGAGAGCAACTCAGCCTCCGGGACAAGAAATCCCCTCGGCTTTACAGCCGCTCACCGGCTGATCTACGGTTTGGCGTGGCACCCCCGCCGTCCCGCCGAGGGGAGGGGGCGCTGGAGACCCCGTCCATTCGGAGGATTCTGCCGTGGAGGGGGGGGGGCTGCGAAGGACGGCTGAGCCTCCAAAGAGGCTGAGAAAGGCGCCTCGTTTAATCACCCGGCGTCCTCGAGGCCATCTGTCAAAGGCAGCGCCAAGCGATCCCGGCGCTGAATAGGGCGGAGGGGGGGGGGTTCCAGGCCCTCGAGGACACCCCCCCCCTCCACTCTCCCCTCCCCGAGACGCTGCGCGAGAAGTACCGCTTGGCAGTCCGCGGAGTCTGTAAATCTTCCCCCGCCAGAATCAATGAGCTGAATTAACGGCCGGCGCCACCATTTGAGCTCCAAAGAGCGATTCCTCCACCCAGAGGGGAGCCCCAGGGCGCCCACTGCCCTGCCGGAGGAAGCCAAGGGCCAGGCGGACAGACGCCCAGCCGGAGGGGGAGGGTCCCGCTTTGGTGCAGGGAGGGGGGGGAGAGAAGTCCCCTCCCGGTGGCTTCAGGGGTGGGTAGGCGATTCTAGGGGAAGGGCGAGGCGGGGCAGAAACTGGGGACCCTCCTGGGCGGCCCCTCCAGGGAGAAAAGGGGGGAGGGGGCCAGAGGGAGCGGGCGCTTGCAGGAAGGACGGTGGGGAGGGGTCCCGCTTTGGTGCAGGGGGTGTGTGTCCCGGAGAGGGATCCCTCCTGGGGGCACAAGGGGTGGGTGGGCCATTCCAGAGGGAGGGCGCAAACAGCTTTTTCTCTATTCCTGCCCAGCCCCCCCCCTTGCCAGCTGGAAGCAGCTGAGAATTTGGGGCGCAGAAGCTCCAGGTCCCCCCTTTCCTTTCCCGTTCCCCGCCCCCCCCCCTTCGTTCTCCCCCCGCCCCCAAAGATAAACCCCTTTGGCCACAGCCCGGCGCCCGACGGTGCCCGAGAGGCAAGCGAGCGCCTGCGGCGCCTTCTCCCCCCCCCCCCCACCAAAAAAAAAGCCATTATCGGGGGGGTTAAAAACAGACAAACTCACGCTTATTTTCGTGGCGTCTTTCCCGATTTCTTCCTGCGGAGATGCTTTTAGCTGTGGGAAGGGAGGAAGAGGAAAAAGAAGAAGGGAGGCGCCATTAGTTCAGCTTGGAGAAAGGCCGCCTGGGGGGGGGAGTGGGGCCTCTTGGCCTTTAAAGAGGAGGGGGAGGGAGGGGCGCTCAGGGGCTGGGAGGAGAGGGTGGGGGGGATAGGCGGGTGGGGTGAAGCCCAAACCCCCCAGCCGTTTTCGCCATGTTTCGCCAGAACTCAGCTCCCTCTAAGGATGATGGCCTGCCCTGCAGGGAGGAAGAGCAGAAGACCTGCGATGGGAGGGACCTTGGGGGTCTTCTGGTCCAACACCCAACAGGGTCTTTTGACACCCTGCAGGAAGGAAAGGGGGAAGAGGGTGATAGCTGAGGCTGAGTGAGTGGGGAATCTTGACGTGGCCCAGCTTAATTTTTCTGGATGGGGAGCAAAGAGCTTCACTGGGGGTGGGGGGTGTCAGCCCTGCAGCCGTCTTTTCTTTTCCATTTTTGGCCTGCCACACTTTCTATTCTTCTACTCTGCATTTTCTATGGTGGGGAAATGGGAGGGAGTTCGATGATATGCAGCCATAACAACATTCCTTTCTAGAAAACCAAGGTCATCCTTTGTCTCTGCATCTCTGCACCTGACCGGAACTGGATGGGGGGAAGCTGCCAGTGTGGCAGTGGGAGATTGGACCATGGAATGGACTTGTCTGTGTGTGTGTGTGTGTGGGCAACATCTTGAACTTTCAACTGGGTGCGAAAACAGAGAAGCTTCCAGATTTGGGGTTTCCCCAGATGTGCCAACATGGCTCTCTTCATCAATGGGAACTCTGAGGAATCCTTTGCCTTGGACTCTGATTTAATTTCGGATGCCCCCTGACAGGGGCCGGGGTTCAGTTCAAGGCGTTGGTTGTGACCTATAAAGCCCCACCTGGCCTGGGGGCCTGGCTACCTACCAATTGCCCTTTCCCCATTACATCACCCCACCCCCTACCCCCCACCCCCCTGGTCAGGCAAGGAAGGTTAACAGATTAACAAGAGTTGGAAGGGACCTTGCAGCTCATCTAGTCCAACCCCCTGCCCAAGCAGAAGACCCTACATCTGCCTCTACCTAGGATCGAACTCACAACCTCCTGATTGGGAGGCGAGAGATCCAGATGTGTTGCAGACTCCACAAAGCGGACCAGGGGTTGGCAACCCGCAGCTCTGGAGCCGCATGTGGCTCTTATATCCCTGCTGCTGCGGCTCCCTGTTGCCAGTCAGCACCACAATTGTGAGAGGAGCTTCCGGTTTGGGGGGAGGAGGAAGCAGGGTGGGCCAGGGGGAGACTCTATGGTTAGGGGCGGGCTTTCCAGTCAGCTCCACAATGGGTAGGGCTTTCGGTTAGGACAGGTAGAAAGGTTGGACTAGATGACCTGCAAGGTCCCTTCCAACTCTGTTTATCTGTTAAAAAGGACTCTGTGCTAGGAAGAGACTCTATGGTGGGGGAACCGGATTTCCGGTCGGCAGAGGAAAAAGGATGCTGCACTAGGAGGAGACTCTATGGTGTGGGGGAAACCGGACTTCCGGTCGGCTCCAGAATTGAACGGGAGGCTTCTAGTTAGGACCTTTGTGGTTCTTTGAATGTTTAAGGTTGCCGACTCCTGAGGTAGAACATAGAATAATAGGCTTGGAAGGCCCCTTGGAGGTCTTCTAGTCTAGCCCCCTGCTCAAGCAAGAAATCCTATACCGTTTCAGAATAACAGAGTAACAGATTTGGAAGGGACCTTGTAGGTCATCCAGTCCAACCCCCTACCCTCCCAAGCAAGAGACCCTACACCATTTCTGACCAATGGCTGTCCAGTCTCTTCTTGAAAGCCTCCAGGGATGAAGCTCCCACAACTTCTGGTGGCAGGTCATTCCACTTATTCTGACTATCAGGGAACCCCTCCTTAGTGCCAGGTTGCTTCTCTCCTTGATTAGTTTCCATCCGTTGCTTCTTGTCTTCTGCCTTTTGGTGCTTTGGCGAATAGGTTGACCACCCCCCTCCTCTCTGTGACATCCCCTTGTGGCAAAGCCAGGAAGGTTGGGGACCTCAGGTTCAACTGCTTTTAATGTTGTAAGCTGCCCAGAGTCTCCCCGCAGCGAGATGGATGGCAAACAAATGTAATAAATAAAAGTATTAAGAATAGCGCCTGCTTCTCTCTCTCTCTCTCTCCCCTCTTTGTCAAGACTGGCAATGCCAGGCTGCTCTGGTCACTCCCATCCTTCCTTCTTCTTCCTCTCCCTCCATCACGCAGGAAAGTGAAGGATGGAGAGGCAGAACTTTACAGATGAACAGAGTCGGAAGGGACCTTGCAGGTCATCTAGTCCAACCCCCTTGCCCAAGCAGGAGACCCTACATCTGCCTCTATCTAGGATTGAACTCACAACCTCCTGATTGGGAGGCGAGAGCTCCACCTCTAGGCCACAGAAGCAGGTTTGTCACTGGCGTTTGTTCTCCGAGCTGGCTGTTCACTTTCTGAATGTTTCATCACCAGACTAGCTAACATCATCAGTTGAACGGTCTTGTTTCAGTTCTCTTCTGGCATATTCAATTGGTCGTGTGCCCCAGGGGCCATGCCAGGTGGGGGTCATCTGGTGGTGGGGTCCCTCTGGATTGAGGTTCATGAGAGATGGCTGAGGGTCATCGCCTTCGTTGGTTGGTCGCTCAATTGATCCAGCTTCTTATAGACTTGTAGGCTGGTTGCAGATCAATATGTTTATTGATTGACCTGTTCAGCGAATACCAGACTTTGATGAATTCATGTGTGTGGTGTGTAGAGGCATGACCAATAATGTTTGTTCGGTCCTGGCTGAACTGGTGTTGCTTGGTCTCGATGTGAGCTGAGATCAGGGGTTTCAAGAAGAACCTTCCCATAATTCTATCCTTGTTGTGGTTAGTTGTGAAGTTGTCTCCAACCCATCGCGACCCTATGAACCACGTTCCTCCAGGCCTTCCCGTTCTCTGCCATCCCCTGGAGCCCATTTAAGCTCAAGCCTTCTGCTTCGGTGACTCCATCCAGCCCCCTCCTTCTCTGCCGTCCCCTTCTTCTTCTTCTCCATCTTCTCCTTCTCCTCCTCCTTCTTCTTCTTCTTCTTCTTCTTCGGCCCTCCATCGTTCCCAACATGAGGCTCTTCTCCAGGGAGTCCTCCTTCCTTCTCCTGAGGTGGCCAAAATCTTTGAGTTTCCTCTTCGGGATCTGGCCTTCTGAAGAGCAGCCAGGGTGGATCTCCTCTAGGACTGACTGGTTGGATGGCCTTGCAGTCCAAGGGACTCAATGCAGGAGTCTTCTTCTCCAGCACCAGAGTTCAAAGGCCTCCATTCTTGTTCCTTCAACCTTCCTTATGACCCAACTTTCACAGCCATCCATGGCAACTGGGAAAACCACAGCCTTGACCAGACACCCTTGTGTTGGCAGGGGGGATGTCTCTGCTTTTCAGTAGGCTGTCTAGCTTTGCCCATCATCTTATGGCTGCGTCTAATGATTGGGCTTTATAAGCCACGAACATGGGATCGTCTGGAATTATTTCCAAATTTTGGGTGTGGTGAGATCTGTCATTTGCACGACTGGTAATCCTCGGTGCACAAACGAAAATCACGAGTCCGCCCTTCCCAAGAGGCTACTGTTCTGCCAAGGGGCTCCTGGAGGGTGGGCTCATCTGCCCTTCTCCTGGCCCTCACCCACCTGGGTGAGAAGCATGGGCTCCTTGGGGGGGAAGGCATGAACTTTGAGGACCTTCTCCTGCTTCTGAGAAGAAGAAGAAGGAAAAAATTGACGGAGGAGAGATTCATAAAAACGACTCATCTGTCATCTTTATGGAGCCAGGCAGGCTTAGCCAGCCAGGACTAAAAACCTGGAAATTCATTTCTCAGGACTCGCTTGGCTGAATCGGCCGCTTGTGAGAGTCTCAGTGGGAGAAGGTTCTTCCCTGGGCAGAGGATGATGGGCCCCTGAAGGCAGGACAAGAAGCAACCGATGGAAACTCATCACGGAGAGAAGCATCTTAGAACTGAGGAGGAATTTCCTGACAGTGAGAACAATTAACAAGTGGAACTACTTCCCTCCAGAAGCTGTAAGTGCTCCATAGCTGCAGGTTTTCAAGAAGAAATTGGACAACCATGATGGCAAACCTATGGCACGGGTGCACATTTGCACATACATTGGTCTGTGCATGCGCAAAATGTTAAAAAATAATTAAATGTGTGCAAAGAAAATTGTTCTGAGCATGCACAGAACTGAAAATCAAGGTGGAGCCGCTGTAGGAGAACCATTTCGGGGGCATGGCAGGTCTGGGTCATTGCTGGTTCCAGCAACCCAGGCTGCCACGTTACTACCAGTTCAACCAAGCTGGTCTGAACTGGTAGGAACCCACGTCTGGTGACGTCATCAAAATTTGGACGCTAGGCAACTGGCTCGTATTTAATACAATACAATAGCAGAGTTGGAAGGGGCCTTGTAGGTCTTCTAGTCCAACCCCCTGCGTGGGCAGGAACCTTATACCATTTCAGACAAATGGCTATCTAACATCCTCTTAAAGACTTCCAGGGTTGGGGCATTCACAACTTCTGGAGGCAACTTCTGTCCCACTGGTTAATTGTCCTCGCTGTCAGGAAATTTATGACGATTGCAGCTTCCCGGGGCAACAGGATCTCCTTTTGCGTCCTTCCGACGAGCAAAGTTGAAGGGGGAATGCAGACTCACTTAGCAACCGTGTTTCTAATTTAAGAACTGGAGCGATTCACTTAACAACCGCGGCAAGGAAAGTCGTAAAGTGGAGCAAAACTCCACTTAGCAAATGTCCCCCTTAGCCGTGCAAGTGCTGGGCTCCGTGGTGGCCGTACGTTGAGGGCTGCCTGAACAGGCTAAGAAACTAGGGAGGGTCCCTTCTGAGCCTCCTTTCACAACCCCTGATTTATTTATCGCATTTATTGGCCGCCCATCTTACCCTCAGGGCAGGGATGGCAACACCCAGGGCCCAAGCTGGAATGTGCTTGCATGTGACCACACACGCCAGACTGCTGGGCTGCCAGTCCTGGAATGCTAGAAACCCAAAGACCAGCTGGCCGGCCAGCCCATGCCTGTTTTGGGGGAATTTTTGGCTGTTTTGGGGGGGTGCTAAAAATGCCCAGGAAAACAGCCCCAAAAACACCCTCTGTTGGCTGATTTTGGGGGCATTTTCAGGGCATTTTCTGGTGCCTGTGAAGACCATCTGCGTGCAAGAAACTAGAAGAGCAGCTGGACTACTGCAATGCTCTCTACATGGGGCTCCCCTTGAGGTGCACCCGAAGACTTCAGCTTGTCCAGAATGCAGCCGCGCGGGCAGTTATGGGAACCTCTAGGTTTTCCCATGTAACACCGCTCCTGCGCGAGCTGCATTGGCTGCCTGTCGTCTTTCGGGTGCGCTTCAAGGTGTTGGTCATCATCTTCAAAGCGCTCCATGGCACGGGACCTAGTTATCTGCGGGATCGCATCCTGCCCCATACATCCCTGCGGCCGATCCGCTCCCACAGAGAGGGATTTCTCCGGGTGCCGTCCACTAGGCTATGCCAGCAGGCGACGCCCAGGGGAAGGGCCTTCTCTGTGTTGGGCCCAACCCTCTGGAACGACCTTCCCCCCGAAATCAGAACAACCACGGACCTTCGCTCCTTCCGTGAAAAATTAAAAACACATTTCTTTTGCTTGGCCGGCTCAGGATAACTTAACTGTTTTTAGGGTTTTTTGGGGGGTTTGTCTTAGTTTTAACATGGGATTTTAGCGCAGGGTTTAGTTTAATTCTTTTTTAATACTGTATTGTTTGTGGTTTATATGTACTTTTAATTTCCCTGTTGCCCCGCCTCGAGTCCCTTTGGGGAGAGAGAGCGGGTTATAAATTAAATTATTTATTTATTTAACGGTGCGTATGCCCACATATGCCATAGGTTCGCCATCCTGGCCCTAAGGTAACTCTGAGAGGCTTACGGTCACAAAAATATATAACGATACAGGTACAGTTAAAACATCAATAATTAAAAACAGCATTAAATCCTGAAGAGACATGGGGAGGGCAGGGGCAGAAGAGGGAAGGGGGGCTCCGTTATCCCTCGATCTCCCCCCCCCGGGGTCCCAACCCATCCGCCAGAGCCCCCCCGTCCTTCGGGCCCAGCTACATGTGGGGAGGGGCCGTCGGGGGCCGCAGTACCTGGTTGGCGTCCCAGTTCTCCTTCTCCGTCCAGTCCTTATGGGCGCGCACGTACCACCACTGGATCTCCAGCGAGTAGGAAGGGGAGCTGCTCCCACGGAAGGAGCAGGCCATCTCCACGTCCTCCCCAGCCCGGGCAGTCATGTCGTGGGGGGTCTCGGTGAAAAAGGCTGCAAAGGGAAACCCAGAGGCCGTTAGGGGACAATTGGAGACGGGAGCAACAGTAACAGAGTTGCAAGGGACCTTGGAGGTCATCTGGTCCAACCTCCTGCTCAAGCAGCAGACCTGTGCTAGAGATTCGAACCGCTGACCTGCCGACCTTTCTGATTGACAAGCTCAGTGTCTTTGCTACTGAGCCACCTACCCAATCAACCTACTCAATCAATCAATGAGACTAGAGTTGGAAGGGGCCTTGGAGGTCTTCTAATCCAACTGGTGGACTTCAACTCCCAGAATTCCCCAACCAGCTATGCTGGCTGGGGAACTCTGGGAGTTGAAGTCCACCAGTCTTAAAAGAGCCAACTTTGCAGACCCCTGCCCTAGACCATTTCAGATGAAAGGCTGCCTAGATTTTTCTTTAAAACCTCCAGGGGTGGAGCATTCACACCTTCTGGAGGCAAGCAGTTCCACTGGTTAATTGTCCTCACTGTTAGGGAGTTTCTCCTCAATTCCAGGTTGCTTCTCTCCTTCATTCATTTCCAGCCCTTGTTTCTTGCCCTGCCTTCTTCTGGTGCTTTGGAGAATGATTTGACCCCCTTCCTCTTTGTGGCAGCCCCTCATATCCCCATCATGTCACCCCTAATTCTTCCTTTCCCTGGACCAGCCAAACTCAAATCCTGCAGCCGTTCATCGTATGTTTTGGTCTCCAAACTTTTTAATCCTCTTAGTTGCTCTTCTCTGCACTCTTTCCAAAGTCTCAACATCTGTTTTTGTAGTGGTGACCAAAACTGTCGACGGTGTCCCGCTTTGGGAGTTTGAAAATCTGGTCACCTTATTTTAAAGACTTGCAGTGTTGGGGCATTCACAACTTCTGGTGGCAAGCAGTTCCCCTAATTAATTGTTCTCACTGTCAGGGAATTTCTCCTTAGTTCCAGGTTGCTTCTCTCCTTGGTTAGTTTCCACCATTACTTCTTGTTCTGCCCTCAGGTGCTTTGGAGAATAGCTTGACTCCCTCTTCTTTGGGGCAACCTCTGAGATACTGGAAGGCTGCTATCATGTCTCCCCTGTTCCTTCTTTTCTCTCGACTGGCCAGACCCAAATCCTGCAACCGTCCTTCGTATGTTTTAGCTTCAAGGCCTTTAATCTTCTTGGTGTCCCCACACCTGCATACATCTCCCCCCACCCCCTGGAAAAAAGGCTAGGGCCTGAAGAATCCGGCGAAAGGATTGGGGTACCTCTCCCCTGCAGAAGATGGTAAGTGGGGAGTGGGTTTCAACTCTGCCTGGAAAACTCTGGCCAGGAAAGGTATATCTATCTATCTTTGGGGGCCCTTCCCAGCTGCGACCCTATGACACTGCTGAGAACAGCCGCCCTGAGGCAGCAAGTGGAGGAGACCCCAGTCTCTCCCCCCCCCACTCTCTTCTCTGTCTCTCCCTCTCTTCTCTCTCTCTGTCTCTCTCTCTCTGTCTCTCACTCTTTCTTTATCTCTCTCTTTATCTCCGTCTCTCTTCTCTGTCTGTCTCTGTTCTCTCTCTGTCTCTCTCTCTGTCTCTGTCTCTTTTCTGTCTGTCTGTCTCTCTTCTCCGTCTCTCTGTTCTCTCTCTCTCTTTCTTTATCTCTCTCTCTTCTCTCTCTCTGTCTCTCTGTCTCTTTTGTCTGTCTCTCTCTCTGTTCTCTCTCTCTCTCTTTATCTCTGTCTCTCTGTTCTCTCTCATTCTCTCTGTCTGTCTGTCTCTCTTCTCTGTCTCTGTCTCTCTCTTTCTTTATCTCTGTCTCTCTCTGTTCTCTCTGTCTCTTTCCAGAGTCTCAACATCTGTTTTTGTAGTGGTGACCAAAACTGGATGCAGCATTCCAGGTGTGGCCTTACTAAGGCTTTACAAAGCAGGTGCAATATAAGAGCACCCCAATCAAGGACACCCTCCCCACCCAATCCTTATCTTCCTGAAATCATAAGCTGGGAGGAAAGTCCTGGAGGGTTCCTTTGGGGTGCTTCCCTCTCCCCATTTTTTTTAGGCCTCAAACCATAAAAAAACAAAAATACCCCAGAGCTGTCAATCACTTCCCAGGCCTTCAGCTAATTAGCCATCTTCTTTCAAATGATTAATCAATTAGCCAATTAAAATAAATACTACAGTAGCTGAGGGTAGGTGTTATCTGGAGACTATACAATTAAGACCGCAATTGCTCTTGACTAAATAACACAGACAAGCCAGCATTGTCGGGGAAATCATTTGGCCGGGCAGGGATTGTCGGGAATTGGTCCCCCGATCCCATCGGCGTGCTTGGCTCTGCCGGCCGGCGAACGGCCTCGGCTCTGGCCCGAAGAGGCTCAAGAACAGACTGGGAAGAAACGGAATAAAAATGGCTTTGTCGCCACCCGCAACTCCCAAAGGCAAGTAGCGTTTTGCACAAGGAGTGTTAGGAGAAGGGCAGGCAGAGACAGGGGGTGGAGTTAAGCGAGTCATTAGCCTGGAGTCCTTGCATTCTCACAAGCGGTCTAATTCCTCTTGAGTTTTGTTGACTTTTATTTAGCGCCAATTATGGCTGACCGTTATTCAACTGGATTCTTGTTTGCAGGCGGGAGCAATAAATCAGCTTAAGTGGGAACTCAATGTGTGTTAATGGAGTTACATTCGCACAACCAACTCAGTCTGGTTAATAATGCTCCTTTCTCATGACTCCGGAGTGGTGCAAACGTGGCTCCTTTGGTTGATTTTGGAGCGGGTCATTATTGGCTTGGCTCCAGGAAGTGAGGCCATTGATGAACACTGGTTTAAAGGGGTTGTCTGAAGGCAGCCAGGTAATTGGGGGAAGGGGAAGGCATTTAGGAGTTACTCATGTAGAAACGGGTCAGGGCACTGGTTGCATCCAGTGATTGTGGTCTCCATCCTGCCCTTTTGACAATTAAAAAAATTTTTATTTTAATTTTCAACATAAAAACAAGTAAAAACCTTCATCCTCTTCAGCTTTGCACAACATGTCGTTCGGTCATAGGTTTTGTGACTCGGTTCTTAGAATTACAAATATAATTATCAATTTTCCATCCAATGTATATGTATGAAATTAAGACTTTTTTCCCCCTTCTTCATTTCATATCAGCTTATGTTCCACCTAGTAACAGCTAGTATTTATCAATCTTTTTCTATAGTTATTCAATAGATAAAAAAGTAAAGATTCTCCATAGATTTCTGTTTTATACCATTATTCTCAATTATCTTTGGAAAATACATTACTACTGAGAAATACATACCCATAATATTTTCCCTATATAAGACCAAGAGTTTGTCCAACTTTTCCATTATATTTATATATATCCTGTTAATGGTCTAACTCAGGGGTCTCCAACCTTTGCAACTTTAAGTCTGAAGGACTTCAGCTCCCAGACTTCTCCAGCCAGCAAAGCTGAAGTCCTTCAGACTCAAAGTTGCAAAGGTTGGAGACCCCTGGTCTAACTAATATACAGAATATCTTTCTAGAATAACATAATCTCAATTTGCCACAATATCTACCAGTCCTATTAACTTCTTTTTCCCCTTTTGACACTTTTACACACACACACAAACACACACACACACAAACACACACATACAAACACACACACACAAACACACACACAAACACACACACAAACACACACACAAACACACACACACACACACACACACACACCATGGGTGCTTGTGGTTCAGGCCATCCAAACCATCACCCTGCCCTGTTGTTCAATGGAATACTTACAACCAAGTCCTCCACCTACAACCATTCCGTTTAGTGACCATTTGAAGTTGCAACAGCGCTGGGAAAAAGGATCATTTTTCCCAATTACGACCGTTGCAGAGGTCGTCCCCCCTCCCATCATGTGATCAAAATTCAGAGGCTGGGCAACTGACTCGTATTTATGACGGTCGCAGTATCCCGGGGTCACGTGACACCTTCCCCCCCCCCCCACTTTGGAGACCTGCTGACGAGCAAAGTCAACGGGGGAAGCCAGATCCAATTAACAGCCATGTGCCTGACTTAACAACTTTGTGACTTGCTTAACAACGGCACGAGAGAGGTTGTAAAATGGAGCAAAATTCAATGAGCAACTGTCTCATTCAGCAACAGAAATGCTAGAATCAGTTGTGATCATAAGACGAGGGCTTGCTGTATTTCTCCGCCTGTTCATTTGTCTGAAATGGCATAAGGTCTCCTGCTTGAGCAGAGGGCTGGACTAGAAGACCTCCAAGGTCTCTTCCAACTCTTGTTATTCTGTTATTCTGTAAGGGTCTCCTGCTTGAGCAGAGGGCTGGACTAGAAGACCTCCAAGGTCCCTTCCAACTCTTGTTATTCTGTCATTCTGTAAGGGTCTCCTGCTTGAGCAGAGGGCTGGACTAGAAGACCTCCAAGGTCCCTTCCAACTCTTGTTATTCTGTTATTCTGTAAGGGTCTCCTGCTTGAGCAGAGGGCTGGACTAGAAGACCTCCAAGATCCCTTCCAACTCTTGTTACAATACAATACAATACAATAGCAGAGTTGGAAGGGACCTTGTAGGTCTTCTAGTCCAACCCCCTGCATGGGCAGGAATCTTATACCATTTCAGACAAATGGCTGTCTAACATCTTTTTAAAGACTTCCAGGGTTGGGGCATTCACAACTGCTGGAGGCAAGCTGTTCCAGAGGTTAATTGTTCTTACTGTTAGGAAATTTCTCCTTAGTTCTAAGTTGCTTCTCTCCTTGGTTAGTTTCCACCCATTGCTCCTTGTCCTGCCCCCAGGTGCCTTGGAGAAAAGTTTGACTCCCTCTTCTTTGTGGCACCCTCTGAGATATCGGAACACTGCTATCATGTCTCCCCTGGTCCTTCTCTTCATCAAACTAGACATACCCAGCTCCTGCAGCCGTTCTTCATATGTCTTAGTCTCCAGTCCTCTAATCATCTTGGTTGCTCTTCTTTGCACTCTTTCCAGAGTCTCCACGTCTTTTCTACATCGTGGCGACCAAAACTGTATGCAGTATTCCAAGTGTGGCCTTACCAAGGCACTATACAGTGGCATTAACACTTCACGCGATCTAGATTCTATCCCTCTGTTGATGCAGCCTAGAACTGTGTTGGCTTTTTTGGCAGCTGCTGCACACTGCTGGCTCATATTTAAATGGTTGTCCACTAGGATTCCGAGATCCCTCTCACAGTTGCTACTATTGAGGAAGGTACCACCTATACTGTACTTGTGCATTTGGTTTTTCTTGCCTATATGTAGGACCTTACTTTTTTCACAATTGAATTTCATTTTATTAGACAGTGCCCAGTGTTCAAGTTTGTCTAGATCCTTCTGTATCTTAAGCCTATCTTCTGGAGTGTTGGCTATTCCTGCCAGCTTGGTGTCGTCTGCGAATTTGATGAGTTCCCCATTTATCCCCTCATCCAAATCGTTGATGAAGATGTTAAAGAGTACTGGGCCTAAAACAGAGCCTTGGGGGACTCCACTGCATACTTCCTTCCATGTAGATGCAGTTCCATTGAGGACTACACGTTGAGTGCGGTTGGTCAGCCAGTTGCGAATCCATTTGGTGGTGCTGCTGTCTAACCCACAATTTTCTACTTTATCTAATAGTAGGTTATGGTCTACTTTATCAAATGCCTTACTGAAGTCCAGGTAAATTATATCAAAAGCATTCCTCTGGTCCACTGATTTTGTTACTTTGTCAAAGAATGCAATTAGATTCGTCTGGCATGATCTGTTTTTGACAAACCCATGTTGGCTTTTGGCTATTACTTTGTTTGCTTCTAGGTGTTCACTTATTTGTTGTTTAATTATCTTTTCCAGAATCTTTCCTGGTATTGAGGTCAGGCTGATGGGTCTATAGTTTCCTGGATCTGTTTTTTTTCCTTTTTTGAAGATGGGAACCACATCTGCTCTTTTCCAGTCTTCTGGCAGTTCCCCGGTGCTCCAGGATCTCTGAAAGATATAGTTCAGTGGTTCTGAGATCTCGTCTGCCAGTTCCTTCAGAACCCTGGGGTGTAATCCATCCGGTCCTGGTGATTTGAACTCGTCCAGGGCAGACAGGTGCTCACTTACCATTTTCTTCTCTATTTCAACTTGTGTTCCTAATCTGATATTTGTGGTGCTGTTTTTGATTGATTGGACTGTTTTATCCCTTTGTGTAAAGACAGATGCAAAAAAAGAGTTAAATAGTTCTGCTTTCTCCCTGTTGCTTATCATCTTCTTGCCATTTTCTCCCAGCAGTGGACCAATTGTTTCCTTAACTTTTTTCTTATTTTTAACATGTTGGAAGAAGCTTTTTTTGTTATTTTTTACTTTTTTGGCAAGCCTTTCTTCATTGTGAGCCTTAGCTTTCCTCACTTCATCTTTACAGGCTCGGGCTATTTGCTGATATTTTGCCTTGGTTATGTCCCCCTTTTTCCACTTTTTATATTTATCCTTTTTGTCTTGTTATTCTGTCATTCTGTAAGGGTCTCCTGCTTGAGCAGAGGGCTGGACTAGAAGACCTCCAAGGTCCCTTCCAACTCTTGTTATTCTGTTATTCTGTAAGGGTCTCCTGCTTGAGCAGAGGGCTGGACTAGAAGACCTCCAAGGTTCCTTCCAACTCTTGCTATTCTGTCATTCTCTAAGGGTCTCCTGCTTGAGCAGAGGGCTGGACTAGAAGACCTCCAAGGTCCCTTCCAACAATTGTTATTCTGTCAATCAATCGATCGATCGATCAATCGATCTATTGGATAGCTTGCCACCAGAAGTCTGGAGTGCCCCTTTCTGGAGACTTTTAAGAAGAGACTGGACGGGCGATTATCTGAAATGGTAGAAGGCCAGGGATGGCGAACCTTTTCGGCACCAAAAATGGAGCCCTTTGTGCATGCACGCTCATCTGGCCCGCAACCAGGAAGAGGAGCTGCCCAGGGGACATGTGAGTGCGCTGGAAAATAAACTTCTGGTTACTGCCACGCATGCGCACACATTGATCAGCTGGCTGGCGTGCGCGCTCACGCCAGAAAACTGAAGGCCATCTCTCCCAGTTTCCAGCAATGCCACACACAATGTGCGCATGTGCGCCAGAAACCTGGAAGAGGAATGGGCGATGCTATGCGTGCCAGGCGACAGGGCACCGTGTGGCACTTAGGATTCGCCAGCACGGCCCTGTAGCATTCCAGACCTGTGGCCGCCCCATCTCTTCTTAGGAGCCCCCACAACCCCTGAAGGCGAGGCTGGTGGAGGGTTCTCAGTGCCAGCAAAGGGTTTCCTCCTTCTAGGCCAGGGATGTCCAAACTTGGGAACTTTAAGACTTGTGGACTTCAACTCCAGTTGAAGTCCACAAGTCTTAAAGTTCCCAAGTTTGGACATCCCTGTTCTAGGCGGACCCAGGCGTCAGAGCCACGAGAAAGCCAGGGGGAATCCTTTGCATAACCCAGCCAAGGACCCCCCCTCTGTCCGAGCCAAGCATCCCGTCTCCCTGGTGAGCCCCATCCGTCATCCTGGGGCTGCAATTGGGGTGGTGGGAGGAGGAGGCCGGGGTCCCCCTGGCTGGACCCAGGAGTGTCAGCCTCCCCTGAGCCCCTGGATCAGTCCGAGGAGCAAATTAGCATCCGGCTTGACAGAGAAGCTAATACCCTTAATGTGTCTTTGTCCCCTGGAGCCCGAGAAATCTCCGACAGTTATCGCTTTCCTTTAATCCATCTTAACAGGGCGCACTGGAAAATGCAGCGCAAGGGGCTTAATGAGGCCGCTGCCCCCCCCCCCACGACTCCTGGCTGCTTTTACAAGACAATTTCTCTCTCCCCCCCCATATCAATCTTTTTGCCTTGAAATCCATGCAAGTCCCTGACTGCTGGGGAAGAGAGAGAGAGAGAAGAGAGCCTTCCAGGCTCTGGGGCTGCAAGAGAAGAGAATGACAGTATTGGAAGGGAACTTGGAGGTCTTCTAGTCCAAGCCCCCATATAGAGGAGACACTGTATGGTTTCAGACAAATGGCGATCCAACATCTTCTTAAAGTAAGGTGACCAGACGTCCTGCTTCTGGCGAGACAGGCCCGGTTCACCACCAGATGTCCCGCGCTCCCATCTGCCCCCGCAGGGCCCTCTTTAAAGGCGGCAGCGGCGGCCCGGCCCGGTGGTGCTGAGAGTCGGGCCGCCTTCCCCCTCCCCGCCCGAGCTGGTGGCTCTCAGCACCGCCGGGCCGGGCCGCCGCTGCCGCCTTTAAAGAGGGCCCTGCGGGGGCAGATGGGAGCGCAGGACATCTGGTGGTGAACCGGGACTGTCTCGCCAGAAGCAGGACGTCTGGTCACCTTACTTTAAGAAGATGTTGGATCGCCATTTGTCTGAAACCATACAGTGCCTCCTCTATATGGGGGGTTTGACTAGAAGACCTCCAAGTTCCCTTCCAATACTGTCATTCTCTGTCTCTGTCTCTCTCTTTCTTTATCTCTGTCTCTCTCTGACTCTCTGTCTCTCTCTCTTCTCCGTCTCTCTGTCTCTCTCTCTGTCTCTCTCTCTTCTCTCGCTCTCTTTTCTGTCTCTCTCTCTGTCTCTCTCTTTATCTCTGTCTCTCTCTGTTCTCTCTCTGTCTCTCTGTCTCTTTTCTGTCTGTCTCTCTCTCTTCTCTCTCTGTCTCTCTTCTCTCTCTCTCTTTTCTGTCTCTCTCTCTTCTCTCTCTCTCTCTTCCGTCTGATGGGCCTTTCCTTTTTCTAGTTACAGCCTTTGTACACAATCCCCCCCCCCCGTTTGATCCAATTGCCTATTTAAATTGTCGGCTTCTAATATCCCCACCTAGAGATATATATATATATATATTTGCCTGTCTTGGATTTTCTGCAAATGTGCAAAAAAAAAAGAAAGCGGAATTACCCTGGACATTCCGTTCGACACTTAACACAATATTAATTAGCAGCATTTGCTGTTTCTTCCAAAAACAGGGATGTGAAAACAATAGGAAATTGGTGCCGAACATAATTGCAGCCGCCTTGGAGTAAAATAACACATATTTTTTAACATCCTCATGGCGTAGTTAGAACACCTGCGCCTCAACAGATCATGCTTTTAAAAATTCTATTTAAAAAACAACAGCATTCCCTGCCTTCAGTTCCTACGTCTCTTTCTGGCTCTTATACCTGGCGTGAATTTCCTAGCTGCAGCAATAACTGGTGTGTGTGTGTGTGTTTGTGTGTGTGTGTGTCAAAAAAGTCAAAATGGCAGCTGCAACGAGACGATTAAAGCTCAGGTGCTTTGCGAGGGATCAATGGTTAGAGCTTCATTTGCTGGCTGTGGCTGCCAACATGTTTAACCCCTTTCTCTCCCTATCGGGCTATAGATAATTTCAAAACCAAGAAACCCCCTCCCCAATTTGGGTTAGGGGGAAAAACCCACACGACATAAACCAAAGCAAAGAAGAGTTTAGATCAGGGGTTCCCAAACTTGGCAACTTTAAGACTTGTAGACTTCAACTCCCAGAATTCTCCAGCCAGCTACGCTGGCTGGAGAATTCTGTGAGTTGAAGTCCACAAGTCTTAAAGTTGCCAAGTTTGGGAACCCCTAGTTTAGAAGATATCACATTTCAGGTCTGAATTTGATTCTTTTCTGCTAGGGGAACTGTTTCCCATCCATTAGAATTCAATTCCTGATCAATAGGTACAAATTCAATTTAACACTGGATTCCCCCTTGGTGCAGGCAGTGTCATTTTTCTCTGACATTAAAAATACGTATTGATGATTTCTGCCTCCGATCCATATTTCCAACGGACTGTAAAAGTTTAGAAACTACAAGCAGCCATTTATGCCTGCGGTTCAGCCCCCTCTTTCCACCCGTTCTCCAGCCTTCCTCCTTTTAACAGATATTTAACAGATGAACAGAGTTGGAAGGGACCTTGCAGGTCATCTAGTCCAACCCACCTGCCCAATAATAATAATAATAATAATAATAATAATAATAATAATAATAATAATAATAATAATAATAATAATAATAATAAGAACAACAACAACAACAATAATAACAATAATAATAATAATAATAATTTCATTTGTAAACCGCTCTCTCTCCCCGAAGGGACTCGAGGCGGTGCACAGGGAATTAAAAATGCATATATAAAATCAACAGACATTATAATACAATTTAAAATGAATTAAACCTAGACCCTGCGCTAAAGCAGAGGAGACCCTAGATCTGCCTCTACCTAGGATCGAACTCATGAGGTTTCCTACCCAAACTGGAGGGGAGGGGGGGAGAGGATTTTACAGAATCAGAGGTGGGAATGGAAACCTGTTCCGGCTTTAATGCGTTTTGCAAAAAAGATTCAGCTCGGCTTCAAATAAATTCGGTCATTTTTATTTGTCTGAAATGGTATAAGGCTCCTGCCCACGCAGGGGGTTGGACTAGAAGACCTACAAGGTCCCTTCCAACTCTGCTATTGTATTATTGTATTGTATTATTTTTATTTTTCGTCGTACGATGATTAGAGCTCATCCGTTCAAGATATTAGGAGCATCTGATTAAATGAGGAGGAATCAAGGAAATGTCTTTCATAAAGCATTTACACGAAGCCCAAAATGTTGGTCTGTCTTTTAAAAAAATACATATTAATACCCCCCTGACATTAGAACGACCACGGACCTCCGCTCCTTCCGCCAGAAACTCAAAACCCACCTGTTTCATCGGGCCGGCCTGGCCTAATTCCATCTTTCCCACCTTAGTTTGTATTTTTAAATTCTGTGATTTGGTTTTAAGGTTAAGTTTTTTTAATTTTTATAAATTTGTACAGGGGTTTATTTAATTCGATTTTCGTTATATGTATTATTGACTGTCATGGTTTTAATTTGTACCTGTACACCGCCCCGAGTCCCTTCGGGGAGAGGGGGCGGTCTAGAAGTCCAATAAATGAAGAGAAGGACCAGGGGAGACATGATAGCAGTGTTCCGATATCTCAGAGGGTGCCACAAAGAAGAGGGAGCCAAACTATTCTCCAAGGCACCTGGGGGCAGGACAAGAAGCAATGGGTGGAAACTAATCAAGGAGAGAAGCAACTTAGAACTAAGGAGAAATTTCCTGACAGTTAGAACAATTAACCTCTGGAACAGCTTGCCTCCGGAAGTTGTGAATGCCCCAACCCTGGAAGTCTTTAAGAAGATGTTGGAGAGCCATTTGTCTGAAACGGTATAGGGCTTCCCGCCTAGGCAGGGAGTTGGACTAGATGACCTCCAAGGTCCCTTCTAACTCTGCTATTGTATTGTATTATTGTATTGTATTGTAAAATGGGGCAAAACTCACTTAACAAGTGTCTCACTTAACAGCAGAAATTTTGAGCTCAGATTTATATGGTGAATCACCACTGGTTCCTTTTGGCACATAGTGCTTTAAAAATGCAGTTCAGCCGATCTTTGGGAACTGACCATAAAAACAGGCGATTTCTGCCCTGAACCCTCTGCTAAAATTGCACTGTATAAATCAACCCCTCCCTCTCTCCGTCCCTCCGTCCCTCCGTCTCTCTCTCTCTCTCTCTCTCTCTCTCTCTCTCTCTCTCTCTCTCTCTCTCTCTCTCTCTCTCTCTCTCTCTCTCTCTCTCTCCAGTTCGGGGTTTTCTGGGCGTTCTAAGCCAATTGATACACATTAGCTTCCTCCCAATTAATCATTCCGTTTGCTAAAGAGAGTCAACAATCCTTCATAATGAATCCTCCAATTGGCTTATTGTCCGTATTTTCTACAGCTTATAAAACAATGTTTCACAAGAAATAGATTAGATTTGTGATTAGGAAACACTGAAAGAATAAAATGTTCATTATTAGCTTTTTTTTTTTTTGTATTTAAACATCTCTCTGCCTGAAAAAATTAACATAACAGGGAAGAGATTTTTTAAAATCCTGCAAAGAGATTAGTCTTTTCTCTCTCTCCCTCTCTCTTTCTCTTTCTTTCTCTCTCTCTCTTTCTCTGTTTTTCTCTCTTTCTCTCTCTCTCTTTCTCTCTCTCTTTCTCTTTCTCTCTCTTGCTGTGTATGTGTTTGTCAAAGTAATGTAGCACCATTGAATTTTGTTTCAGAATCCTCAGCTTTCCAATGAACTGAATGTCATATATGAATTCATGACAACTCCTCTGTAGTCCATTGTTTCTTCTATTTTATTTTTCAAACTAACCTTGGGAAATAGACTCTTTTTAAACACACTTTAATTTTGTTGCATTTTCTTGGTTTTTGAAACAAAAGGAAGAACAAAGAGAAGCGCTTAACACAACCAAAGTCTCTGTGGAAAGCAACATTCATGAATGGAGAGATTTTCAGATGCTCCACAAAGGACTTTCTTAATCTGGGCCACTTGAAGACCGGTGGACTTAAACTCCCAGAATTCCCCAGCTGGGAAAGCTAGCCAATAAAATAGCAATAATAGAAAATACTCATCAACCCAAGCTGTCAATGATTTCTAAAAATCAGTAGTTTTGACGCAAAGACAAAATAAATCATATCATTATTCTATAAATGGCTTCAGTAAGTCCAAAGATGCTTTTTTCACCCAAGTCTTCCACTCCACAGAATGTGGCTTCCATCTCCTTCCAATTAAAAATTAATAGGTCGTTCCAGAGGGTGGGGCCCATCACAGAGAAGGCCCTTCCCCTGGGCATCGCCCGCTGGCATTGCCTAGTGGACGGCACCCGGAGAAGTCCCTCTCTGTGGGAGCGAATCGGTCGAAGGGATGTGTGGAGCAGGATGCGTTCTCGCAGATAACTAGGTCCCGTGCCATGGAGCGCTTTAAAGATGGCTTCCCCAATCTGTTGTCCATCAGCACCCGTCTTTCTCTTGGTGCTTGGCCACCAAGGCCACGGTCTACCTTGGCTGGGGTGGTGTGGATGGTGTCATCTCATGATGTCATCAAATGTGATGGCTGTCAGATCTCTTGAAACCTTCCAGATTGTCTTTGCTCCAGCCAGGTCACCATAGATGGTCACCTAGAGATGACCTTGTAGAAACTCCACTGAGGTGGTATCAACAATACGAGCCTCAACCACTGATGTCAGCCAGATGAGGAAACAAAGGATGATGCGAACTCTACTGATGCATCCAAGAGATGTTATCTGGTTCTTGGGAGTCTGCCTAATTTCTCCTTCTCTTCCTCTTACCTTTTAGGATGGGGCCAATCTGGGTTTCTCCCAAACGTTTTCTTTGCTTCTCGGTCTTCAAGCATGTTGGCATCCTTGTGGGTCAAAACTATCTCTGCAAGGTCATCTCTCCACCATGAGGCAAGATGTCAAGAGACAACCCATCACCATTGATGGAGAGAAGAGAAACAGCTGAAGACCACTTGAAAGAACAGCTAACAGAATAACATGAGTTGGAAGGGACCTTGGAGGTCTTCTAGTCCAGCCCCCTGCTCAAGCAGGATACCCTTACGGAATGACAGAATAACAAGAGCTGGAAGGGACCTTGGAGGTCTTCTAGTCCAGCCCTCTGCTCAAGCAGGAGACCCTTACAGAATGACAGAATAACAAGAGCTGGAAGGGACCTTGGAGGTCTTCTAGTCCAGCCCCCTGCTCAAGCAGGAGACCCTTACAGAATGACAGAATAACCAGAGTTGGAAGGGACCTTGGAGGTCTTCTAGTCCAGCCCCCTGCTCAAGCAGGAGACCCTTACAGAATGACAGAATAACAAGAGCTGGAAGGGACCTTGGAGGTCTTCTAGTCCAGCCCTCTGCTCAAGCAGGAGACCCTTACAGAATGACAGAATAACAAGAGCTGGAAGGGACCTTGGAGGTCTTCTAGTCCAGCCCCCTGCTCAAGCAGGAGACCCTTACAGAATGACAGAATAACCAGAGTTGGAAGGGACCTTGGAGGTCTTCTAGTCCAGCCCCCTGCTCAAGCAGGAGACCCTTACAGAATGACAGAATAACCAGAGTTGGAAGGGACCTTGGAGGTCTTCTAGTCCAGCCCCCTGCTCAAGCAGGAGACCCTTACGGAATGACAGAATAACAAGAGCTGGAAGGGACCTTGGAGGTCTTCTAGTCCAGCCCTCTGCTCAAGCAGGAGACCCTTACAGAATGACAGAATAACAAGAGCTGGAAGGGACCTTGGAGGTCTTCTAGTCCAGCCCCCTGCTCAAGCAGGCGACCCTTACAGAATGACAGAATAACCAGAGTTGGAAGGGACCTTGGAGGTCTTCTAGTCCAACCCTCTGCTCAAGCAGGCGACCCTTACAGAATGACAGAATAACCAGAGTTGGAAGGGACCTTGGAGGTCTTCTAGTCCAGCCCCCTGCTCAAGCAGGAGACCCTTACAGAATGACAGAATAACAAGAGCTGGAAGGGACCTTGGAGGTCTTCTAGTCCAGCCCTCTGCTCAAGCAGGAGACCCTTACAGAATGACAGAATAACAAGAGCTGGAAGGGACCTTGGAGGTCTTCTAGTCCAGCCCCCTGCTCAAGCAGGAGACCCTTACAGAATGACAGAATAACCAGAGTTGGAAGGGACCTTGGAGGTCTTCTAGTCCAGCCCCCTGCTCAAGCAGGAGACCCTTACAGAATGACAGAATAACCAGAGTTGGAAGGGACCTTGGAGGTCTTCTAGTCCAGCCCCCTGCTCAAGCAGGAGACCCTTACGGAATGACAGAATAACAAGAGCTGGAAGGGACCTTGGAGGTCTTCTAGTCCAGCCCTCTGCTCAAGCAGGAGACCCTTACAGAATGACAGAATAACAAGAGCTGGAAGGGACCTTGGAGGTCTTCTAGTCCAGCCCCCTGCTCAAGCAGGCGACCCTTACAGAATGACAGAATAACCAGAGTTGGAAGGGACCTTGGAGGTCTTCTAGTCCAACCCTCTGCTCAAGCAGGCGACCCTTACAGAATGACAGAATAACCAGAGTTGGAAGGGACCTTGGAGGTCTTCTAGTCCAGCCCCCTGCTCAAGCAGGAGGCCCTTACAGAATGACAGAATAACCAGAGTTGGAAGGGACCTTGGAGGTCTTCTAGTCCAGCCCTCTGCTCAAGCAGGCGACCCTTACAGAATGACAGAATAACCAGAGTTGGAAGGGACCTTGGAGGTCTTCTAGTCCAGCCCCCTGCTCAAGCAGGAGACCATATAACCAATTGGTTGTCCAATCTCTTCTTAAAAACTTCCAGTGTTGGAGCATTCACAGCTTCTGAAGGAAAGCTGTTCCACTGATTAATTGTTCTCCATATCAGGAAATTTCTCCTTATTTTCAGGCTGGTTCTCTTCTGTTCCATCTGTTTCTTGTCCTGCCCTCAGGTGCCTTGGAGAATAGCTTGACTCCCTCTTCTTTGGGGCAACCCCTGAGATATTGGAAGGCTGCTATCCTGTCTCCCCTGGTCCTTCTTTTCATTCAACTAGACCTACCCAGTTCCTGCAACCGTTCTTCGTATGTTTTACCCTCCAGCCCCCTCATCCTCTTGGTTGCTCTTCTCTGCACTCTTTCCAGAGTCTCCGCATCTTTTTCACATTGTGGTGACCAAAACGGCAAGCAGGATCCCAGGTGGGGCCTTACCACTTTACTCTCTCGACCGCCTTTTCTCTTTTTCCTCCTGCAATAGAGTCGGTTGCGGTTTGGAAGGCTACAAATTGGCTGATTCCGGGGAGAGGTCGGCATTGAATTGATTCTTCCCCTCCACGGGAAAAGGTCAAAGTCCCCCTTTAAAATTCCAGGGGGGGGGATTGCAGGGGGCTGCACTCATCCGCGTTAAGCCTGTTCAAACGCCATCTTTCTTGCAGGCTTCCGAAGACCGACACACACACACACACACGCCTCATTTTGGGAGTAAAGCAAGCACCGACTCTCTGGGGTGTGTTTGTGTGTGTGTGTATCCCACTCTGCACACTCTGCATACGAGAACAGTGTGTTTATCTTGGTCAACAAACGACAGAAATCTGTTTCTGAAACGGCACAAAAGGGGCAGAATTCGCAGGGCGGAAAGAAGCCACTTTTAATGAAGCCGAGAACCATTCGTTTAAAGAAACGAAAGACCCGGCCATTTGGATTTTCCTGCCCCCGTGTGAAAGATATATTTTAACTTCCCGAGCATTTATCTTCTTCCCCATCATCTGTTATGACGGTCCCTGCATGGTAGTTATCCGTTCAACCCTCCTGCCTTCCTGCCAACGGAGAAGCTCCGGCCCGCAAAGAGTCCAGCGTGAAAATAGAATAAAATCGGCCGGGTAGAAATCCAGACAAATCCAGCTACGTTTTCATCCTCGTTCAACGCGAAGGGCAGAAGGAAGGCAGCCGTCTCTGTTCTTCCTTGTTTTGCCCCAGGAAATCGGCACACGAAATGATCCCGCCTGAAGACACCCACAACCCCCTTGGCACTCTGGGCACCAGGCTACCTGGACACGAGTGGCCGAGTCCAGGAAGAGCCTCCAATTGAGTGGCATCTCTCTCCTGACGGTCAGAGAGGAGCCTGAGGTTGTGCCCCTCCCAGCCCCCCAGGCACTGGGATAAGGTAGCCTGAGCTCTGACCTGCCCACCTCTCCGTCTCTTATAATATTATCTGATTGTTCCAAGAAGAAGTGGCCAGAAAGGGGAGATTCCTGTATTATAAGCAGAACAAAATGAAGGACTTGGCTTGAACTCTGCTCAGGATTGTTTGCTCCTGAGATCCTCTCTCTCTCTCTCCCTCCACAGGAGGCACAATCTGCGTTCTGGCCTCCCAAAAGAGCCCCTGCCTTAACTTCCCTCCCAGGGAACACCAAGGACCCCACCGTCCCCACTTCCTCCCCCTCTTTGCAACTCCCCTCTCTTCTATCATTGATGATGTTCCCTAGTTGGGTCATGAAACGTCGATAAGGAAACAGTCAAGCTCAGAGAGCACCAAGGACTCCACGGTCCTCCTCCTCCCTCCCTCCCTCCCTCCTCACCCTGATGATGTTCCCTAGTTCGGTCGTGAAATGTCTGCAAGAAAACAACCAAACTCAGAGCGCACCAAGGACCCCATAGTCGTCCTACACCCCCCCCGTCCTCCTTCTCCTTCTCCTGTCTGCAAACCCCCCTCCCTTCTAGCACTGATGCTGTTCCCTAGTTATACAATACAATACAATACAATACAATACAATACAATACAATACAATACAATACAATACAATACAATACAATACAATACAATACAATACAATAGCAGAGTTGGAAGGGACCTTGTAGGTCTTCTAGTCCAACCCCCTGCGTGGGCAGGAACCTTATACCATTTCAGACAAATGGCTATCTAACATCTTCTTCTTCTTTTTTTAAACAATTTTTATTTTTATTTTTGAACAAACACAAACAAATATAACAAAAAGCAAAAAACATAGTTTCCACCCATTGCTCCTTGTCCTTCTCCCAGGTGCCTTGGAGAATAGTTTGGCTCCCTCTTCTTTGTGGCACCCTCTGAGATATCGGAACGCTGCTATCATGTCTCCCCTGGTCCTTCTCTTCATCAAAGTAGACATACCCAGCTCCTGCAGCCGTTCTTCATATGTTTTAGTCTCCAGTCCCTTAATCATCTTGGTTGCTCTTCTTTGCACTCTTTCCAGAGTCTCCACGTCTTTTCTACATCGTGGCGACCAAAACTGTATGCAGTATTCCAAGTGTGGCCTTACCAAGGCACTATACAGTGGCATTAACACTTCACGTGATCGAGATTCTATCCCTCTGTTTATGCAGCCTAGAACTGTGTTGGCTTTTTTGGCAGCTGCTGCACACTGCTGGCTCATATTTAAATGGTTGTCCACTAGGATTCCGAGATCCCTTTCACAGTTGCTACTATTGAGCAAGGTACCACCTATACTGTAGTTGGGTCATAAAATGCCTGCAAGAAAACCACCCAGCTCAGAGAGCATCAAGGACCCCAGAGAGACGGATTCAGCCTCTGGGCTCCCCTTTTCTCTTTCTCTCCCGCTTTGTCACCCCCCCATCAGAGACCAAATGCAGCCCCCTGCCCCCCTCCCAGGGGGACCATTCAGAAGGCCTAGGCAGGCAGGCAGGCAGGCCAATGCTGGGAAGACGTAAACCAGCCAATGTAGCTCCCAAGATGGGTTTTCCCCTTTGAAGGAGGGGCTGCCCACCAGCTACTCCCTTATGCCAGAAACCTCCAAGCCCCTCCCTCCCTGAGAAAGCTTTGAGCCCCCCCCCCCATTTCTCCTCTGCATCCCTTCTTCCTGCTCAGCTCCGGCCTCTGCCTGAAAAATGTTGCATTTCCCAGAGAAAAAAGCCAAGCTGCAGCCTCTTTAAATATTAATTCGCCGCTTAACCTTTATTCAATATTTGCAAAAGCTGTGTAGATCATTCAATCACCCAGGCAGCCCTGGCGATGCAGGACCCGGGCTGGGCTCCTGGGGGGGATCGGATGGCTGGCAGGGAGCGAAGGAAAGCGGCAGGCCTGGCTCTGCAGCTCCCCCCCTCCCCTCCCCCACCTCCGGCTGCTTTGGGTCTGAATAAGGGAGTGGCTGAGTTGGGAGGGACCTGGGAGGTCTTCTAGTCCAGCCTCTTGCTCAAGCAGGAGACCCAGGACCATCCCAGACAAGTGGCTGCCCAGGCGCTTCTAAAAATCCTCCAGGGATGCAGCTCCCACAACATCTGGAGGTGATGAACACCTGGCAAAGGGAACAGGGAACGATGGAGAATGGAATGGAAGGGGAGAGGATACGAGGAGGAGGAGAAGGAAGGAAGATGGAGACAGGAGGAGGAGAAAGGAAGGAAGATGGAGACAGGAGAAGGAGGAGGAGGAGGAAGGAAGATGGAGAGGAGGAGGAGGAGGAAGAGGAGAAGGAAGATGGAGACAGGAGAAGGAGAAAGAGGAGAAGGAAGGAAGATGGAGACAGGAGGAGGAGGAGGAGGAGGAAGGAAGATGGAGAGGAGGAGGAGGAGGAAGAGGAGAAGGAAGATGGAGACAGGAGAAGGAGAAAGAGGAGAAGGAAGGAAGATGGAGACAGGAGGAGGAGGAGGAGGAGGAAGGAAGATGGAGAGGAGGAGGAGGAGGAAGAGGAGAAGGAAGATGGAGACAGGAGAAGGAGAAAGAGGAGAAGGAAGGAAGATGGAGACAGGAGAAGCAGAAGGAGAAGGAAGGAAGATGGAGACAGGAGGAGAAGAAAGGAAGGAAGATGGAGACAGGAGAAGGAGGAGGAGGAGGAAGGAAGATGGAGAGGAGGAGGAGGAGGAAGAGGAGAAGGAAGATGGAGACAGGAGAAGGAGAAAGAGGAGAAGGAAGGAAGATGGAGACAGGAGAAGGAGGAGGAGGAGGAAGGAAGATGGAGAGGAGGAGGAGGAGAAAGAGGAGAAGGAAGATGGAGACAGGAGAAGGAGAAAGAGGAGAAGGAAGGAAGATGGAGACAGGAGAAGGAGAAAGAGGAGAAGGAATGAAGATGGAGACAGGAGAAGGAGGAGGAGGAGAAGGAAGGAAGATAGAGAGGAGGAGGAGCAGAAGGAGGAGAAGGAAGGAAGGAGAGGAGAAGGAGAAGGAGAGGGAGGAATATGGAGACTGGAGAAGGAGAAGGGAGGGAGGGAGGAAGGGAGGAAGATGGAGACAGGAGAAGGAGGAGAAGAAAGGAAGGAAGGGAGAGGAGAAGGAGAAGAAGGAGAAGGAGAGGGAGGAAGGAGACTGGAGGAGGAGGAGGAGGAGGAAGGATGGAAGATGGAGACAGAGGGGTAGAAGAAAGGAAGGAAGATGGAGAGGAGAAGGAGAAGAAGGAGAAGGAGAGGGAGGAAGATGGATACTGGAGAGACGAGGAGGAGGAGGAGAAGGAAGGAAGGAAGGAAGGAAGGAAGGAAGGAAGGAAGGAAGGAAGGAAGGAAGGAAGGAAGGAAGATGGAGACTGGAGAAGGAGAAGGACGAGGAGGAGGAAGGAGGATGGAGACAGGAGAAGGAGGAGGAGGAGGAGGAAGGATGGAAGATGGGGACAAGAGAAAGGGAAGGAGAGAAAGATGTTTTGGACAATCCATGGTGAAATCTTGGAGTGAGGCCTCCTCTAGCCAGCCTTCCGTAGCCAGAAGGGGAGCTCTTGAGGAGGAGGAGGAGGAGGATGGCCAGGGCCAGCAGAGGGGCTGGAGTAACCCAGGAGGAGGAGGAGGAGGGAAGCTTTGAAGCACCAAAGAAACAAACAAAGGAAGGCCTGCATGAAATTATCCCCCCCACCAGACCCCCAAATGCCTCCTTTCAGCAGCAGCTCCTCTCCTCCGCCATGGGGGGGGGGGCTTCTTTTGCAGGCTGACAGCCTGAGGGGTGGAAATGCTTCAGGGGTCCCCAGGGGCTCTGGGAGGAGAAGCATAGCTCTGGCTTCCCTCCCCCTCCCTCCCCCACCCCTCCCCTGCCGGCCTTTGGCCATTTGGGGGCCTTTAGGCAACACCAACCCCCCCCCTCCAAGCAGAGCCATTTAAATGGTTTCCCAGTTTCCATGGAGCAGCCTTGCAAGTGAATGAGGATCCTGCCTGCCTGCCTTTTATCCATCAGTTTCCTTCCTTCCTTCCTTCCTTCCTTCCTTCCTTCCTTCCTTCCTTCCTTCCTTCCTTCCTTCCTTCTTTCCTTCCTTCCTTCCTTCCTTCCTTCCTTCCTTCTTTCCTTCCTTCCTTCCTTCCTTCCTTCCTTCCTCCCTCCCTCCCTCCCTCCCTCCCTTCCTTCCTGTTGATTTGTTTCCTTTCTTCCTTCTTTCCTTCCTTCCTTCCTTTCCCTCCCTCCCTCCCTCCCTCCTTCCTTCTGTCCATCTTTTTCCTTCCTTCCTTCCCTCCCTCTCTCCCTCCCTCCTTCCCACTTGCCTGCATCAGTGATCCTAATTTGGTGGAATAATGAGGACTAGCACCACTGGCCCAAGCTTCCAGAGGACCCTAGAAAGCTGTTATGAAAGGCATCAGCCTCGCCAGCCTTCCCACCCCAGAGCTCCCTCTGCCAGCCCACTCATGCCACCTGAATGGCCTTCTGGGTAGGGGTCCTGCTTTGAAACCCCTCCCCCACTCCCTCTGCCACACACAGAGAAAAGCCGGAGAGAGAAAAATCCTCCTGGAAACAAAAAGCGAAGGAAGGAAAGAAAGGAGGAGGAGGAGGAGAGCCCAGAAAACGCCGGCTGGGCAGCTGAGGCTCCGCAAAAGCTCTGCAGATTCAGGGCAGCTCAGCCAAGGGCATCTCTAGGCCAGGAAGACCGAGAGAAAGAAGGAAAAAAAGAGAGAGAGAGAGAGAGAGAGGGAAATGAGGAAGAGAGAGAGAAAGGAAGAACAGAAAGAAAGAGAGAAAGGCAGAGAGAGAGAGAAAAGGGGGAGAGAGAAAGAGATTGAGAAATATAAAGAGAAGAAAGAGAGAGAGAAAGAGAGAAAGAAAAAAAGAAAATGAGAGGGGACACACAAAGAAGAGAAAGGGAGGGAGAGAGAAAGAAAAAGACAGAAAAAGGAGGGAAAGAGAAGAGAGAGAGAGAGAAAGAGAGTGAGAGATAGAAAGAGAAGAAAGAGAAAGAAAGGAGAGAGAGAGAAAGAGAAAGAAAGAGATACAGAGAAAGACAGAAAAAGGAAGAGTCAGAATCCAGAAAGAGTGACAGAAAGAGAAAGAGGAGGGAGGGAGAGAGAGAGAGAAAGAGAAAGGGGAGGGAGGGAGAGAGAGAGAGAAAGAGAGAGGGGAGGGAGGGAGAGAGAGAGAGAAAGAGAAAGGGGAGGGAGGGAGAGAGAGAGAGAGAGAAAGAGAGAGGGGATGGGGGGGAGAGTCAGCTGACCTGTTTAGCCTCCGAAGGCGTCTCCCCCTCTCTACCTCCTGGATGCATTGAGGGGGTGGGGGCTCCTGTCTTTGCTCCCCCAACTTCTGAAAAGCCCCCCCCCCAAGTGGCCAAGACCCCCTGTGGTGCCACCAGCCTCGCTCCTTGGGAATGCAGCCCCCCAGGCCCCCCAGCTGGGCAACCTATTTCTCCCCCCAGCCGCCCTGCGAACAGCCCTGGGTCAGCAGGTCCATAGGCTAAATTTCGCCCCTCCCTCCTCCCCCCTTGTCTCATCCTCCCCATAGGAGCCCCAGGAGGTCTGCGGACAAAAACCGTTTTTGGGCCTGGAGTGGAAGTCCACTGAGGTCCCATGCAAGGAACCCCAAGGAGACCAGAAAGTGAGCTGAATTCCTTCTTCATTGCTGCTGGCCTGCTTACAAGAATCTCCCCCGAGGGGCTGCCTTCTCTGGGGAAGAGCCGGATCAGGCCTTCCGGGGAGTTTTGGTGGGTGGGTGGGTGGGTGGGTGGGTGGTGGTGGGCGACGTCTGCATTGCTTTGTGCTCTCTGGCTGCCTCTTCACTCCCCCTCCTCTTCCTCCTCCAGTTGTGGTGGGAGGTTCCACCAGAAAACACAGTAACAACAAAATAGGCAATTCACCAGTGGAACCGAAGTTGCCTCCAGAAGACGTTGTGGGGGCTTCATCACTGGAGGTTTTTAAGAAGAGACTGGGCAGCCCCTTGTCTGAAATGATATCGGTTCTCCGGCTTGAGCAGGGGGCTGGACTAGAAGACCTCTGAGGTCCCTTCCAGATTCCATTCTATTCTATTCTAAATTCTGAAGATGCCTCAGGGGCCTGGAAGCTAAAACCTACGAAGAAGAGTTGCAGGAATTGGGTCTGTCTAATTTAACCAAGAGACGGCCTTCTTGGGGAGACAAGACAGCCCCCTTGCAATGTCTCAGGGGCTGCCCCAAAGAAGAAGAGGGGGGGGCAACCGATTCTCCAAAGCCCCCGAAGGCCGAACAAGCAGCAGCGGATGGAAACTAAGCAAGGAGAGAAGCAACCCAGAACTAAGAAGACATTTCCTGACAGTGGAACGACTTGAATGCTCCAACCCTGGAGGCTTTTAAGAAGAGACTGGACAGCCATTTGTCCAGAGTGGCCCACGGTTTCCTGCCTTGGGCAGGGGGTTGGGTTAGAACAGGGGTCTCCAACCTTTGCAACTTTAAGTCTGAAGGACTTCAGCTCCCACACTTCAGCTCCCAGACTCCAAAGCCTGCTGGAGAAGTCTGGGAGCTGAAGTCCTTCAGACTTAAAGTTGCAAAGGTTGGAGACCCCTGGGTTAGAGTTGTTGAGCTTTGCTGGCTGGAGAAGTCTGGGAGCTGAAGTCCTTCAGACTTAAAGTTGCAAAGGTTGGAGACCCCTGGGTTAGAGTTGTTGAGCTTTGCGGGCTGGAGAAGTCTGGGAGCTGAAGTCCTTCAGACTTAAAGTTGCAAAGGTTGGAGACCCCTGGGTTAGAAGACCCTCCCAACTCTGTTATTGCGTTCTGTTACAAAAGGGAAGTCTTGAGAGTCCAATGGCAATTGGAAAGTAGAAGGAAGCTTGGGGACCTCAGAAGAAGCAAGTGGAGATACACCTGTAGTGGGATTCAAATAATTTACCAACTGGTTCTCTGCCCTCATGATTTCTTCCAACAACCAGTTCACCAAACTGCTCAGAAGGTTAACAACTGGTTCTCCAGGAGGGGTGCAAGCTGGCTGAATCCCACCCCTGAGATACGCCCAAAGCTTCATGGAGCCAGAAGGCCACCCATGGAGAAGAGATGGTTGACAGGAGGCAAGTAGAGCCATAGCCTCCCAGAGCTACAACAGAGAGGTCAGCGGAGATTGACCGAAGGGGCCGTGAACCACAAGAAGGTTGGGGGCCTCTGACAAGAAGGAGGCCCCACGCGTGTTCAGAAGAAAAGGACCAGCTGTTCAAAAAAAAAAACCGAAGGCAGCAAAATGTCCAGAGGTAACCAGGAAAGGGCTGAGCTCAGCAGCTTCTATTTTAGCTCCATCTTCTCCAAGAAAACTCTCGCTGGGGAATGGTGAAGATGAAGAGATGGGACTGAGATTGGAGAGGAAGGCCATCAGGAAGCGTTTCCTCTTTCGCTACCTGGAGAAATGCAAGCCAGCCTTTCGGAGGAGGGACTCAGCTGGCGTCGGCCAGCACTGCAAACGATGGGCAACCCCACAGGTTGGAGCAGGAAGACCAAGGAGCTGAAGACCTCCCCCCCTCCTCTCTGGCCCAAGAGTCCAGCGGTATCCTCCTCTCCCTGACCCTGTCCCTTGGTCTAAGGTCTCAGGGGCTGCCCCAGAGAAGAGGGGGTCCACCTGTTCTCCAAAGCCCCTGAGGGCAGGAGAAGAAGCAACGGGTGGAAACTCATCAAGGAGAGAAGCAACCTGGAACTAGGCAGAAACTTCCCAACAGTGAGGACAATTAACCAGTGGAACAGAAGTTGCCACTAGAAGTTGTGGGTTGCTCCATCACTGGAGGTTTTTAAGAAGAGACTGGACAGCTTTGTCTAAAATGGTACAGGGCCTCCTGCATGAGTAGGGGGTTGGATGAGAAGACCCTCGAGGTCCCTTCCTGTTCTGTTCTATTCTATTCATTTTCTATATTCCTATTCTATTTCTATTTCTATTCTATTCTATTCTATTTTCTTATTTCTATCCTGTCCTATCCTATCCCCATTCCATTCTCTATTCTATCTATTCTATTCTCTATGTTCAATTCTATTCTATTCATTTACTATATTTCTATTCTATTCCATTTTATTCTATTCTAACCTTACTCTATTCTACTCTAACTTCTAATTCTATTCAAAACTCCTATTCTATTCTATTCAAAATTCATATTCTTAGTCTAGTCTAGTCTATCCTAAATTCCTATTCCTATTTTATTCCTATTTTATTCCATTCTATTCCATTCCATTCCATTCTATTCTCTATATTCTATTCTATTCATTTTCTATATTCCTATTCTATTCCATTTTATTCTATTCTAAATTCTTATTCTATTCTACTCTAACTTCTAATTCTATTCAAAACTCATATTCTTATTATTCTTAGTCTAGTCTATCCTAAATTCCTATTCCTATTTTATTCCTATTTTATTCCATTCTATTCCATTCCATTCCATTCCATTCCATTCTATTCTCTATATTCTATTCTATTCATTTTCTATATTCCTATTCTATTCCATTTTATTCTATTCTAAATTCTTATTCTATTCTACTCTAACTTCTAATTCTATTCAAAACTCATATTCTTATTATTCTTAGTCTAGTCTATCCTAAATTCCTATTGCTATTCCTATTCCATTCTATTCCATTCCATAATCTCTATTCCGTTCTGTTCTGTCCTGGTCCCCATCCCAGCTGTTTTGCACCCCCAGGCAGCCGGAGGGATGCCCACCACCGAACCCGAGGGGTCCCCCTGCATGAAAGCCCAGCCTCTGCAAGGGAGCCGGGGCCCTCCGGTGCTGCACCGCCTGCCTCCAGCGGAAGATCTCTAAAATTAGCCTCCAAACTGGAGCACGCGTGACGTGGCGTTTTGCAGTTCAGTGGCGTCTCCATCGATTGTGCTTGCCTGGCCCTTTGGCGAAACTCTGCCCCAAACCGGGATTGAGACGCCAGTGGTGGACGTGGCCAAGATCCGTTTCTCTGCAGGGCTGGCGGCTGCACAGCTTCCCCACCTGCACCCAGGAAATGCCAGCTATGGTCAGGCCATTGTCAGGCTCCCCAATAGTCTGTTTGTTTCCTTCTGGGTGTTTCATGACCCAACTAGGGAACATCATCAGTCCTATGGTAAAAAGGGGCTTGCAGAGTGGAGAAGGAGGCAGCGAGGAGGAGGGAGGGGCAGGAGGTAGATGGTGAGGAGGGATCTTTGGGGCTCTCTGAGCTTGGTTGGTTTTTTTTTGAAGACCTTTCATGACCCAACTAGGGAACATCATCAGTGCTAGAAGGGAGTGAGTTTGCAAAGAGGAGGAGGAGGAAAAGGGAAAGAGGAGGAGGAGTGTAGGGTCCTTGGGTGCTCTCTGAGCTTAGTTGTTTCCTTGCAGACGTTTCATGACCCATCTAGGGAACATCATCAGTGCTAGAGGAGGGTCTGCATTGTTTTTCTACTGGCTGCCTGGCCTTCCCCCCCCCCCCCAACCAGCCCTTCTGGCCAGCAGCAAGGAGGACTCCAGCTCCCCTCACCCACCCACCATCTGGCCCTCCTGGCTCTGCCTCTCGGAAACAGCTTCCAGCAATTCCGCAGGTGCCCTTTGCCACGAAAGGCGCAGCCTCCCAGCCTCAGCCGATGCGCTGAATGCCAAGCGGGTGGGAGGGAGGGAGGGAGGGGCTCCTGACCTTCTTGCTGCCACTTTCTCTCCAATTTGCACTGCCAATTCGTGTGCAAAGCCAGAAAAGGTTCAGCTCAGCAACTAACCTTCCACCAGACCTGAATGACCGAAGAACAGGATAACAGAGCTGGAAGGGACCTCGGAGGTCTTCCAGTCCAACCCCCTGCTCAAGGCAGGAGATCCTATAGCACCACTTCAGACAAGTGGCTCTCCAATCTCGTCTTGAAAATCTCCCAATGATGGAGCACCCACGGCCTCTGGTGGCAGGCAGTTCCACCGGTTAATGGTTCTCCCTATTTGGAAGTTTCTCCTTAGATCCAAGTTGCTTCTCTCCTTGGTTAGTTTCCATCCATTGCTTCTTCTTCTTCTTCTTCTTCTTCTTCTTCTTCTTCTTCTTCTTCTTCTTCTTCTTCTTCTTCTTCTTCTTCTTCTTCTGCTTCCTCTTCTTCCTCTTCCTCTTCCTCCTCCTCCTCCTCTACCACCATTATTTCTTCTTCTTCTTCTTCTTCTTCTTCTTCTTCTTCTTCTTCTTCTTCTTCTTCTTCTGCTTCCTCTTCTTCCTCTTCCTCTTCCTCCTCCTCTACCACCATTATTTCTTCTTCTTCTTCTTCCTCTTCTTCTTCTTCCTCTTCCTCTTCCTCCTCCTCCTCCTCTACCACCATTATTTCTTCTTCTTCTTCTTCTTCTTCTTCTTCTTCTTCTTCTTCTTCTTCTTCTTCTTCTTCCTCTTCCTCTTCCTCTTCCTCTTCCTCTTCCTCCTCCTCCTCCTCCTCCTCTACCACCATTATTTCTTCTTCTTCTTCTTCTTCTTCTTCTTCTTCTTCTTCTTCTTCTTCTTCTTCTTCTTCTTCTTCTTCTTCTTCTTCCTCTTCCTCTTCCTCTTCTTCCTCTTCCTCTTCCTCCTCCTCCTCTACCACCATTATTTCTTCTTCTTCTTCTTCTTCTTCTTCTTCTTCTTCTTCTTCTTCTTCTTAACCTCTGGCTGTGGACGATGAGAGCTGAGTCCTTGACTTACAACTCTTCATTTAGTGACTGTTCAAAGTGACTTGTGACCATTTTTCACACTTATGACCATGCCTGGATCAAAATCCAGGCAATTGACTCGTATTTATGACAGTTGCAGAGTCCCGCGGATGACATCATTCCCTTTGGAGACCTTCTGACCAGTGATTCACTTAACAACTGTGCAAGAGAGGTTGTAAAACGGGACAAAATTCACTTAACAAGGGTCTCTCTGGGGCCAGGGTCTGCAAAGTCGGCTCTTTTAAGACTGGTGGACTTCAACTCCCAGAATTCCCCAGCCAGCTATGCTGGCTGGGGAACTCTGGGAGTTGAAGTCCACCAGTCTTAAAAGAGCCGACTTTGCAGACCCCTGCTCTGGGCCATTGGAAATGGGGGCTCCATGGTGACCAATTGCCTTGGAAATAGATGGGCGCCCCCTGGTGGCTCCTCGTGCATTTACAACTTCATTCAAAATGACAGTACTGTATGTGTTTGATCGATTTCGCTGCCCATCTGGGCGTCTTTGGCAGGGACTGAAACGACCTGCTGCCTGGCATGACACTCCCCCCGCCCCGCCCCCACTGGCACTGCAGGATTCTGGAAACAGGGAGCAGGATTCAAGGTGAACTCTGGACTCTAGAAAGAGCGCAGAGACGAAGAAGAGAGATGATTAGAGGCTCAAACCTACGGTGGACGGTTGCAGGAACTGGGCCTGGCTAATCTAAATGAAGAGAAGGACCAGGGGAGACAGGAGAGCATCTTCCAACATTGGAGGGGCTGCCACAGAGAGGAGGAAGGGGGTCAAGCGATTCTCCAAAGCCCCCGAAGGCCAGACAAGGAATCATGGATGGAAACAGACCAAGGAGAGATTCAACCTGGAAATAAGGAGGAATTTTCTGACAGTGAGAACAACCAACCCATAGAAGAGAAGTTGCCTTCGGACGTTGTGGGAGCTTCATCCCTGGAGGCTTCCAAGGAGAGACTGGGCTGCCCTCTATCAGAAATGCTGTAGGGTCTTCTGCTTGGGCAGGAAGATTGGACTAGATGACCTCCAAGGTCCCTTTCAACTCTGTTAATCTGAATCTATCTGACCAAAGCAGGCCTGGAAGCTAAAACATACGATGAACAGTTGCAGGAACTGGGCCTGGCTAGTTTAAATGAAAAGGACCAGGGGAGACAGGAGAGCATCTTCCAATATTGGAGGGGCTGCCCCAGAGAGGAGGAAGGGGGTCAAGCTATTCTCCAAAGCACCTGAACGCCAGAGAAGGAAGAATGGATGGAAAGTGACCAAGGAGAGATTCAACCTGGAAATAAGGAGGCATTTCCTGAGAGTTAACCAGTGGGACTCCTTGCCAACAGAAGTTGTGAGGGCTCCATCACTGGAGGATTTTAAGAAGAGGTTGGACACCCATTTGTCTGAGAAGGTATAGAGTCTTCTCCTTGAGCAGGGGGCTGGACTAGAAGACCTCCGAGGCCCCTTCCAGCTCTATTCCGACACAAGCCGCCACCCCTTTGCAGCTGCTTGGATGGTCTGCTGATGGCCACCCTCCTGCCCTGCCCACCCCAGGACATTTACAGCCCGGTTTCTCTTGTACCCCAAATCTCTTGGCCTTCCTTCTGCCTGCGCCACTTTGCTCATTGATCCATTCCAACATTTCGCGGCCGTATCTGCATTTCCGACTTAAATTTCCTTGAGAAGCTGCCAAATGAAGAGATTAGGCCTGACCCAAAATTGGGAGCCTGCAAAAACATCCCCCATCTTTGCCGCAAAGGCCTGGAGCCTCCCGGCAGCCATTCCCACCTTCCTTCCTTCCGAAGCCGAAATCCCACTCAAGGAAAAATGGGGGAAATATCCCTATTGCCAAGGCAACCAAGCTGGCATTCCGGGGGGGGGGCAGGGGATTAGCCCGGACAATGCATGGATGCCCTCGTGGGAGGGGGACCCGGGTGTAACAGCTGGACCACGGCCGGTCCTGGCTCAGCCCCAGGACACAGGGCAGTTGGAAGGACAAGGAGGCTCCCCCAGGACCTCTGAGGGACGGTGGCATCACCCTGGGCCTGAGTGGGGGAGGGGGGGCTCCAGGCTGCCCTGATCTAATCCAGGATCCCAGGTCAGCTGTGATCAACAACGGAGGAGCCCCCGTCTCAAGTTTGCAAAAAGCCAGAGGAGGGTGCGGGTGGGCAGAGAGAAGGAAAGGGCCACGAAGAACGTGGATGAACATCTGGGAATGGGAAAGAGGGAACTATGGAGAGGAGAGGAGAGGAGAGGAGAGGATCATATAAATCAGGGATGTCCAAACTTGGGAACTTTAAGACTTGTGGACTTCAACTCCCAGAATAGCTGGCTGGGGAATTCTGGGAGTTGAAGTCCACAATCTTAAAGTTCCCAAGTTTGGACATCCCTGATATAAATGATGGAAGATAGAATAGAAGATAGAATAGAACAGAATAGAACAGAATACAGAATAGCCTAGAATTGAGAATGGAATGGAATGGAACATGGAACTTATAAAATAGAGGATAGAAAATAGAATAGAATAGAAAAGAAAAGAAAAAAGAAAAGATGAAATAGAATTGAATGGAAGGGAGAGAATAGCATAGCATAGCATTTAACAGAATCTCGAATAGCATAGAATTGAAAATAGACTAAAATAAAATAAACAGAAATAGAACAGAACATAGAAATAGAATATAGAAAATAGAAAATAGAAAATAATAGAAAATAGAAAATAGAAGATGAAATAGAATGGAAGGGAAGAGCTGAAAGGGATCTTGGAGGTCTTCTAGTCCAACCCCTTCCCCAAGACAGGAAGCCCCCCATGCCATCCTGTCTCAATGCCTCTCCAACCTCTTCTGAATAACCTCCAGCGATGGAGGGAAGGGCCTTCCCCGGAGTCTCCAGGCAGGCTCTCCCTCCTTCACCCATCAGTCTCACTGCCGCTGCCCCCCAAAGTCCTGGCAGAAGGAGAGGAGAACCAGAGGGGGGGCAGTTGGGGGGCCTGCAGGAGGGAACCAAGCCAGCCGGGGCTCTCGGGGGGGGGGGGGGCTCCTTCTCTCTCAGCCGGAGGAAAAAGGCGGCCAGGGAAGCGCAGGGACTTGCACAACCGTTGCTGGACTCAGCCTGACAAGCACATCCAAGAGTTACAGGGGTTTTCATGCCCCTCGGATCTGTCAGCTCTGAGCAGCTGCAAAATCTGCAGGCAGGAACGGAGGGAAAGGAGAGGAGGCAGCCGAACAAGGGAAGGCCAGGCAACTCCACTCCTCCTCCTCCTCCTCCTCCGTGTTTCTCTCCCCCTCTTCCTCTTCTAGGGACCCCCACCCCCACCCCAAGCCACATCTCCCAGACTCCCCAGAAGGGGCTGGCTTTCTCTGCCCTAGAGGAGGGGATCATAAATCTCTCATCCATCCATCTTTCTATCTCCATCCATCCATTTCCCTCTCTCTCCCTCTCATCATTATCTATCTATGTATATTCTATCTCTCTCTCTCTCTCTCTCTCTCTCTCTCTCTCTCTCTCTCTCTCTCTCTCTCTCTATCTATCTATCTATCTATCTATCTATCTATCTATCTATCTATCGGCATTATCTGTCTGTCTGTCTGTCTGTCCGTCCATCCATCCGCCCGTCTGCCCGTCCCTCCGTCTGTCTGTCTGTCTATCAATCTGTCTATCTGTCTGTCTGTCTGTCTGTCTCTCTCTCTCTCTCTCTCTCTCTCTCTATCTATCTATCTATCTATCTACAGTATCTATCTATCTATCTATCTATCTATCTATCTATCTATCTATCTATCTAGCTATCTAGCTATCTATCTATCTATCTATCTATCTATCTATCTATCTCTATCTATCTATCTATCTATCTATCTATCTATCTATCTATCTATCTACAGTATCTATCTATCTATCTCTATCTGTCTGTCTATCTATCTATCTATCTATCTATCTAATCATCTATTTATCTATCATGTGTCTATCATCACAATGTGTACCATCTCTGGTCATTGCACCCCACCCTGTGCCCTGGTTACCAATACTTAGTAATGTCCACAAGGCTCCCCATTAGAAGACAGCCATGCCAGCTATGGCCCAGGATGCTGAACTACAAGCCCACCCACCACAAGGCTGAAGTCCCATAAGTCAGCATGGAAAACAGCCCTTCCCTCAATACCTCCCACCCCCGTTTAACCCCAAGAATGCCTGGAGAGGCCAATGCCTGTGTCCTGACCACTAGGGATCCCTCCCTCTGCCAACCCCCCTGGCTCTGACCTGCCTGGCTCCCCCTGGCCCAAGCTGAACAGAATTAGGCGGATCCTGGAAGGAGGGCCTCTGCCCTGCACCGGTGGGGGTGTGTGGAAGGACCCCCTTGTTGAGTTTGTGGTGCCGATATGGAAACTATCCAACCCACTGGGCAAGATTGGCCCTCCATGCCCCCCCCCTCGCTGGCTCCCTGGAAAGCAATGCTGCCTGGGGGGGGGGATGGACATTGGCCGGAGAGCTGAGCTGGACGTCCAGTTAGGAGGCCACTGCCAAACACACACACACACCCGGAGGTGTTTTGCATGTGATAAAGGTGAAGAGTGTGCTTATGCTTCCTTCTCTTTCTCATGTTTTCCTCACATGATACATGAATAAATAATATCACACATGCACCCACAGACGCAGAGAAGAGAGAGGGGGCAGAGAAAGAAAGAGAGAAAGAAGCAGAAAGAGAAGAGAGAGAGAGAGAGAGAGAAAAGAGAAAGGAAGAGAAAAGGGAGGGAGGGAGCAGAGAAAGAGAGGGAGGGAGAGAGAGAGAAAAGGGGGGCAGAGAAAGAAAGAGAGAAAGAAGCAGGAAAAAAGAAAGAGAGGCAGAGAAAAGAGAAGAGAGAAAGAGAGAGGGGACAGAAAAAGAAAGAAGCAGGAAAAAAGAGAGAAAGAGAGGCAGAGAAAAGAGAAAGAAAGAGAAAAAAGAGAGGGGGCAGAGAAAGAGAAAGGGAGGGAGAGAGAGAAAGGGGCAGAGAAAGAAAGAGAAAAAGAAGCAGGAAAGAAGAAAGAGAGAGAGGCAGAGAAAGAGAGAAGAGAGAAAGAGAGAAAGAAGGAGGAAAAAAGAGAGAAAGAGAGAGAGGCAGAGAAAAGAGAAAGGAAGAGAAAAGAGAGAGGGAGCAGAGAAAGAGAGGGAGGGAGAGAGAGAAAGGGGGGCAGAGAAAGAAAGAAAGACAGAAAGAAGCAGGAAAAAAGAGAGAAAGAGAGAGAGAGGCAGAGAAAAGAGAAAGGAAGAGAAAAGAGAGGGAGGGAGAGAGGCGGGGGGGCAGCTTCAGATGCTCCCAACATGAACCATCACAATCCCACCTGGATTTATAAATCTAAAATGATGGAGTCTCTTAAAAATAGAAACACTGTCGTCTGTTTCAAGAGACAGCCCTCTATGTGAGTGAGGGGCTGCCAGTAAGGGGGTTGCAGCCTCCCAGGTCCCTTCCAACTCCGTTATTCTGCCCCCCCCCCCAACCACCACCGCCTCTGAACCCACAGCCTCCTTCTGCTGGTACATAAGGACAGGGGAGGGAGGGAGGGAGGGAGGGTGTGTGTGTGTGTAAAAAACCAGGCCGTTGTGTAGAAGGGGCTCCTTTGCTGGGCCGAGGTGCATCGTTTGAACCCGCCTCCCTCTCCGGCTGGGCGAAGGAAGCAGAGGCGTCTTTGAGAAGGCGAGAAGTTGGCAGCTCCGATGTTCCTTTGAAAGGCTAAGAATAGATCTCCACCGAGGAGAGCCATAATCACTGGCTGCTCTGGAGGAGGAAGGCCAGCTGTTCCCAGCCAAAGCGGGAAGACGGAGGGGAAGGGGGGGAGGGAATCCCCCTCCCCAAATTCTCCGGGCCTTGTCTTGCAACACACGCAGGCACACACCCAGGGAGACAGAGGCAGCCCGGCCCTGCTGTGCGCACAAAGGCTGAGATGTTGTGGAAACCACCGTGGCAGCTCTTGAGATGGAGAAGCATCTACACGCAACACACACACAAAACACAACGCCTGCACACACACTCACACAGAGGCCTTGCGGTTGCAGCACAAAGCGGACTGCGGGAGGAAATCCATCCAACCAGGGTTTCTTTGCGGGGGGACTGGGGGGGGGGGTGGAGATGGGATGCAGGACTTCATTGGATGCACCGTTTGGGAAAACACACCAAGTCCTGCAGCGCACAACACTGAAGCTGCCCCTGGAAGGCAAAATCATGGAACTGCGCCTCCCTTATTTGGGTTGCGTCCTGCGGAGGGACTCACTGGACGAAGCGTTCATGTTGGGAAGAGTTTTTGGCCAAAGGAAGCCAGCCCCCTCCCCCCCCCGCCCCAAGGATCACGGAGGCTGGACACCCTCAAAGCTGAGACCGGCCAGAGCAGAGAGAAGGACTCAAAGAAATTGTTCAAGATGGGGGGATGTGGGGAGACTTAGAAGATACAGATGATCAGAGTTGGGAGAGACCTTGGAGGCCATCTAGTCCAAGACCTTTGCCCAAGCAGGAGACCATTTCTGACCGAGAGCAGTCCAGTCTCTTCTTGAAAGCCTCCAGGGATGAAGCTCCCACAACTTCTCTTCCATGGGTTGATGGTTCTCCCTGTCAGGAAATATCTCCTTATGTCCAGGTTGAATCTCTCCTTGGTCAGTTTCCATCCTTTTCTGGCCTTCAAGGGCTTTGGAGAATAGCTTGACCCCCTTCCTCCTCTCTGGGGCAGCCCCTCAAATATCAGAACAGTGCTATCATGTCTCCCCTGGTCCTCCTCTTCCCTAGACCAGCCATGCCCAGTTCTTCACATTTTTAACAGATTAACAGTTGGGAGGGACCTTGTAGGACATCTACTCCAACCCAACACCCAAGCAGGAGACTCTACACCATTTCTGACCGATGGTCATCCAGTCTTTTCTTGAAAGCCTCTATGGATGAAGCTCCCACAACTTCTATTCCATGGGTGGATTGTTCTCACTGTCAGAAAATTCCTCCTTATTTCCAGGTTGAATCTCTCCTTGGTCAGTCTCCATCCATTCTTCCTTCTCTGGCCTTCAGGGGCTTTGGGGAATAGTTTGACCCCTTCCTCCTCTCTGGGGCAGCCCCTCAAGTATTGGAAGATGCTCTCCTGTCTCCCCTGGTCCTTCTCTTCCCTAGACCAGCCAGGCCCAGTTCCTGCAACCGTTCATCCTATGTTTGAGCCTCCAGCCCCCTCATCGTCCTGCTTCCTCTTCTCTGAAGATGGGTTGTCCTATCTCTTCTTGGAAACCCCCAGTGATGGAGCACCCACAACTTCGGGAGGGGGGGGGGAAGCCATTCCACTGATTAATTGTTCCCCTTGTTAGGAAATTCCTCCTTATTTCCAGGTTGCATCTCTCCTTCTTCAGTTTTCCATCCATTCTTCCTTCTCTGGCCTTCATAGTTGCTTGGAAAACAGCTGGGCCCCCTTCCTCCTCCTCCTCCTCCTCCTCCTCCTCTCCGGGGCAGCCCCTCAAGCACTGCTACCGTGTGTCTATCGAAAGAGAGGGGAGGGGTCTCCAGCCTCCTAAGATCCTGCTCCACCTCGGACATTCTTTGCGGCATTTAATAAAGGACGGAAGGCTGTTTTACATAATCGTTCAGCCGGCAGCTCTTCTGAAGTCAAGTGCGCAGGGCTTTTCGGGGGGAGGAGGGGGGAGGGGGAGAGCAGCTGATTTATTGACTGGGTGATTGACACCCCAAATAGAAGAGATCTCAGAGTGAGAGAAAAGAGATCCCGCCCCCACACTATTTAAATCCCCATTGAAATTTCGCTTCTCTTTCGGTTGGAAACTTCCTCGCTCCTTCGCTTTCTGCCCCACGAAAGCATCCGGAAGGCCCGAAGGTTTTTCTGGGGCAGAGAAGAGGCGAAACCCCTCCCTTTCCATCCTCTGCTCTCCTTTCAGGTGTTGCCCCTTCCCTTCTTCTGGATTGTCTCCAGAGGGATGGATGATAGACACAGGATGCGGGCAGGGAGGTGGCATACGGGCTACGTCTAGATACAGAGATAGAGATGGTACTCCCTACGCAGTTCTATAGAGAGAGGTTTGTTTTTAAGCCACCTTGGGTCTCTACTTCTGCTTCTCTGCCTTCTCCTCTTCTACTTCTCCTCCCCCTCTTCCTCCTCCTTTTCCTTCTCCTCCATCTCCCTTCCCTCCTCCTTCTTCTCCTCCTCCTCTCCTTTATCTCCTTTTTCTCCTCCTCCTCTCCTCCTTCTCCACCTCCATCTACTCTTCTTTCCTTCTCTCCTTCTCCTTTTCCTTATCCCCCTCCTAGGAATAACATACTGATTGATTAGATAGATAGATAGATAGATAGATAGATAGAGATAGATAGATAGAAGAGAGAGAGAGGGGGGGATATAGATAGAAAGAAGATGATCGATAGATAGATAAATAGAGATAGATAGGTAGGTAGGTAGGTAGGTAGATATGATATGATATAGATAGAAAGATAGATGATCGATAGATAAATAGAGATAGAAAGATAAAAAGATAGAAAGATAGGTAGGTAGGTAGGTAGGTAGGTTGGTAGGTAGGTTGGTAGGTAGGTAGGTAGATATGACATGTTTTGATATGATATCATATGATATGATATGATATAGATAGAAAGATAGATGATCGATAGATAAATAGATAGATAGAAAGAAAGAAAGAAAGAAAGAAAGAAAGAAAGAAAGAAAGGTAGATATGATATGATATGATATAGATAGATAGATAGATAGATAGATAGATAGATAGATAGATAGATAGATAGATAGATAGATAGATAGATAGATAGATTTTCTGTTTGTACAGTTACTGAAAGTGAATGGGAGGCCATGTAAATCTATAGATAAAGAGCTACATATAGATCAGGGGTGTCCAATGGAAGGCCTGTGGGGTGCTTAATGAGGCCTGTGGGGCCAGCCTGGAAGTAGCAAAGGACCAGCCTGCAGTCCCTCTGGCAGCCAAAGTGGGGCGCTGGGGAGACTTTGCCTGGGCCCCCATGCCCTCTTTTGGCTGGCAAAGGGCTGCAGGAGGCCATCCAGGCTGAAAACGGGGCACGGGATGCCCCCTGCATGCCCCTCCGCAGCCCTTTCTGGCCAGAAGGTGCTGCAGGAGGCGTCCGTCTGTCCCCCGACCGGCCCACGGAGCAGAACGCCAAGGCTGAGCCGTCATTGTAGGTGAGAGAAATCGTAGACGATGGAAATAGAGACGAAATAGATTTCCTTCGGCGTTCACTTTGGGAAGCAGCTTGAACTGCGTCATGCCAACCGCCTGCATCGCCCGTCTTGTCGGGGGAGGGGGGCAGAGGCGCTTCGGGAGGGCTGGAAAGCCCCGTGAAAAGCAGCATATAAGTCTAAAGGCTGGCCCTATCTTTGCAGCGTCCTTGGAGGCTTGCAAAGTACAGGATCCTCCCCTGTGTGGGGGAGGGCCTCTCCCTGGGGAAGGAAGAGAGAGCAGGTGCTCCTCCCACCCCCATAAGTCCCAGCACCCCCTTCCTCCGCTCTGTTTGCCCTTTGAGGGGTTCCACACACACACACACCCCACTTCAAGGGAGGGCCACAGGGAGAGAGCTTGGAATCCCTGCTTGGTAACGGGGGACTCCATCTAAGGGGTGTGTGCACTTCGGTCTCCAAAGCCTGACATTAAACGTTGTTCTTTTGATTCTAGTTCTACTCCAGAGTAGGGATCAAGGGAGGGGGGGGGGAATTCTGAGTAGGGAAACTGAGAAAGGCAGCCCATTCTGCCCCTCCTTGCAAACCATAACGGAGTTGCCTTCATTCCAATACTTCACCCCATAGGAGAAGAGCGGTGACTGGCCTTTCCTGGACCGAGTGTGCAAAGTGCCCGCACACCCCTTCCCCAAATGCAATGCACGCATGGCCCTGTGTGTGTGTCCCTGCCCCAGACATGTCTGCACCCCACATGCACAAGCCTCACATGGGCACCGCCTTCCGCATGTGCTCCACCCACCCCCACCCCACGCATGCAGGGCATGGGACCTGAAGACCAGCTGGATGGTTGGAGGCATGTGCAGGCATGCGCGGCAGAGCTGAGCTGGGGCAACAACTCACGTGCCCAGAGAGAGGGTGCTGTGTGCCACCTCTGGCACGTGTGGCATAGATTCACTATCATTGCCATAGGAGGTTGTAGACTTAATACAATACAACACAATAGCAGAGTTGGAAGGGACCTTGGAGGTCTTCTAGTCCAACCCCCTGCCTAGGCAGGAAGCCCTATACTGTTTCAGACAAATGGCTATCTAACATCTTCTTAAAGACTTGCAGTGTTGGGGCATTCACAACTTCTGGAGGCAATTTCTGTTCCACTGGTTCATTGTCCTCACTGTCAGGAAATTCCTCCTCAGTTCTAGGTTGCTTCTCTCCTTGATTAGTTTCCACCCGTTGCTTCTTGCTCTGCCCTCAGGTGCCTTGGAGAATAGCTTGATTCCCTCTTCTTTGGGGCAACCCCTGAGATATTGGAAGGCTGCTATCCTGTCTCCCCTAGTCCTTCTTCTCATTAAACTAGACCTACCCAGTTCCTGCAACCGTTCTTCGTATGTTTGAGCCTCCCTCATCCTCTTTCTTGCTCTTCTCTGCCCTCTTTCCAGAGTCTCCATGTCTTTTCTGCATCGTGGTGACCAAAACTGGGTGCAAATATTCCAAGTGTGGCCTTCCCAAGGGATTACAAAAGTGGCATTAACCCTTCATGTGATCTTGATTCTTCTGTGTGTGTGTGTGCTTTTTGTGTGCGTGTGTAGCAGGGAAGCTCTGCTGGAGGTGACTTTTACTGTTACGCTTCTTTCTGCCTTTTTAAGTGTCACTCTGGGGAAATGTGGCTTCTCAGCTCAGCCCAGCATCTCCTTTTCCCATCCAGGTTTGTCCCGGGATGCCCGTCTGGGAACGAACTGGCCCACTTCAAACCCGTTTTCCTTCTGCTCCAAAATAAACCCTCCGTACAAATAAGGCCCCGTCCAGTGTCACCGTTGCAGAATTGCTTTGGCGGAAAATGAGGGGCTTTGCAAATCACATTTCACACCCATCATGGGCCTCTCCCCACGCCTGGCCCTCCCTTCCCAGGACCAAACAGAGAACCAGCCTGCAGCAGAGGGGACTCTGGAAACAAGAAGGCCCTGCAGAGACAGATGTCCCCGATATATCCCCCCCCCCTCAGAAAGACATTTAGGAATGGGCAGAATTGAGAAATCGGAAATTGGAAAAATACTATCATGTACGCCTTATGTTTGATATATTATTATATTATAGACTATTATGTAAGCAAATGGAGCCGGACAATATGCTGTCCACAAACCACTTATGTATGTTAACTGAAAATATATCAATTAACTGTTTGTTTGTTTTTTAAAAAAGGGGTGTGTGAACATAATTTGTTCATTGACACCCCTGAAATGTTTCCTGGTCAACCTCTCCAGATTTGGGAAGGATGCGTCCTTCCTATCATGGAATGCAGCTTGGCTCCTGAGCTGGATCTGTTCCTTTTTAGGCTGTTTTCCTGCCCCCCCCCCTCAGCCCTCTCGCTTCTTCCCTGCCCACCCCCACCCTTGGCACTTCCTCCTTGTCACATCTTGAACTCAGAACCTGACAGTCTGAGCAGGGAGTCCTTGCCTTGCTGCATTGTTCCTGAGCCTGCTGGGCCCTGAAATTGAGTTCACACAAGCGATTTCCTCTGCTAATAGTTCAACCTGCCTGCCTCCTTTCCTTTCTGCAGGCTTCCTTTGGTCAGAGAGAGGGTTGGTTGGTTTGGGAAGGACGCCCTGTGTGAACGGAACCTCCCAGTGAACCCAGCCGGTAGGTAACGTTTCCCCTGCCCAGAATACCTGGGGCCCTTCTCTCCCAAGCCCATGCATGGCCAGGAAAAGTCAAGTTGCTTCAGCCTCTGGCACAGACCTTCACTCAAGGCCAAGCAAGACGGTTGACACGGACAGAAGAGGATATCTGTAGCTCAGGGCTGAACCTTGGGGGTCTTTGGGGGTCTCTGAGCTTGGGGGTTTTCTTGCAGAGGTTTCATGACCCAACTAGGGAGGAAGAAGAAGAAGAAGAAGAAGAAGAAGAAGAAGAAGAAGAAGAAGAAGAAGAAGAAGAAGAAGAAGAAGAAGAAGAAGAAGAAGAAGAAGAAGAAGAAGAAGAAGAAGAAGAAGAAGAAGAAACTGTGGGGTCCTTGGTGCTCTCTGAGCTGGCCTGTTTTCTTGCCCTAGTGATCAGTGTTGGAAGGGAGTGGGGTTTGCAGAGGGAAGGAAGGAAGGAAGGAAGGAAGGAAGGAAGGAAGGAAGGAAGGAAGGAAGGAAGGAAGGAAGGAAGGAAGGAAGGAAGGAAGATGAGGAGGAGGAGGACTGTGAGCTCTTTGGTGCTTTCAGAGATTGGCGGTTTTCTTGCAGACGTTTCATTACCAAACGAGGTGACATCATCAGGGCCAGGGCCAGGGCCAGGGTCAGGATCGAGCAGGCAAAAGGCCCCCATCCCTTAGAACCACAGCCAGGTTCCACCCCACCTCCAAGATCCTCCTATCCTTGCACCCTCCTCCTCCCTACGGACCAGCACGCAACCAAAGGGCCACCAAGCCCCAGTCATCTAGACGCTCCCCCTCCCCAGGCCCCTTTCATCCGGCCGGCGTTTCCCTTCCTTCCGGGTCCCCAGAAGCAGGTACATAGAGCAGGCAAAGAAAGAAAGAACCCCGCCAGAATCTCCGGATGGGCAGCTCAGGCGCTCCACACCCTGCGGGGCCTCGTGAATCAACGGGGCCGCTGCGAGGGAGCCGGAGGCTGCAGGAGCGCCGGGAGAGGAAGGCATCGCCACGTCTCGGGGCTCCTCGGTGCCCCCTGCCCGAGCCCGGCTCCCCCTCCTCTCCAAACAGCCCCCGAGAAAGGGGCCTCCCGGTCGGCCTCCGAGGACGGGAAGGCTGCGAGGGTCCCGGAGGAGCCCCCGAAAAGTTGGCGCATCCAGGAGGCGGCCGCGGCCTGCAGGAGAAGCGGAGGATGCGAAGGTCTTCCCCGCCGGAGAGAAACGCGGCTCTACACAGGCGGCGGTTGGGCGCTCTGCCCCTTCGCTCTCCCGGCCTCGGAAGCTCCCGGCCCCTCGGGGGGCTTGTGAGGGGCTAAGCGACCCGCCGGTTGCTAATCCGGCTCCCTTCCCTGCCCGGAGGCCCTCGTGCAAGGGGGCGAACCCCGGAGGAAGCCCCAAGGGATGGGGAGGAAGAGGGGGCGCCCCAGCACACGGCTTCTGCTTCCCCCGTTCCAGCCCAGCCTCGCCCCCTTCTCGCCCCCTTCCCCTTCCCGCCGCTCTGTCCCAGAGACGCCAGGCGCAAACGACCCCCACGTTCTCTCCCACAGACGGAAAGTCCCACCCGGTTGTTTCTTGGAAGGCCATCTGAAGAGCCTCGCCAGGGGCTCTTTGTGGGCAAAGCCCGCCGCCCCCGACCCTCTGGGGCCGCCCTGCCTACCCATGCTACCTGACCTACTCTAAAGAAGCCGGGGAAGACAGAGGGGCGGTGGGCAAAAGGGCTCCGGTCCTGAAACGGGGCATCCAAGGAGCTGGGAGGCCGGGGAAATGGGAAAGACACCCCCCCCCCCTTTCAACATTCGCACACAAAGAAGGGGAGGGGGAGAGGGGAGGGGGAGGGAGGGAGTTGGAGAGGAGAGGACTGCCGAAAAATCGGGCGGGGACACCCAGCCTCCCCCCTAGGCAGGAAGCGGAGCCTCGGCTGCTGATCACCCGAGGAAGCGCAAAGGGGCGAGGGTCGCTTGCCGCCCCCCAGGAGCCCCTGCCTCGTTCCTGGTGTGTCCCCTCCCCCCCCCCCCCGCAAACTCCGTCTGGGAGGGGACCGCCTTGCAAGTGACCCTAGAGCCCCCAGCCGCTCCCGAAGACAAAGCGAGCGAGGGGGAGGGGAAACGCTTCTCTCTCCCCCGCCCCCCCTCCCGGTAACACGGCCCGCTCCTCTCACGGGCAGCACGGCGGAGCCTCCTTCTCGGCTGCAGCCCGGGACCCGAGATGCCGGCCAAGTGAGCGGACGGGCGGGCCTGCCTTAGCCGACGGGGCGCGACCCCCGACGAGGCACCGGGCGCGCGCCAGCCAGGCCAAGCCGTCTCCCGCGGCACCCGGGCGCCCCCGCCCGCCCGCCCGCGGGGAGCCGCCGAGAGCTCAGCCCACCCGGGCCACGCCGATCGCGGTCGCCCAACCTCCCCCAAGGCTGGGAGGGTCCCTGGCAAGGAGCCCAGGCACGGGGGGGACCCCTGGGAATGGGGAGCCGGGCCCCGCGTGGCAGCCGGCAGGGCGAACGACCGCGGGGGGGGGAGACCCACCCCTTTCTTTCACAGCGCCCCCCCCCCCCGCTCCCGACTCACCGTTGCCCGAAATCTGGTTCTCCCACTGCGGGGGTCGCGAAGCGGCGCCGAGCTGCAGGTAGAGCCCCAGCGAGTGGCAGAGCGCCAGGGTCAGGCCGAAGGCGCCCCCCATCCTGCTCCTCTGCCTGGCCGCCTCTCACATCCGGGGGGGGGGCGCCGAGCCGAGCAGCTGCCGCCCGCGTCCCCAGCCCGCTCCGCCGCCGCCGCTGCCGCTGCCGCCTGCGCCTCCGCTCGCCAGCCCGAGACTGCGGGACTCTTCCCTACGGCGGAGGGCGCCGCCGTGCCGCGGCTGTCACTCTCTCGCTCTCTCCCGCTCCCACGCGCGCGCGCCCCCGCTCTCTTGCGCGCCGGCGGAGGGATTCGGAGCAGCGCTTGATTGATCGCTAAAGTTTCTCCGAAGGGACCTTTTCAAAGCCCCGGCGAGCGGGGGGGGGGGGCTGCCTGCGGAGGGGGGGGGGCGAAGCCCTGGATCGAGCAGGCGGGCAGCGCTTCCCCCTCCTTCCCTTTTGAAGGGGGGCGCGAGTGGGGCTTGCCAGCCTGCGAAGAGAGGTGGCTGAATGGCTCCCCACTTTCCAGCAAGGGAAGGGAGGGCTGCCCTCCCTTTTCTCCGCGGGACCCCGCCGGGAGACAGGCTCAGTTCCTCCCGCGGGATGGGCGTTGGGGTGGGGTGGGGGGCAAAGGAGGAAGCCCAGCTTCCCTGGTCGCTGTTCTGCTGGCGCCCTTTGGGTCTGGAGCCCTTTGTTGGGCGCGCGTTCGGGCACGAGCCTGGCTGAGTGGCGCGCCACCCCCGACTGCGCCCGGGCAGCCGTTAAGCGAAGCGCCCCCGCGGTCGCCCTTGTCACGCTGGACGGACTGGCCAGTTCAGCACCTCGACCGCGGACAGCGCCCGGAGCCCGCTCGCTCGCTCGCAACGCCCGGAGCCCGCATCGGGCCGGTTGCGTTCCCACGGCGGCTGCCGGACGCGTGACTGAACTCAGCAGCTCTCTTAGGACCGCGGGACAGGCCGAGCCGATCCCTCCCCCACCCTTGCCTTCTCCTGAAGCCCCTCAAGGTCTAAGCCAAGATCGTCCGGAGGGAGCTTGGCAGGAGAGGAGCGTCCACGTGCCGTGGGAATGGGCCACGGGTCGAAGGGAACCTTCCCTGTAGCTGAGAGAGTTGCCAAAATGCGCCTCCACGTTTTCTCCAGCAGCTGATACTCGTAGCCCAATTTATGCCAGGCCAAAATTCTGCCTGAGCCAGATGGATGATGTCTCTCTCTCTCTCTCTCACCCTGCCGGGGTTGTGCATGACCCTGTGACCCTGCACTGCCGCCCCCACCCCACCCCCGAGAAAACCTGGCATAGAGGGTGGAGAGGGGTCATCCATCTGGCACAGGCAGAATTTTTCCCTGGCATAAACTGGGCTACGAATGTAGAGTTGGGAGTAGTAACTGGGTAGTAGCCCAGATAGCTTGATGTGGAGCAGCTGCGAGGCTCCCCCTGGAGAGGGGCAGACCCAGTGTTGGGGGTGCCACCAATCAGCTGTCTCTGCACCCCAAAATGTCAGGGTTCAGCCCTGAAGCCCATCCCGGCTGGAGAAAAACTCCGGTCAGCTGTGGTTGGTCAGCAAGGAAGATGCCAAGGCAAGGACTCTTAGCGCTGGTCACTTTCTGTCCTTTGCCACTTAGGGGCGAAGGGGTCCATCTGCAGCCTTTGGCCCCAAGGACAGTTGACCCCCATTCTTCCAAGCCATGACCACCGGTCACTCGGATGCCCCACTGGCCACTCCCTGCTCTTTCACACCGGACCGTCCACCTGCGCAGAGCACGGTAGGTCTCTCGCCATCTTAGGCGGAGAATGGGGAAGTCCAGGTAATCCTGGACTTATGACCATTCATTTAGTGACGGTTCACCTCTCCTTGCAGGATCCCTGCGATCACGTGATCAAAAATCAGATGCTTATCAACTGATTCATATTTGTGACGGTTGCCATGTATCGGGGTCACACGATCCCCTTTTGCGACCTTCAGACAAGTGAAGTCCCTGGGGAAGCCAGATTTGCTTACCGACCTTCACAAGTGCAGTGATTCACTTAACAACCGTGGCAGGAAAGGGGGTTGGGTGAGGCAAGCGTCACGTGCTTAGTGATGGGAATTTGGGGCTCAGTTGTGGTCATAGGTTGAGGACTACCTGCTGGCCAGAGCCGACAGAGACCGTCTCCCCAAATCGGAAGCCCCTTCCCAATTGAGTGGGACCCCGTCTTCTTGCCAAGGGGGCGCTCTTGGCTTCCACTCTAACTGTTGAGGATCCAGAGACGCAATTCGCGGCAGGGCCCACTTTGCCCACGTGGAGCAAAAGCGCCCCCTCCTCAGGGGGAGACCCCCTTTCCAGCCAGAGTGGATGGCAAGGCAAGAGCAATGGCCCTTAGACTTATATACCGCTTCACGGTGCTATTACAGGCCCCTCTAAGCGGTTTCCAGAATCAGCCTCTTGTTCCCCAACCATCTGGGTCCTCCTTTGACCCACCTGGGAAGGACGGAAGGCTGAGTCCACCTGGAGCCTGGTGGGATTCGAACTGCCAAATTGCAGGCAGCCTTCAGGCAGCAGAAGGAGCCTGCAGTCCTGCACTCTAACCACTACGCCACCATGGCTCATATGATAGAGTAGAAGATGGATGGATGGATGGATGGATGGATGGATGGATGGATAGATAGATAGATAGATAGATAGATAGATAGATAGATAGATAGATAGATAGATAGATAGATAGATAGATAGATAGATAATAATAGCACTTAGATTTATATATTGCTTCACAGTGCTATTACAGCCTCCTCTAAGCGGTATACAGAGTCAGCTTCTTGCCCCCCACAATCTGGGCCTTCATTTGACCCACCTGGGAAGGACGGAAGGCTGAGTCCACCTGGAGCCTGGTGGGATTCGAACTGTCAAATTGCAGGCAGCCTTCAGGCAGCAGAAGGAGCCTGCAGTACTGGACTCTAACCACTGCGCCACCATGGCTCATATGATAGAGTAGAAGATGGATGGATGGATGGATGGATGGATTGATAGAGATAGATAGATAGATAGATAGATAGATAGATAGATAGATAGATAGATAGATAGATAGATAGATAGATAGATAGATAGATAGATAGATAATAGCACTTAGATTTATATACTGCTTCACAGTGCTATTACAGCCTCTTCTAAGCGGTATACAGAGTCAGCCTCTTGCCCCCCAACCATCTGGCTCCTCATTTGACCCACCTCCAAAGGACAGAAGGCTGAGTCACCCTGGAGCCTGGTGGGACTCGAACTGCCAAATTGCAGGCAGCCTTCAGGCAGCAGAAGGAGCCTACAGTCCTGCACTCTAACCACTACGTCACCTTGGTGCAGGGACCGTGCAGAGACCGTCTGGGTCTGTTCTGGCCATCAGAGCTCCCCGATGACCACTAGGGAGGCCAGCCTCTGCCCATCTGTCCCCAGCAGGCCACGAGGGAGGGGCAGCCCCCCCTCCCATTATTCAGCCCGGGTGAGGAAGAGCAGCCCAGGGCTATCTCTCGAGGGGTTAATTGGGGAGGGGGAGAGGCTGGCTCTTGCCTTCCAAGGATGGGGTTTTTTAGGCCCTGCCCTAGAGAGGTGCCACCTCCCTCCGCCGGGCTTCCTTGGCAGCCCTGTCAGGAGGAACTGCTCTGAGATCCGCTCTTTTAATCCAGAATCAATAGCAAATTTCATTTAAAAATAAATTAAAGCTGGCATTGGAAATCCTTCACTGCGTGGGGGGAGTGGAGGTCCTTAATGGTTCCCTTCACTCATCCATCACTGCCAGGAGGAGGGGAGGGGCTCCCGCCTGGCACAGATCCCTGGCAGAGGCTTTTACACCCATTGGCTCCTAACCCTGGCCAGTTCAGGGCAAGAGGCAGAGCGGTGAGCACTGAACACCCCCCCCCCCCCGGTCAGGGTCTCCAGATAAACCTGTCAGTTAAAAAAAAATATCTTTATCTTTTAACATAGAAGGGGAGGGGCATTGACATGTGAAGGGTTAATACCACTTTACAAGGCCTTGGGAAGGCCACACTGGGAATAGTTGCATCCAGTTTTTGTCACTACGATGTAGAAAAGACGTGGAGACTCTGGAAAGAGGGCAGAGAAGAGCAACCAAGAGGATGAGGGGACTGGAGGCTCAAACATATGAAGAACGGTTGCAGGAACTGGGGAGGTCTAGTTTGATGAAGAGAAGGACCAGGGGAGACATGATAGCAGCCTTCCAGAATCTCAGGGGTTGCCCCAAAGAAGAGGGAGTCAAACTATTCTCCAAGGTACCTGAAGGCAGGACAAGAAGCAATGGGTGGAAACTCATCAAGGAGAGAAGCAACTTAGAACTGAGGAGGAATTTCCTGACAGTGAGGACAATGAATCAGTGGAACAGAAGTTGCCTCCAGAAGTTGTGGATGCTCCAACACTGGAAGTCTTTAAGAAGAGATTGGAAAATCATTTGTCTGAAGTGGTGAAGGGCTTCCTGTCTAGGCAGGGGGTTGGACTAGAAGACCTCCAAGGTCCCTTCCAACTCTGCTATTGTATTGTATTCTTTCTCCTAGCACAAGTTAGCATTTCGCAGGCTTGCCAAAGCACCAAGAAGAATCTCAACAGACTTGAACAAGGGGCCCCATTTGACAACATGAAATTTAATGTGGAGAAAAACCAGGTTTTTACACCTAGGGAGGAAAAACCAAAGGAACGAGGACAATTAGGCGAGACCTGGATCAAAACCAGGAACTGTGAGAGGGACCATGGAGTCCAAGTGGACGATCCCTTAAACCAGGGGTCTGCAAAGTTGGCTCTTTGAAGACTGGTGGACTTCAACTCCCAGAATTCCCCAGCCAGCCATGCTGGCTGGGGAATTTTGGGAGTTGAAGTCCACTAGTCTTCAAAGAGCCAACTTTGCAGACCCCTGGTTTAAGGGATCTTCAAAGAGCCAACTTTGCAGAACCCTGCCTTAAACCATTTTGGAGGCTTCAGTATTGCCACACTGGAGCTGAGGGAGAGGGGGGGGGGGGAAGAGAGAGAGAGCTGGGCTTTTGTAGCCAAAACAAAATACTTTCTCCCGAGAACCAAGGTCATTCCCACATATGGCTGGAGAGAGGAGGAGGAGGAGGAGTGAAGCTTCCAAACAACCAGACAGCTGCCTTGATGGGAAAAATAGAACTGATTGTTTGGGAAAGGAGGCAAAACTTTTAATTAACCAACTTTGGGAAACTTTAAGAGTCGGTTTTCACCAGCCTGGGCCAAGAAGAGATCTCCAAATGAAGCTGTCCTTTGAGGAATCTACCTGCCTGGGAGCTCTGTTCGCTATGGGCGTATTCCTTGGCACCCTGACATTGAGATCTAAGGCCTTTTCACTTCCTGGGTCAGGAGTGCCAGCAGCCCATGGTTGGGAAAGTCAAGAGAGCCTCCGCAAAGGTTCGATCAAAGCTTTGCCCCTAGAAGAGAGAAATGAGCCTGGGCAAAGGCTCCATGTGTCAAGGAGAAGCAATGGGATCTCCAGGGGGGTGAAGAATAAAACATATGAAGAACGGTTGCAGGAACTGGGTAGGTCTAGTTGAATGAAAAGAAGGACCAGGGGAGACATGACAGCAGCCTTCCAATATCTCTGGGGTTGCCCCAAAGAAGAGGCAGTCAAGCTATTCTCCAAGGCACCTGAGGGCAGAACAAGAAGCAAGGAGTGGAAACTAATCAAGGAGAGAAGCAACTTAGAACTGAGGAGAAATTTCCTGACAGTGAGAACAATTAACCAGTGGAACAGAAGTTGCCTCCAGAGGTTGTGGGTCCTTCATCACTGGGGGTTTATGGAGATTCTCCGTCATCCACGTCATGGTTTTCCCAAAGGTCCTTTTTCAAGAACCAACAGGACTTTTTGGTTTTCCTTCGAAGATGTTTCGCTTCTCGTCCAAGAGAGTTTTCATCTTTCAACAGTTCCAGTGAGTCCCCACCGCCATTTGCACCACTCAGGGGACCCTGAGGACACAGACAAGCCTCCAAGGGGCCTCGAGGACCCTCAGAAAGGATGCAAACGACCAGCTGTCTGCCAGGAGCATCAATCCTTCCCTTCCCCACCATCCAGTCAGAGCTGAAGAAGCTTCTCGGAGGAGAAGCGAAACGCCTTCAAAAGAAAAACCAGGGAGTCCAAAAAGCACCTTTGGGTTCATCACTGGAGGTTTTTAAGAAGAGACCAGGCAGCCACTTGTCTGAAATTGTACAGGGTCTCCTGCTTGAGCAGAGGGCTGGACTAGAAGACCTCCAAGGTCCTTTCCAACTCTTGTTATTCAGTCATTCCGTAAGGGTCTCCTGCTTGAGCAGAGGGCTGGACTAGAAGACCTCGAAGGCCCCTTCCAACTCTTGTTATTCTGTCATTCTGTAAGGGTATCCTGTCTGAGCAGAGGACTGGACTAGAAGACCTCCAAGGCCCCTTCCAGCTCTTGTTATTCTGTCATTCTGTAAGGGTCTCCTGCTTGAGCAGGGGGCTGGACTAGAAGACCTCCAAGGTCCTTTCCAACTCTTGTTATTCAGTCATTCCGTAAGGGTCTCCTGCTTGAGCAGAGGGCTGGACTAGAAGACCTCCAAGGTCCTTTCCAACTCTTGTTATTCAGTCATTCCGTAAGGGTCTCCTGCTTGAGCAGAGGGCTGGACTAGAAGACCTCGAAGGCCCCTTCCAACTCTTGTTATTCTGTCATTCTGTAAGGGTCTCCTGTCTGAGCAGAGGGCTGGACTAGAAGACCTCCAAGGCCCCTTCCAGCTCTTGTTATTCTGTCATTCTGTAAGGGTCTCCTGCTTGAGCAGGGGGCTGGACTAGAAGACCTCCAAGGTCCCTTCCAACTCTTGATATGATGTCATTCTGTAAGGGTCTCCTGCTTGAGCAGAGGGCTGGACTAGAAGACCTCCAAGGTCCCTTCCAACTCTCTTATTCTGTCATTCTGTAAGGGTCTCCTGCTTGAGCAGAGGGCTGGACTAGAAGACCTCCAAGGCCCCTTCCAACTCTTGTTATTCTGTCATTCTGTAAGGGTCTCCTGTTTGAGCAGGGGGCTGGACTAGAAGACCTCCAAGGTCCTTTCCAACTCTCTTATTCTGTCATTCTGTAAGGGTCTCCTGCTTGAGCAGAGGGCTGGACTAGAAGACCTCCAAGGTCCCTTCCAACTCTGTTATTCTGTCATTCTGTAAGGGTCTTCTGCTTGAGCAGAGGGCTGGACTAGAAGACCTCCAAGGCCCCTTCCAACTCTTGTTATTCTGTCATTCTGTAAGGGTCTTCTGCTTGAGCAGAGGGCTGGACTAGAAGACCTCCAAGGTCCCTTCCAACTCTTGTTATTCTGTAATTCCGTAAGGGTCTCCTGCTTGAGCAGAGGGCTGGACTAGAAGACCTCCAAGGTTCCTTCCAACTCTTGTTATTCTGTCATTCTGTAAGGGTCTTCTGCTTGAGCAGAGGGCTGGACTAGAAGACCTCCAAGGCCCCTTCCAACTCTTGTTATTCTGTCATTCTGTAAGGGTCTCCTGCTTGAGCAAAGGGGCTGGACTAGAAGACCTCCAAGGTCCCTTCCAACTCTTGTTATTCTGTCATTCCGTAAGGGTCTCCTGCTTGAGCAGAGGGCTGGACTAGAAGACCTCCAAGGTTCCTTCCAACTCTTGTTATTCTGTCATTCTGTAAGGGTCTCCTGCTTGAGCAGAGGGCTGGACTAGAAGACCTCCAAGGTTCCTTCCAACTCTTGTTATTCTGTCATTCTGTAAGGGTCTTCTGCTTGAGCAGAGGGCTGGACTAGGAGACCTCCAAGGTCCCTTCCAACTCTTGTTATTCTGTCATTCTGTAAGGGTCTCCTGCTTGAGCAGGGGACTGGACTAGAAGACCTCCAAGGTCTTTTCCAACTCTTGTTATTCTGTCATTCCGTAAGGGTCTCCTGCTTGAGCAGAGGGCTGGACTAGGAGACCTCCAAGGTCTTTTCCAACTCTTGTTATTCTGTCATTCTGTAAGGGTCTCCTGCTTGAGCAGGGGACTGGACTAGAAGACCTCCAAGGTCTTTTCCAACTCTTGTTATTCTGTCATTCCGTAAGGGTCTCCTGCTTGAGCAGGGGACTGGACTAGAAGACCTCCAAGGTCTTTTCCAACTCTTGTTATTCTGTCATTCCGTAAGGGTCTCCTGCTTGAGCAGGGGACTGGACTAGAAGACCTCCAAGGTCTTTTCCAACTCTTGTTATTCTGTCATTCCGTAAGGGTCTCCTGCTTGAGCAGGGGACTGGACTAGAAGACCTCCAAGGTCTTTTCCAACTCTTGTTATTCTGTCATTCCGTAAGGGTCTCCTGCTTGAGCAGGGGACTGGACTAGAAGACCTCCAAGGTCTTTTCCAACTCTTGTTATTCTGTCATTCTGTAAGGGTATCCTGCTTGAGCAGGGGACTGGACTAGAAGACCTCCAAGGTCTTTTCCAACTCTTGTTATTCTGTCATTCCGTAAGGGTCTCCTGCTTGAGCAGAGGGCTGGACTAGAAGACCTCCAAGGTTCCTTCCAACTCTTGTTATTCTGTCATTCCGTAAGGGTCTCCTGCTTGAGCAGGGGGTTGGACTAGAAGACCTCCAAGGTCCCCTCCAACTCTTGTTATTCTGTCATTCCGTAAGGGTCTCCTGCTTGAGCAGAGGGCTGGACTAGAAGACCTCCAAGGTTCCTTCCAACTCTTGTTATTCTGTCATTCCGTAAGGGTCTCCTGCTTGAGCAGGGGACTGGACTAGAAGACCTCCAAGGTCTTTTCCAACTCTTGTTATTCTGTCATTCCGTAAGGGTCTCCTGCTTGAGCAGGGGACTGGACTAGAAGACCTCCAAGGTCTTTTCCAACTCTTGTTATTCTGTCATTCTGTAAGGGTATCCTGCTTGAGCAGGGGACTGGACTAGAAGACCTCCAAGGTCTTTTCCAACTCTTGTTATTCTGTCATTCCGTAAGGGTCTCCTGCTTGAGCAGAGGGCTGGACTAGAAGACCTCCAAGGTTCCTTCCAACTCTTGTTATTCTGTCATTCCGTAAGGGTCTCCTGCTTGAGCAGGGGGTTGGACTAGAAGACCTCCAAGGTCCCCTCCAACTCTTGTTATTCTGTCATTCCGTAAGGGTCTCCTGCTTGAGCAGAGGGCTGGACTAGAAGACCTCCAAGGTTCCTTCCAACTCTTGTTATTCTGTCATTCTGTAAGGGTCTCCTGCTTGAGCAGGGGGTTGGACTAGAAGACCTCCAAGGTCCCCTCCAACTCTTGTTATTCTGTCATTCCGTAAGGGTCTCCTGCTTGAGCAGAGGGCTGGACTAGAAGACCTCCAAGGTTCCTTCCAGCTCTTGTTATTCTGTCATTCCGTAAGGGTCTCCTGCTTGAGCAGAGGGCTGGACTAGAAGACCTCCAAGGTTCCTTCCAGCTCTTGTTATTCTGTCATTCTGTAAGGGTCTCCTGCTTGAGCAGAGGGCTGGACTAGAAGACCTCCAAGGTTCCTTCCAGCTCTTGTTATTCTGTCATTCCGTAAGGGTCTCCTGCTTGAGCAGAGGGCTGGACTAGAAGACCTCCAAGGTTCCTTCCAGCTCTGTTACTCTCTCCCATTTTCTGGCTGTGCTGAAGGGCTGTTGTGCAACCTCTTCTACGTGCTTCCTCTGTCTTGTCTATGCATTACTCTTTTTCATAGCTTCTCAGCCCTCCAGCGTCACCTGCATGAGCTGGGCAACCAAATAAAATCTCATTCATTCATTCCTCGGAGGGCAGCCTGAGTCTCAGCTCAGCTCGCCACCCAGCCACCCCTTGGCATCAAAGACCCACCCCTGGCTAATGTTTCTGTCCCCTTCCCCTCGAGGCAGACCCTTCCCCAGCCCAGGAGGAGGGGTTCGCCCAACCCCAGGTGGAGGAGAGGCCTGGAGACAGAAGGCCAGGCCTGCTTCTCTCTCCATCAATCCAACCTTGCCCTGAAAGCAGTCCTGCCTTTTATAACCGGGGCATATTTTACACGCAGCAAGCGGGAGGCAGCCGGCGCCTGTGTCCTCTGGCAACCGCAATTAAAAGGTGAAATGCAAATTATAATGGGACACTTGACTAAAATGAAATAGCTGCGGCTAATTGCTGCCGCCTTTTTCCTGCTGTCAGACCGAAGGAGGCCTGGCTGGCAGGCGGCTCCTTCAGCCGAGATGCAGACCAAGATCAGACTCCGACGGGTTCACAAGGCACAGAAGCCCAAACAAGGAAGGAAGTGGGGGGCTTGGGGGGGTTTGGGTAGGGCAGGGGTCTGCAAAGTCGGCTCTTTTAAGACTGGTGGACTTCAACTCCCAGAGTTGAATTCTGGGAGTTGAAGTCCACCAGTCTTAAAAGAGCCGACTTTGCAGACCCCTGGGGTAGGGGATGATACTGGGAGGGAGGGAAGACTCTGCTGTGGGTGGGTGGGTGGGGGGCACTTAAAAATAAGGGGGGCACTCTACAGGTGAGCTGGCTGGCTTCAGGATTGGTGACCAAACAAGATCAGTCTGTGCATACCAACCTTCCAATATTGGCGGGGCGGCTGGCACAAAGAAGAGGGAGGGGAGAGGCTCCACCCGTTTTCCCACGCACCAGAGGGTCAGACAAGATAGATAGATAGATAGATTTATTTTTCTATACCGCGTCCTCTCCCCAGGGGGACTCGGAGCGGTGCACAGGGAAAATTAAAACAGCATAAAATATATACATAAATAAATACAATAAAAACAAATTAAATCAACTGTCCCTGTACTAAAATCCCCATTTTAAAATTAACATTCCCTAACCCCTGAGGTAGAGACTAACCTAGGCCGGCCAAGCAGAAAAAGTGAGTTTTTAATTTCTGACGGAAGGAGCGGAGGTCCGTAGTTGTTCTAATATCGGGGGGAAGGTCGTTCCAGAGGGCTGGGCCCGCCACAGAGAAGGCCCTTCCCCTGGGCGTCGCCCGCTGACAAAGTCTAGTGGACGGCACCCGGAGAAGTCCCTCTCTGTGGGAGCGAATCGGCCGGGAGGATGTATGGGGCAGAATCCGATCCCGCAGATAGCTAGGTCCCGAGCCATGGAGCGCTTTAAAGATGAGAACTAACACCTTGAAGCGCACCCGAAAGACGACAGGTAGCCAGTGCAGCTCGCGCAAGAGCGGTGTTACATGGGTATACCTTGCGGTACCCATTATTGCTCGCGCGGCTGCATTCTGGACCAGCTGAAGTCTTCGGGTGCACCTCAAGGGGAGCCCCATGTAGAGAGTGTTACAATAGTCCAGTCGGGATGTCATGTGAGCATGAGTGACTGTGCGAAGGGCGTCCCGATCCAATAGGGGGCGCAACTGGCGAACCAGGCGAACCTGGTAAAACGCCCTCCTGGCCACGGCTGTCACTTGATCTTCCATGGACAGCCGGGCATCCAGGAGGACATCCAAGTTGCGCGCCCCATCCACAGGGGCAAGATGTTCGCCCCCTATGGCCAGCGTTGGAGAGAGCTGGTTGAATCGGGCAGCCGGAAACCACAGCCACTCGGTCTTGGACGGGTTGAGTCTGAGTCTGTTACTCCCCATCCAGATCCGTACGGCTTCCAGGCACTGGCACATCACCGCTACGGCATCGTTGGGGTGGTTTGGGGTAGATATATACAACTGCGTGTCGTCAGCGTAGAAGTAGTACTCTACCCCAAAACCACGGATGATCTCACCCAGCGGCTTCATATATGTGTTGAATAGGAGAGGCGAGAGGACCGACCCCTGAGGCACCCCACATGTGAGGGGTCTCGAGGTCGACCTCTGCTCTCCTGCCAACACAAATTGCGATCGGCCAGAGAGGTAGGAGGAGAACCACCGTAAAACGGTGCCTCCCGCCCCCAACCCCCCCAGCCGACGCAATAGGATACCAAGGAAGAACCGGTGGGAAATTATGAGAGAGATCCAGTCTGGAAACATGGAGGAATTTCCTGTCAGTGAGGACAATCAACGGCGTCCTTCAGGGCTTGTGGGGGCTCCAACACTGGGCGTTTTCAAGAAGAGACTGGACAGCCACTTCTCTGGAAGGCTCTGGGGTCTCCTGCTTGAGCAGAGGGTTGGATAGGGGGCCTGCAAGGTCCCCCCCCCCCCCCCGACTCTGTTATTCTGCTCTGTTCTTGGTGTTATCTCAGCCATTTCGCAGAAGAAAGAGAGAGAGAGAGAGAAACAAAATGAGACAGAGAAAAAGAGAGAAGAGAGAGAAAGAGAGAATGAGTAAGAGATAAAGGAAGGGAAAGAGAAAGAATGAAAAGGAGATGGATAGAGAAAGAAAGAGAGAAAGTGAGAGAGGAGAGAGAGACAGAGAAAGAGAGAAAGAGAAAGAGTGAAAAGGAAATGGACAGAGAGAGAGAGAAAGAAAGAAAGAGAGAGAAAGAAAAAGTGAGAGAGAAAGAGAGGGAAAGAGACAGAAAGATAAAGAGAAAGTGTGTGTGTGCGAGAGAGAGAGAGTGAAAGAAAGAAAGAGAAAGAATGAGTAAAAGAGGTAGAGAGAAACTAAGAGAAAGAATGAAAAGCAGATGGATAGAGAAAGAAAGAGAAAGTGGGAGAGAAGGAGAGAGGAGAGACAAAGAAAGAGAGAAAGAAAGAGTGAAAAGGAAATGGACAGAGAGAGAAGGAAAGAGAGAAAAAGTGAGAGAAAGAGTGAAAGAGAAAGAGTGTGTGTGCATGTGTGAGAGAGAGAAAGTCTGAGAGAAAGAGAGAAAGAGAGAAAGAGAGAGAGACAGAAAAAGAGAGGAGAGAGAAAGAAAGAAAGAGAGAGAAAGAGAGAACGAGTAAAAGAGATCGAGAGAAACGAAGAGAAAGAATGAAGGGCCTGGCGGGAGGCCTTTGCCCAGCTCTGCCCTTCCGCCCAAGGCATCTCCCCGCGGAGGTCCCTGCCTTCTCCCCATTGCCCAGCGGGAAGGACCGCGCCTCGCTTTGCACGCCCAGCCCGGCCACGGGCAGCTGGAGCTTGAGAGGAGACGGGCTCCCCCGAGGGCTCCGGGCCAGCCGGCCGTTCCTCTGAAGGGCCAGAGGTCCAATGGAAAGCCCCGATCGACCGGGGCGGGAGGGGAAAGACCTGCGCTCCTTTTGTCCGGGGGCAGCGGGCGCGCCAAGGCAGGGCAGGCGGAGAAGGCAGGAGGTGGAAGGGGAGGAGAAGGGGGCCGGGGGGGGGGGCTTGGCGCTCTCGGAGCTTGGCTGGTTTCTGGGAGAACTTAACACGACTTGACTGGGGAACACCGTCCCTGCTGGGAGGGTTTGCAGAGAGGAGGAGGAGGAGGAGGGAGGAAGGGGAGGAGGAGGAGGAGAAGGTCCTGGGTATCCTCTGAGCTTGGTGGTCTTCTTGCAGAGGGTTTGCAGAGAGGAGGAGGAGGAGGAGGAGAGGAAGAGGAAAGGGTGGAGGAGAAGGAAGGAAGGGGAGGAGGAGAAGGTCCTGGGTATCCTCTGAACTTGGTGGTCTTCTTGCAAAGGGTTTGCAGAGAGGAGGAGGGGGAGGGAGGGGAGGGAGGAGCAGGAGGAGCAAGAGAAGCAGGAAGACAATGATTGTGGGGTCCTTGGTGCTCTGACCTTGGCTGTGGTTGCAGATGTTTCATTAGCCAACTAGAAAACATCATCAGTGCTAGAAGGGGGAGGCGGTGGAGATGGAGGAGGCAGAGGAGGAGGAGGAGGAGAACTGTGAGACCCTTAATGCTCTCTGAGCCTGGTTGTTGACGTTTCACGACCCATCTAGGGATCATCATCAGGTCAACCCTGAGCTACCAAGATTGTCTTGAACAGGAACGATTGTCAGACCCGCAACTGGCAACCAGGCTTTCATATATGGGGAGATTAAACCTCCTCAAACCCCACCCCAGTTCTTCCACCCCTAGACTGGGGAAAGCAGCCAGCCTCTCCAGAGGATCCGTCATCCTCACCTGAAGAGGGCCAAGAAAGATGTCCAGTCAGCAAACGCTGTTGGTGGGGCCTGGAAGGCTTCTAGTTACCCTCCCTAGTGGCCACTTGTCAAGGACCGTGTCTGTCTGTGTGTGTGTGTGTCTGTGCCTGTGTGTGTGTGAGAGAGAGAGAGGGGGGGGAGAGAGAGAGTAAGAGAAAGAGAGACAGAAAGAGAGGAGAGAGAGAGAGAGAAAGAGAGAGAGAGAGAAAGAGAGGAGAGAGAGAGAGAGAGAGAAAGAGAGAGAGAAAGAGAGAGAGAGAGAAAGAGAGGAGAGAGAGAGAGAGAAAGAGAGAGAGAAAGAGAGAGAGAGAGAAAGAGAGGAGAGAGAGAGAGAGAGAGAGAAAGAGAGAGAGAAAGAGAGAGAGAGAGAGAGAGAGAGAGAGAGAGAGAAAGAGAGAGAGAAAGAGAGAGAGAGAGAAAGAGAGGAGAGAGAGAGAGAGAGAAAGAGAGAGAGAAAGAGAGAGAGAGAGAGAGAGAGAGAGAGAGAGAGAGAAAGAGAGGAGAGAGAGAGAGAGAGAGAGAGCCTTCCCTTGCAGCCAGAAGCCTGGGGAGCTATTTTGTTCTTATTGTGATGGTCTTGAAAATAAAACCGCAATTCGTCTCCTGCACACGGTTTCACAGCCCCTTAATTTCGTGATTGCGCTTTTGCAGATCATAGCTAATTGAGGGCACGGATCATAGCTAATCGTGGCTAACCGAGGCTGTGCCGGGACCTGCTTCTAATGGTTTGGGTTGGTGTTGCTTGGTTGCTGTGGATTTTAACTTTTGCAGCGTGTATCATAATAGATTTCATTCTGTTTTAACTCTGTTCGCTGCCTAGAAATTCTGCCCAGAAATGGAGCACCATGTAAATTGGATAAACAAATAAAGCCAGGAATAACCCAGTAGGTTGTGAATTTGTCTAATTTGGTCTTTCCTGGCTGGCCGCCTCTTCATCACGGGTGTGCAACCTTGCCCACTTGAAGACGTGTGGACCTCAACTCCCAGAATTCCCTGGCACTCCTTCCCATGTATGTCCCCATTGTGGCTGGCTTACTCTCATGTAATCCCTTCCTCTACAGTCTGTCCGCTCTAGGGGGTGGGAGGAAAAATACAGGCACAGCTGCTGAGGAATTCTGGGAGTCAAAATCCACAAGTCTTCAACCAGCCAAGGATGGACATCCCTGCTCTTCATCCTGGTAGCGTTGGCTGAAGATGTTGGGTGTTAAACCCACCACAATTGGGAAGCTCTGGATTGGGAATAGGAAGCTCTTCCTTTAAATACCCCAGAGTCTTTTGGGGGGAAGGGATGGGGGTGAGTGAGAAGATCTGCCTGGAACATTAACAGTGGGAAGAATCAAGATCATGTGAAATATTGGTGCTGCTTTGTAAGGCCTTAGTAAGACCACACTTGGAATTCTGCATCCAGTTGTGGTCCCCACGATAGGAAAATGATGTCGAGACTCTAGAAAGAGGGCAGAGAAGAGCAAGAAAGAGGATTTAGGGGACTGGAGGCTCAAACATTATGAAGAACGGTTGCAGGAACTGGGTAGGTCTAGTTCAGGGGTGGGCAAACTTAGCAACTATAAGTCTGAAGGACTTCAGCTCCCAGACTTCTCCAGCCAGCTTTGCTGGCTGGAGAAGTCTGAGAGCTGAAGTCCTTCAGACTTAAAGTTGCAAAGTTTGCCCACCCCTGGTCTAGTTCAATGAGAAGAAGGACCAGGGGAGACAGGATAGCAGCCTTCCATATTTGAGGGGCTGTCACAGAGAAGAGGGGGTCAAGCTATTTGCCAAAGTACCTGGAGGCAAGAAGGGAATGATCAAGAAGGAGAGAAGCAAGCTGGAAGTAAGGAGGAATTTCCTGTTAATGAGAACAATTAATCAGCAGAAGGAAATTGTAGATGCTCCATCACTGGAAGCTTTTAAGAAGAGACTAAACAGTCACTTACCCAGAATGGTAGAGGGCCTCCTGCTTGAGCAAAGGGTTGGACTAGAAGACCTCTAAGTTTCCCCCCAGCTCTGTTATTCTATGTTCTAAGATGGAGCAAAATTTCCCTAGCCCACCATTCCAGTTGACAGGAGTTCCGTAGGCCCTTTGCCTTGGCTCTCTCCTAACTGAGCGTCCCAGACGATGATTGATTGCTAATTTCAAGGCCGTAGGTGTTTTTTTTAAAGGTCAGATAAATCCCTGAGCCCATTTCCTTCCCGTTTCCCCATTTAGAACCTGTACTCGGTGTTATTAAAATGCATTCATTCCACTCTCTGATTTTCTGGTTAAGTGCTCTAATCTCTTTCTGTTAATAGCAGAAAATAAAAAGTGTAAGAATGTCGCCCATGAAATATAAATGGTGCGAACCCATAAATGCAGCACTTGCCAAAGCTGTTTGCATACATTATGCAACATACGGAGGGAAAGGAAGGGGCCCCTCCACTAACGGGGGTGGGGGGGTGGGGGGGGTGGGGGGGAAGCGCACTGCAAATCAGGCCTTTGCCAAGTTCCCCTTCAGAAAAGAATGCAATAAAATCAAAGCTTAATATGAGGGTTGAAAGCTTTTCTGCACCAATAAAGAACAATAATCTATGCTAATCCAGTGACTTCTGCAGTTGTGGGGTGGGGAAACAGGCAGGTTGGGGGGTCTCCTGATTTCTTCTCTGCCCTGAAAAGGAGGAATCGTAGAATCCTGGGACCTTGGAGGGACCTTGGAGGTCTTCTATCCAACCCCCTGTCCAAGGCAGGAGTCTTTATTGCCTCAAAGACAAACGGTTGTCTCATCTAGGCAGATTGGTAGTAGGGGAGGGGTGTCCTGTTTGAGCAGGGCGGTGGGTTTGGACTAGAAGACCTCCAAGGTCCATTCCCATTTCTGTCTTCTTTGGTAATAGGTTTCTTGATTTTTCCAGTGTTGGTGCACTCAATGCTTCCTGAGTCGTTGGCTGAGATGGGCAGCTATAAACAGCAAATCAAATCAAATCAAATCAAGCAGGTTCCACTAATGAATTGTTCTCACTGTTGAGAAATTTCTCCTTCGTTCTTGGTTGCTTCTCTCCTGGGTTAGTTCCATTCATTGCTTCTTCTCCTGCCCTCAGGTGCTTTGACCGCCTCCTCTTTGGGGCAACCCCTTAAATATTGGAAGACTGTTATCATGTCATCCTTAATCCTTCTCTTGTTTAGATTAAACAAACCCAGTTCCCTCATTGTAGGGGTTAACAGATTAACAGAGTTGGGAGGGACCTTGGAGGTCATCTAGTCCAACCCCCCTGCCCAAGCAGGAGACCCCGCACCATTTCTGATAGGTGGCAGTTCCAGTCTCTTCCTGAGAGCCCCCAATGATGAAGCTCCCACAACTTCCCTTCCGTGGGTTGATGGTTCTCACTGTCAGAATGATTCCTCCTTATTTCCAGGTTGAATCTCTCCTGGGTCAGTTGTTTCTGACATTTATACTGTGCTGGACTCGGAGTCCCCTGATTGTAAAGTTGCCATATTTGCACAGACTGTGTTGGATACATCTTGTGGGAACAGGCACTTGTAGTAACAACCCCTCTGCAGAACAAACGCCTACACAATCACAGCTCAAGCAGTGGAAGGACTTCCTGCCATGGAGCAGAAAGCAGGGTGTACCCTACACCAGGGGTTCCCAAACTTGGCAACTTTAAGACTTGTGGACTTCAACTCCCAGAATTCTCCAGCCAGCTATGCTGGCTGGAGAATTCTGGGAGTTGAAGTCCACAAGTCTTAAAGTTGCCAAGTTTGGGAATCCCTGCCCTACACAATCTAGATTCAACAACCATTAGCCCAGTTCCACCCTTGGTCTGTCACGGCACAAGGATCAACCACCAGCCAAGGAATATTTAACCACGTTCAGCCTATGTGGGGTGCCTGAATATATACCAAGGGAGGCTGGACTGGGAAGAAGACGACGGATGTGGTTTCAACATCGGAGGAAGAAGCATCAATCACTCACCCTGGTGCTGATGACGCTCGTCTGGCAGGTGGAAATGCAAATGATCTCCAAGCTGGAGTAATAAAAGGAGCGCTGCGAAGAAATGGGACTAAAATGAAATACAAAACGAATGGCAGCCATCAGCCTGGGAACTGGCACTGGAGATTCCCAAGCAGTGCAGAGCTTCTGCCTGTTAGGATCAACCAGCAAAAGGAAAAAGCAATCAGGAAATGTTGCAGACCAGCCCTTGACAGAGCAGCTGTGAAGACTTTGGACAACCAGCTCAATAGGAGAGAGCCATGTGTGGTGGCAGCCAAAAAAGCCAACACAATCCTAAATTGCATTAACAGAGGGAGGCAATCAAGATCATGGGAGGTACTAATGCCACTCTATAAAGCCTTAGTAAGGCCACACTTGGAATCCGGCATCCAGTTTTGGTCACCCCACTATAAAAAAGATGTGGAGACTCTAGAAAGAGAGCAGAGGACAGCAACCAGGATGATTTTAGGGGACTGGAGGCTAAAAGATAGGATGGACGGTTGCAGGAACTCAGCCTGGCTAATCTAAATGAAGAGAAGGACCAGGGGAGGCAGAAGAGCATCTTCCAATATTGGAGGGGCTGCCCCTGAGAGGAGGAAGGGGTCAAGCTGTTTTCCAAGCAACTATGAAGGCCAGAGAAGGAAGAATGGATGGAAAACTGAAGAAGGAGAGATGCAACCTGGAAATAAGGAGGAATTTCCTAACAATGAGAACAATTAATCAGTGGAATGGCTTCCCCCCCCCCCCCCTCCCGAAGTTGTGGGTGCTCCATCACTGGGGGTTTCCAAGAAGAGATAGGACAACCCATCTTCAGAGAAGAGGAAGCAGGACGATGAGGGGACTGGAGGCTTAAAGATGCGATGGACGGTTGCAGGAACTGGGCCTGGCTGGTCTAGGGAAGAGAAGGACCAGGGGAGGCAGGAGAGCATCTTCCAATATTGGAGGGGCTGCCCCAGAGAGGTGGAGGGGGTCAAGCTGTTTTCAGAGCAACTATGAAGGCCAGAGAAGGAAGAATGGATGGAAACTGACCAAGGAGAGATTCAACCTGGAAATAAGGAGGGATTTCCTGACAGGGAGAACCATCAACCCATGGAACAGAAGTTGCCCTCAGAGGTTGTGGGAGCTTCATCCCTGGAGGCTTTCAAGAAGAGACTGGGCTGCCCTCTGTCAGAAATGGTGTAGGGTCTCTTGCTTGGGTGGGCGGGTTGGACTAGATGACCTACAAGGTCCCTTCCAACTCTGTTAATCTGTAACGGTTATTGAGACTCTGGAAAGAGTGCAGAGAAGAGCAACCAGGATGATGAGAGGAGGCTGAAACATATGATGGACGGTTGCAGGAACCGGGCCTGGCTAGTCTAGGGAAGAGAAGGACCAGGGGAGACAGGAGAGCATCTTCCAATATTGGAGGGGCTGCCCCAGAGAGGAGGAAGGGGTCAAGCTATTCTCCAAAGCCCCTGAAGGCCAGAGAAGGAAGAATGGATGGAGACTGACCAAGGAGAGATTCAACCTAGAATTAAGGAGGATTTGACATTGAGAACAATCAACCGAGGGGAGGAGGAGGAGGAAGAAGAAGATGAAAGAGAAGAAGAAGAAGGGGAAGGAGGAGGAGGAGGAGGAGAAGGAGAAGGAGAGGGAGAAGAAAAAGAAGAAGAAGAAGAAGAAGAAGAAGAAGAAGAAGAAGAAGAAGAAGAAGAAGAAGAAGAAGAAGAAGAAGAAGAAGAAGAAAAAGAAGAAGAAGATTATTGATCAAAGATACTTTTTAAAACATCCAAATATTCTGAAAACAAAAAGGCAGGAGAATCACCGCATCATCCGAATGTCACCCTCATTTGCCAAGAGAGCCAAAAGGAACATTCCGGCCACTCAAATGTTCCCTCTGAATTTTCCACCCAGGAAGCCGAAACGTCTCCACCACCAGCCGCCCAACGGAGCCGAATCCACCTGTGCTAATTGCAGCTGCCGTCCTTCCCTTTGATCTCCACTTCCAACCCAGAAGGCAGGAAGACGCACCTGCAGTGGAGGCGGAGGTTGTCTTGCTGCTCCCATTTAATTGCGGCCAGTAAAAAAACCACACACCACCCACACACCCCCTGAGCTGCGTCCCTTCTGGGGCTCTGGCCTCTTAATGGGCTGCCCCCCCCCCCAGTCCCCCAGCCCGGCATTTGCACCCAGCACAGGGGAGGGGAGGGTGGCTGGGAACCCCCAAGAATTCCTCTGCCCCAGGAGGTGACAAGCGGAGCAGGTGTGGGTTATCAAGCACAAGGCGACATTTTATGAGACAAGGTGTTGCAGGCGCGATAAGAGGCCCTCCGAGACAGCCGCCAAGGGCAGATTCTGGGATAGGGGAGGAATCATCAGAGGCAGCCAAAGATTTATCTGTTGGCATTGAGGCAGCAGCCTGGGGTTTCTTTTCCTGGGGGCAGGCGGGGTGGGGGGAATGGAGAGGGAAGCAAGCCGGTTCCGGAGGCCGGACCAGCCCCCGAAAAAGGTCCTGGGGTGGGAAGCCGTCCTGGGAATCCGCCGGAAGGCCTCCGTTTAATCAGGAGATTCATATGCCTCTCTTTGCCCTTAATGGCTCTGCAAAGCTTACACAGATATCATAAAACCACCCATAAAAAGAACGTAAATGCATAACAAATATAAAAAGACGCACAAACACGGCAACGTTAAGAAGCCAGGCTGAAAATATGGGCTTTCGGCCCCTGCAAATGGGGAGGAGGAGGAGGAGGAGGGCAAAGGCTAACAGCAGACACGGCTTCTGGGGAAGGGCCGAGGGAGCTGCAGGCCGAAGGAGGGAGGGAGGGGAGGGAGGGGGGCTGCTCCACCCTGCGGTGTAGGCCAGGTCAAGGAAAAGGGAGCACAGGGAGTCACCCCAGAAATAGTCCTTCTTGTGCTAGGGAAGAAGGAGAGAAGATTGGCACGGGGGTCTCTGAGCTTGGTCGTTTCATGACCCAACTAGGCAACTTCATCAGTGCTAGAAGGGAGTGGGGTTTAAGGAGAGGAGGAGGAGGAGGAGGAAGACTGTGGGGTCCCTGGTGCTCTCTGAGCTTGGGTGTTTTCTTGCAGACGTTTCATGGCCCAACTAGGGAACATCATCAGGGCTAGATGGAAGCGGAGTTTGCAGGCAGGAGGAGGAGGGGGGGGGACTCTGGGGTCCCTGGTGCTTTCTGAACCTGGTTTTCTTCTTCCAGACATTCCATGACCCAACAAGCTAACACCATCAGTGCTAGGACTAGTTGGGCTTTGAAAGACCATTGATGACGTTGTTCCCTAGTTGGGTCATGAGACACGGCCAAGGTCAGAGAGGAGGAATCAGACAATGGATGAGTTAAACCAACTACGAAGCTTCATGGGAGGAAGCCAAACCCAGAAGCCGAGAGATCAGAGTCCCTCCGCAGCCGAAATAAATACTAGCAGGCGGAAGGAAAGATTGCCCGGCTCATCCTTCCTCCTGCTGCGGGGAATAGACAGGGGTCTGCAAAGAGAAAGACCCTTCCTCTCCCACTGCCTGCCTGTCCATCAAGCTTGCTGGCCGGATAGGGGATCTCCGGGAAGTGATTGAACGAAAAGAGCAGGAAAAAGAGGAAGGGAAAGATTTTAAGCCTTCGATTTCAGCCCCCAGCCTGTGTTTGAGGTGGCCTAGATTCCCTTCCCCTGACGAGCTACTTAACACCTACTCCCAGATAAGGCACTTTGGGCTCTACTTAATGCAGAGGAAATTAGGTTAAACAGTCTAATGGATTTCAAGGCCCAGATAAAACCGTCCCTCTGCCCCCCCAGGACGCCCATCAACAAAGCCGCTTCCTTTGGGGGGGGGGGAGAAAGGTTTCCTCCAATTTGGGGGGTTGCTGGGTCAGCATCTAAGTTTTTCCTGGCAGGAGGGCTGCCCTGTCCAGCCTGGGGCGCAATGGGGACCCTGCCCGCTCAGGAATCCCCTTCTCATCCGAGGACTGAAGAACTGGAGAAGCTGCTTGGAGGAGAAGCGAAACGTTTCCAAAGGAAAAAAGACAGACGAGGGAGTCCAGTTGCCTTTTGGGGGAAAAAAAGCCCCTTTGCCCTAATCAACCAACCCATTAAATAAGATCCAGCATCAGTGAGTGGTTCATTCCACCCAGGATTAAGCAACCTTTTTTAACGGCAGTGGGGAAATCTAGATATTTTTTTTTTACTACCGGTTCTGTGAGCGTGGCTTGGTGGAGGGGGTCATGTGACTGGGGGGATCAAAAGACAGACACTCCCTTTAACCACGCCCTGCTGGAGCAGGGGGTTGGAGTAGATGACCTCTAGGTTCCCTCCAGCCCTGGATTATCCTCTGATGCTGCGTCTAGGACCAGTTTTTAGTCCTTCCTTCCTCTCTTTTTTTCCCTCCCTCCCTTTCTTTTTCTTTCCCTTCCTTCCAAAACACCGTGAAGCGGTATATAAGTCTAAGGGTTATTGCTATTCCTTCCTTCCTTCCTTCCTTCCTTCCTTCCTTCCTCCTTCCTTCCCCTTCCTTCCTTCCTTCCTTCTTCCTTCTTTCCTGCTTCCTTCCTTCCTTCGTCCTTCCTTCCCTCCCCTCCCTCCCTCCCTCCCTCCCCCTTCTCCTTTTTCCTCTTCCTTCCTTCCTCTTCCCCTTCCCTCCCTCCCTCCTTCTTCCTTCCTTCTTCTTCCTCCTTCCTTCCTCCTTCCCTCCCTTCCTCCCTCCCTCCTTCCTTCTTCCTTCCTTCCTTCCTTCCTTCCTTCCTTCCCTCCCTCCCTCCCTCCTTCTTCCTTCCTTCCTTCCTTCTTCCTTTTTTCTTTTCCTTCGTCCTTCCCTCCCTCCCTCCCTCCCTCCCTCCCTCCCTCCCTCCTTCTTCCTTCTTTCCTTCTTCCTTCCTTCCTTCCTCCTTCCTTCCTTCCCTCCCTCCCTCCTTCCTTCCTTCCTCCTTCTTTCCTGCTTCCTTCCTTCTTCCTTCCTTCCCTTCCCTCCCTCCCTCCCCTTCCTTCTTTCCTTTTCCTTCCTTCCTTCCTCCTTCTCCTTCTTCGTCCTTCCCTCCCTCCTCCCTCCTCCTTCTCCTTCCTCCTTCTTTCCTGCTTCCTTCCTTCCTTCTCCTTCCTTCCCTCCCTCCCTCCCTCCTTCCTTCTTCCTTCTTTCCTTCTTCCTTCCTTCCTCCTCCCCCTTCCTCCCTCCCACCTCCTTCTTCCTTCTTTCCTCGGTCCTTCCCTCCCTCCCTCCTTCCTCCTTCCTTCCCTCCTCCCTCCTTCCTTCCTTCCTTCCTCCTTCCTTCCCTCCCTCCCTCCTTCTTCCTTCTTCCTTCCTTCCTTCCGTTCTTCCTCCTTCCTTCCCTCCCTCCCTCCTTCCTTCCTTCCTCTCCTCCTTCTTTCCTGCTTCCTTCCTTCCTTCGTCCTTCCTTCCCTTCCTCCCTCCCTCCTTCCTTCTTTCCTTCTTCCTTCCGTCCTTCCTCCTTCCTTCCTTCCCTCCCTCCCTCCCTCCTTCCTTCCTCCTTCTTTCCTGCTTCCTTCCTTCCTTCCTTCCTCCTTCCTTCCCTCCCTCCCTCCTTCCTTCCTTCTTCCTTCTTTCCTTCGTCCTTCCCTCCCTCCCTCCCTCCTTCTTCCTTCTTTCCTTCTTCCTTCCGTCCTTCCTCCTTCCTTCCTTCCCTCCCTCCCTCCCTCCTTCCTTCTTCCTTCCTTCCTTCCGTCCTTCCTCCCCTCCCTCCCTCCCTCCTTCTTCCTTCTTCCTTCCTTCCTTCCTTCTTCCTTCTTTCCTTCGTCCTTTCCTCCCTCCCTCCCTCCTTCCTTCTTTCCTTCTTCCTTCCGTCCTTCCTCCTTCCTTCCCTCCCTCCCTCCTTCCTTCCTTCCTCCTTCTTTCCTGCTTCCTTCCTTCCTTCGTCCTTCCTTCCCTCCCTCCCTCCTTCCTTCTTCCTTTTTTCCTCCTTCCTTCCGTCCTTCCTCCTTCCTTCCTTCCCTCCCTCCTTCCTCCTTCTTTCCTGCTTCCTTCCTTCCTTCGTCCTTCCTTCCCTCCCTCCCTCCTTCTTCCTTCTTTCCTTCTTCCTTCCTTCCTTCCCTCCCTCCCTCCCTCCTTCCTTCCTTCCTTCCTCCTTCCTTCCCTCCCTCCCTCCCTCCTTCCTTCCTTCCTTCCTTCCTTCCTTCCTTCCTTCCTTCCTTCCTTCCTTCCTTCCTTCCTTCCTTCCTTCCTTCCTTCCTCCCTCCTCACCCTGTATTCCCGGAGAACCTGTAGTTTAAAAAAATGCTTTAAAAGTTTTTTAAGTTCCGAAGATCAGCTGGGTGACGAGTGATTGTTAGAAGCTTTTTTAAAAAACTTTTTTTAAAAGTATCTTTTACTCCTGGTTCGGGCTTCCCCACCACGGAGGTCCCGGCGTTCCCGGAGCTGGTCTGCAGCTCTTTAAAGCAGCTGCATCTTTCCCTGGCATCACAGTCCCACCGGCTGCTCCGAGGATCCCAGGAAAGCCAGGTTGTAAAGAGCCCCCCGGGGGGAGGGGGGGCAGTCTCCCTCCTCCAGACCTTTTGAAAGCCCCTTTAGGGAACTGAAGCATTAATTAAGCCAAGGTTGGGGGGGGGGGCAACATCGTCCAGCAACTCCTTTTCTGCTGCTGAAGCCCACCAGTTTCTCTGGAATTGGCCCCTCTTGCCTGCAGCTCCGAAGCCTCTGGCCACCTTGGGGCTACTCGGAGGCCCCTTGGCTTGCTGCCCCCTCGCCCCCCCCCCCAAAGGCCAAGGGGGGTGGTAGGGGGTGAGCAATCAGGCCTTTCCGCCTCCCGCCATCTCTTCTGCCCGCTGCCTGGGAGGGCCGGAGGAGCTGCTGCTGCCGCTGCGTGGGGATTACTTAGCCTCCTGACACTTTTACTTAATGTCAGGATTTCGGTGGGCCAGAAATCAAGGCTGAAAGGAGGGGAAAAAACCTCCGTGGTGATTTGATTCCACTTCTGCTTCTTGACCCATTCAGGGGAGAGGAGGAAAAGAGATCGGCAGAAGCAGAAGGGAAATCGATAGCGCCAGAAAGGAATATTTTCTATTTTTGAAGGCTGCTTCCCCAGGGACCCCCCCGAGGATGATGACGGCCCCTCTCCCCACTCCACAGGCCCCTCCCTCCTTTCATTACATTTATATAGGCTGCCCATCTCACAGTCCGAGGGTGACGGAGGGGGGGGACTCTTCCCAGCCCCGTCAGACGGGGGTCTCTCCTCCCTTGCCCACAGCCCCCCCCCCCCAGCATACTCACTGCCCAGAGCTCTTGGGACAGGGCTGGCTACGCGTTGTGTGCAAAAGCCCACCCACACCCATAATGCAAGGTGTGTGAGACGCCCCCTGTGCCCCTTCCCCTGCACAGGTGCTCACGGCCTCACCACATGCACGCACGACCCCCGTGCTCCCCTGCCACCCATGCATGCACCACCCTCCGCCCTACCCATTTTCTTTGCTTCCAGGTTGAAGCAGGCCCACATCAGAGTGGGAGGGCCCCCCCGCAAGGCCCCGCAATTCAATGTGAGTGGCCCATGCGCATGCCCATGCACGGTGGAACTGGCCTGGGACGACAGCCGGCGTGCCCGCACAGAGGACCCTGCGTGCCATAGGTCAGCCATCATGGTCTTAGGGGTGAAATCCTCTTATCTTTGCTACCGGTTGGGTACCAATGTGAGCGCGCTTGCTTGCATGCGCCACCTCCGTGCAGGACCTTCCGCGCATGCGCAGAGCGTCAAAATGATGTCCGGGCGGGTGGGCGGAGCCTGCTATGGAGCACGCCCACAAAGGTAAGCGAACAGCGGTGGGAATCCGCTGTGCCTCGGGATTTAGATTAGCCAGAGAGAAGGAAATCCAGATTCCTAGCTAATCTAAATCGTGCAGCACAGCTGATGGTTGGAAAAACTGGTTTGTCCGAACCGGTAGCCATTTTTTCCACTACCGGTTCGGCCAGGCAGCTGACATCTTTGCCAGCAGTTCAGGCGAACCGGACCGAACCGGTAGCATTTCATCCCTGGGATGACCCCGCAGTTGGGCAGGGGAAGACCTGACTCCTTTGGGCAGCTGCAAAGGCAGGACGGTCAGTGGTCAGGCGAAGGGGAGGGCGGGGGCTGCTCAGTCCAGCTTGAGGCTTTGGGGAAGGGGGTCTCTGAGGGCCGCCCCTCCCCCCCTTCCCAGGGGCACAGCTGCTTTCCCACTGCTTGCAACGCCCTCTGAAGCACACCTGGCGCCTTTCAGATGGGTGGAGGCCTGTAGAGATTCTCCATCATGGTTGACTCAAAGGTGCTTTTTCAAGAGGCAGCTGTTCTTTGTCTTCGAAGACGTTTCGCTTCTCCTCCCAGGAGCTTCTTCAGCTCGGACTGGATGGAGGGGAAGGGAAGGATTTACACCTCCTTGCAGACCGCTGACAATTTCCATCCTTTTAGAGCAGTGTTTTTCAACCTTGGCGACTTTAAGTCCTGTGGACTTCAACTCCCAGCGAATGCTGGCTGGGGGATTCTGGGAGTTGAAGTCCACAGGACTTAAAGTCGCCAAGGTTGAGAAACACTGTTTTGGAGAGTCATTGAAGCATTTAAAGGACTCCTCCAAGTGGCTTCAACGACCCTCTGAAAGGATGCAAATGTCCAGCTGCTTGCAAGGAATATCAATCCTTCCATTCTACACTCTCCAGACAGAGCTGAAGAAGCTCCTTGGATGGGAAGTGACATGCCTTCAAAGAAAAAAAAAAAAAAAAAAGCCCAGTCGCCTCCTGTTTTAAGATGGGTGGACTTCAACTTCCGGAGTTCTGGGAGTTGAAATCCACAAGTCTTAAAGCTGCCACAGTCGGACACCCCATGAAGAGGAGGCCCACCAAGGAAGGCCAAACCAGATCGATCCCTAACCCCGCTGGGTGATTAATGTTATGTATTTGATCCAATTGACAGGGCGCCTCTCTCAGCAAGACTTTGGGCAGCGGATAAGAGCGAAAACAGAAGAAAAACTATTATTATACACACTGCGAAAGTTGAAATACACCAACCCCATAGGCTATTAGTGGAACCAAGAAGCAGGTCCCGGCCGTGGTCCTGGTTTAAGCCACGATTCGCTATGATCTGTGACCTCCATTCAGCTGTTTTAAAGTTGCTGAGATTGAGCTTTAGATGAGGACCAGGCACCGTAGGATTTGGGGGTCACAGGGCCTCGGGGGGGGGGGGCCCAAGGGCCACACAGCCAGGGGATCATCGAACGTTTCTGGAAAGGGGGACCCTGGTGGGTTAAAGCTCCCCCTGGCTGACTCCTCTCAACCCAGAACCAAGAAGGACTCGAGATGCTTCAGGGATACAAACCAAACCATCTTTAATCATTCAAAATTACCCCCTTCCAAAAAAAAACACCCTTGGGAAGGTCCCTTTTCTCCCCAAAAAGTCTCTCTTGGAATCCAAGTTGCAGCCGGTTCCGGAAGCCGCCCCGAGGGTCCCTCAGAAGTTCTCCAGAAGCTCCACGATCCGTTTCTGCTCGGTCTCCTGGAATTCGGGGTTCTTCCCGTCTCCGATGTTCTCCGCATACTCTGCAGGAAGATCGGAGGAGCTCTGAGTAAGAGGAAGGGTCCTTCGCAGCCCCCTCCCCACCCCCCAAGAGAAGGGCTTAGCCATGGCTCAACTGCCTTCCCGTCCAGCTCCTCTCTCTCTCTCTCTCTCTCTCTCTCTCTCTCTCTCACTCTCTCTCTCTCTCTCTCTCTCTCTCCCTCCCTCCCTCCCTCCCTCCCTCCCTCCCTCTCTCTCCCTCCCTCTCTCTTTCTGGACAGGCGCATGCCAACCCTTGAGCCTTTCGCTCTTGGCCAGAACACAAAAGACAAAGGAACTGAAAACAGTGGGAAAAGGAATGGAATAGAGCTGGAAGGGACCTCAGAGGTCTTCTAGTCCAGCCCCCTGCCTGCTCAAGCAGGAGACCCTGCACCATTCCAGACCAATGTCTCTCTGGTCCCTTCTTAAAAACCTCCAGTGTTAGAGCAGCCACAACTTCTGGGGGCAAGACGTCCCACTGGTTCCATCCTTCAGGCAAACCGGCAGGGGAAAAATGCTTTAAAAAGAAGCTAAAAACAAAAGCCAAAAGTGGGGGGGGGGGGGGGGAGGGGGGAGTTGGCCATGCCCACCCAGTCACATGACCGCCACCCACCAAGCCACGGACTCAGAACCAGTGGTGGTGGTGGTGGTGGGGGGAAATGATTAGATCTCACCACTGGTCAGAGGGCTTGCCGTGTTTGGGAAGGCGGGTCAGGAGAGCCAGCCAGCCAGCCCCCCACCCGGCTCCCCTCTTCAGATGCTGGCCTGGGTTTGAAGCCCCCCTCTCCTCCCTTGTACATGTCTGGTACCTTAGCTCAGGGGTCTCCAACCTTTGCAGCTTTAAGTCTGAAGGACTTCAGCTCCCAGACTTCTCCAGCCAGCAAAGCTTATTATGTATACACCCACATAGCAAAGCTGGCTGGAGAAGTCGGGGAGCTGAAGTCCTTCAGACTTAAAGTTGCAAAGGTTGGGGACCCCTGCCTTAGCTGACCCCAGGGCCTCCTCCTCCTCCACAGCTCTAGCAAAAGTGTGTGTGTGTGGGGGATGCACAGCGCATCGTGCAAGCCGAGCATGGAGCTGCTGCCGGGACTCCAGTACAACAGAGCGGCATTAATATTTAACGGCGCCACCACCTGCACATCCGAAGGGCTCATCAGAGGCTTTAATATGCGCACCACAGGCAGGCTGGCGCAGGGAGGAAATTGGGGGGTGTGGGGGTGTGTGGAGGATTTTTCCTCCTCTCAACAACTGAAGAACAGCCACACGGAGCTTCTGCCGGCCCCCTGGGAACAGGGCCCTGAATATGCATGGAGGCGCACATCTGGCCCAGGAGCCCTGCTTCCCCTCTGGAGGGGGAATGGGGGGAGGAGGGGATTGAATGAAGAGGAGGACCAGGGGAGCCTCTTCCCGTACTTGAGGGGCTTCCACAGAGAGGAGGAAGGGGTCAACCTCCTGAAGGCAGAACAAGAAGATGGGAGTGCTTGAACAGAGGGTTGGACTAGAAGACCTCCAAGGTCCCTTCCAACTCTGCTCTTCTGCTATGCTTCCTTCTTCCTTCCTTCCCTCCCACGGCAGGTTTTTAAGAAGAGATTGGAGATTGTCTGGAATGGTACAAGGTGTCCTACTTGGGCAGGGGGCTGGACTAGGAAGGCCTCTAAGGCCCCTTCCAATTCTTTTATTCTGGGTCCAAAGCGGCTCCTGGCTTCAAGGAAGTCGCCTCGGCTCTTTGGGGCTTCCAGTGGGAGCCCCACCCCCGTCCCCTGTGCTGGGGGGGGCAGGGGGGGAGGCCTCAGATGGAGCTCTTTGCCAGCCTCTGCCCAAGAGACGGACTCTTGCAGCTCCTTCCAAATGCCATGCGTGGGAAGCAAGAGGAGCCGAGAGGAGACGGGGGAACCGGGCAGGAAGGAAGGGAAGGGCCACAGCCTCAGACTTATACGCCGCTTTCCCGGCCCTCCCTAAGCGGTTTGCAGAGTCAGCATCTTTGCCCCCCACAATCTGGGTCCTCATTTGACCCACCTGGGAAGGACGGGAGGCTGAGTCAACCCAGGCACTGGTGGGATTCGAACTGCCAAATCGCAGGCAGTCAACAGAAGGCGGCTGCAGTCCTGCGCTCTAACCACTGGGCCACCTGGGCTCATGCCCTCTGCTGTGGCACCTGGAAGGCGGCTTCTTCTTGCCTGCCTGAGAAGCTGCCCCCCCCCTCCCCCAGGAGAGCCAAGGCCAAGGCCCATCGTGCACTGCCCCTCCCTTGCTTGACCTGCACCGTTGGGCTGGCATGGACCCACAGCCCAAGGGAAGCGCAGGCGAGGGAGGGTCCCAGGCGGCCCCTTCTCTGGAGGGCTCTAGGGCAGGGGGGCGTCTGAAGCTGGCTGGGGAATTCTGGCAGTTGAAGCCCACCACTCTCCAAGTTCCCAAGGTCGGGCCCTTCTGGTCTGGGGTCTCCTGCTCCAGCAGGGAGTTGGACTACAACAGGGGTCTCCAACCTTGGCAACTTTAAGGACCTCAACTTCCAGAGTTCCCCAACCAGCAAAGCCAGAGTGGCCGAGGTCAGACTAGAAGACCTCCAAGGTCCCCTCCAACTCTCTTCTTCTGCATTCTGAGGGGTTCTGGGCCAGGAAGCCTTCAGTCCAAGGTTATGGAGAGACCAGACTGGGGGGTCTCCCACACATTAACAGGCGCACGGAGGTGAACTTAACACCCCACACGCTCACATAACCGCCCCCCCCCCCAGGTTTTCTGGCCACCTGTCCAGCACGTCTGCAGCACTTGGGCAGGTGCGAAATTCAAATTTTTTTTACTACCGGTTCTGTGGGCGTGGCTTGGTGGGCGTGGCAGGGGAAGGCTACCCCAAAATCCCCATTTCCCCCCCATCAGCTGGGACTCACTTGGGAGGCAGAGGACAGATGGGGGCGCGGCCAGCCAGAGGTGGCATTTGCTGGTTCTCCCAACTACTCAATATTTCTGCCACGGTTTCTCCAGAACCGGTCAGAACCTGCTGGATTTCAGCCCTTGGGGTATCTCCCCCAGGGTGGGAAAGGAAGAGAAGGGGGTTCTGGGTGGGCTCGGTTTACCCCCCCCCCCCCCACTTTCCAGGGTGCCTGGTCAGCTGGCCAGCGGCTGCAAGGAATGTCCAGGGCTTCTCCCTCCCCTGCTGAGCCCCCCCCCCCTCCCCAACCTGTCTCTGGCTTCCTAGGCGAGGGAGGGGCACCGGATGGATCCCACTCAGCCCCCCTCCCTCCCCCTCCTCCCGAGGGATCCATCAGCTGTCAGGCTGCCAGAGAAAGAGGGAAAATATGTAGGCCATAAAAACCAGGCTCGGAAGCAGCCGGCCAATTAGCATGCAAAAGAGGAGGGGGGAGGGACTGGGGAGGGGGGGGGGAGAAGAAGAGCAAGCAAGGGGTCCCCCTGCCCCCCTCCCTCCCTCCGCAGGACCTGCCGGTAACTGGGAGTCAGGTGGGGAAACCCCCACTCCATCTTCACAGAGGCTGCCCTCCCAAGGATGAGGGCCTCAGTCAAACAAGCCCCCCCCCCCCAAACCATCTGCCACATTTGGGTGGGTGGGGGAAATCAGGCTGCCCCCCCCCAACCCCCTCCCCCAGTATCAGAACCTCAGGACAGACGTGACCCCGTTGTAGGTTTGCAGACCCCAGAATCCCCCCCCCCCTTTGAAGGGAAAGAACCGCCCCCCCCAAAAGCCAGTTGGCTGCTGGCTTTTGCATGCAAAGTGGCCTTGAGTAGCAGATCTGCTGGAACCGCCCCCCCCCCCAGAGGCCCCCTCCCCAGAAGATGGAGCAGGCGGAGGGTCAACCAGAAGCCCTGGCCAGGGGAGGGGGGAGGGGCTGGGGGCTCATCCAGGACTGAAACCTTTTTTTGGGGGGGGGGGTTACTTGTTCTGTGGGCGTGGCTTGGTGGGGGTCATGTGACTGGGTGGGCATGGCTATGTAGACATGTGACTGGGGGGAGGGTCAAAAGACAGAAACTCCCTTTAACCATGTCCTGCTGGAGCAGGGTTGGACTAGATGACCTCTAGGTCCCTTCCAGCCCTGGATTATCCTCTGAAGCTGCGTCTAGGGCCAGGCTTGTAGTCCTTCTTTCCTCTCCTCTTTCTTTCTTTCTTTCTTTCTTTCTTTCTTTCTTTCTTTCTTTCTTTCTTTCTTTCTTTCTTTCTTTCTTTCTTTCTTTCCTTCCTTCCTTCCTTCCTTCCTTCCTTCCTTCCTTTCTTTCTTTCTTCCTTCCTTCCTTCCTTCCTTTTTCTTTCTTTCTTCCTTTTTCTTTCTTCCTTTCTTTCCTTCCTCCCTCCCTCTCTCCCTCTCCCTCTCTCTTTCTCCCTCCCTCCCTCCCAGTGCTCACCTTTGATGATGTGCCGGACGATCTTGATGGAGCTGCCGCGCATGTTGAGGATCTGGTGGACCCTCTGGCGGATCTGGGGGGGGGGGAGAGAGAGAGAGAGAAGAGGGTAAATGGAGGGGTCTCCCTTGGGGAGACGGGTAGCCCCCCCCACACTTTGGGGAAGCAATGGGGTGGGGTGGGAGGATGGGGCCCCACAGGGGGAAGATTTCAACCTCAAAGGTGTATAGAGGAAGTCCTCGACTTAACGACCGTCACTGAGCCCAGGATTTCTGCTGCTAAGTGAGACGTTGGTTCAGGGAGTTTTGTCCCATTTTTTCTTGCCACGGTTGTGGAGGGAATCCCTGCCGTCGTTAAGGGACTACCGTGGTCGTTAAGTGAATCCGGATGCCCCGTCGACTTGGCTTGTCGGAAGTTGCCAAAGGGGATCGGGGGGAAAGGGGCCCCTGCGACCGTCATAAACAGGAATCAGTTGCCAAACATCTGGATGCAGATCATGTGACCCACGGTCATAAGTGTGAAAAATGGTCATCATGGTCACTTTTGTCAGGGCCTTTGTGGTCACTAAACAAACTGTTGTAAGTTGAGGACTGCCTGTATTCAAGAACCTGGTCAACCGAGGGGCAATGCTAGATGGGTATTTAGTAGGGAAGGTTCCACGGAGCCCGGCTTCTACTGGCGGAAGAGGCCACAAAGGAAGAGGGGAAGAGGGGCCTCGTGGTCAAAGGCACCAGGTTAGAAAACAAGAGGTGGGGAGTTCTAGTCCCGCCTTAGGCCTGAGAGCCGGCTGGGTGACGCTGGGCCAATCCCCGGGAGGCCGGGAGTTCTAGGGCCCCCGAAGGCACCCAGGGCAGCGGTGGTTGTGGGAAGAAGAGGAAGGAAATGGGCCCTCAAAGAGGCTCCACTGAATCGTGGACAGAAACGCTAAAGGCGAGGGAGAAAGAAACAGAAAGCCTATAAATTAGAGAAGAAAAAAAGGGGGCAAGGGCTGACCCTCACGGGGGTGGGGGGGTGGGGGCCTGGGGGGGGGGAGGGAGGGGGCGTGGCCTGTCCCACCTGAGGGATCCCGGCGTTGCTGATCTCTGCCATGATGTAGCAGATGAGCTGGAGCACGAAGAGCCCGGCATCCAGGCGCCGCAGGTAGAACTCCTCCTCCGTGTCGTCATCGATGATCTCCCCACGGCGCACCATGTCCTGCGGAGAGATCCAGGGTGACGGACTTGGAAGGGACCCCAGAGGGCTTCTAGCCCAGCCCCCTGATGCCCCAGAGGGAGAGGGAGGGGGGAGGAGAAGGGAGGGAGGAGAGGGAGGGAGGGAGGGAAAGAGAGAGGGAGGGAGAGGGAGGGAAAGAGGGGGGAGGGAAGGGAGAGAGGGAGGGAGAAGGGGGGAGAGGGGAAGGGAGGGGGGAAGAGAAAGAGGGAGGGGGAGGGGGAAGGAGGGAGAGGGCAAGGGAGGGAGGAAGAGGGAGGGAGGGAAAGAGGGGGGAGAGGGAGGGAGAGAGGGAGGGAGAAGGAGGGAGAGGGGAAGGGAGGGGGGAAGAGAGAGGGAGGGAAGAGAGAGGGAGGGATGGGGAGGGGAAGGGAGAGAGGGAATGAGGGAAAGAGGGGGAGAATGGCTGGAGAGGGAGGGAGAAGGAGGGAGAGGGAAAGAGAGAGGGAGGGGAAGGAGGGAAAGAGGGGGAGAGGGAGGGAGAGAGAGGCTGGGCAGCAACCCCCCTCCCTCACTTCACCCCACAGACTCAGCCAGGGAAGGAAGGAAGAAGCTTCGGCTGGGTGAATCCTGCTAGCCATCATCTCCCCCCCCCCCCCCCGTTCCTCTGAGCTGCCAGGGGGTCCTGGTGGGGGCTCCGGTGCCAGCCTTCCCCTGCATGAGATGCCCGGAGGGGCTGATGGGAAGAGACAGCCGGGAAGCCTCTCCTCCCGCTAATGAGGCTGGGCTGACAGTGCGGAGAAGGAAGGGGAGCAGGGACCCCCAGCACCCCCCCCACACAGACATAGACACCTCCCCCAGGGAGGGCATGGGGTGAGGACCCCCAGCCCCACTGCCCTGGGGCAGCTGCCTGGAGGAAGGCAGGAGTGGCGGAGTGGCCCAGAGACCCTCCGCGGTGGGGGCACTGCCGTGCCAGGGAGGGGCTCACACAGCCTCCGCAGGATCAGGCCCACCCAAGCGCCCCCGTCAAGGGCAGAAAGTGCCCCCCCCACTTCTGGAAGCCCCCTGGCCGCTGCTATCTGGCCCTCGGCACATGCTCAGGGGCTTCCTTTGGGCTGTGGGGACCCTGGCACGGATGCCAGCCTGCTCTCCAGCCGGCCTTTGCAAGGGGGGGGCAGCAGTCTCTGCGGAGGGGTGCCCACCGTGGGAGTCCAGGGCTCCTCGGGTTCCCTCCAAAGTGACCAAAGTCCCTGAAGAAAAAGGGACTTACGGCCATTTTTTCACACCTACGACCGCTGCAGGATCTTCATGATCCTCTGATCAAAACTGCTGGTTCGTATTTATGACCGGCAGGGTGTGTGTGTGTCACCCGATCCCCTTCGGGGACCTTCTGAAGTCGGGGAAGAAGCTGGATTCACTGAACGACCGTCGGACTAACCTAGCCACTGCAGGGATTCACTGAACAACGGTGGCGAGGGAAGTCGTAAGATGGGGCCACAGCTCACTTAACCAATGTCTCACTCAGTGACAGAAGTCTTGGGCTCGTAAGTCAAGGACTACCTATATAGGGGCTGCCCCTCTGTCTTGGGGCCTGTCATCCGCCGGCCCCTCCAGCAGCCGAATCAGGGGAGGGGGAGGAGGAGGAGGGGTCAGCATCAGGGCATCCTGGGAGCTCCAAGGGGGAAGGGGGAGTGGAGCTGCAGAGAGAGAGAGACGGAGGCGGAGGCTGGGCCCTTCATCAGCCCTCAGAGGGAGAGTCAACAGCCCCCAGGACTGGAGGTGGCTGATGAGGAAGAGGAGGGACAGCTGGGTCCAGTGCCTGGCGTGCCGATATGCAGAAGGCAGAGGAGAGGAGAGGAAATCTATGGGCCGGTCCTTGGGATGGAAGAGCCACCGCTGCTAGCGAAGCCCCCACATTAACTCTGGGGATCAAAGGCAGGGGGCGGAGATGAATAGATGGGGCAGAGGAGAGGAGAGGAAATCTATGGGCCGGTCCTTGGGACGGAAGAGCCACCACTGCTAGCGAAGCCCCTCCCTCACTCTGGGGATCAAAGGCAGGGGGCAGAGATGAGTAGATGTGGCAGAGGAGAGGAGAGCAGTGGAAATCTATGGGCCGGTCCTTGGGACGGAAGAGCCACCACTGCTAGCTAAGCCCCTCCCTAACTCTAGGGATCAAAGGCCGGGGGCGGAGGTGAATAGATGTGGCAGAGGAGAGGAGAGCAGAGGAAATCTATGGGCCGGTCCTTGGGACGGAAGAGCCACCACTGCTAGCGAAGCCCCCACATTAACTCTGGGGATCAAAGGCAGGGGGCGGAGATGAATAGATGGGGCAGAGGAGAGGAGAGGAAATCTATGGGCCGGTCCTTGGGACGGAAGAGCCACCACTGCTAGCGAAGCCCCTCCCTCACTCTGGGGATCAAAGGCCGGGGGCGGAGGTGAATAGATGTGGCAGAGGAGAGGAGAGCAGTGGAAATCTATGGGCCGGTCCTTGGGACGGAAGAGCCACCACTGCTAGCGAAGCCCCTCCCTCACTCTGGGGATCAAAGGCCGGGGGCGGAGGTGAATAGATGTGGCAGAGGAGAGGAGAGCAGAGGAAATCTATGGGCCGGTCCTTGGGACGGAAGAGCCACCACTGCTAGCAAAGCCCCTCCCTAACTCTGGGGATCAAAGGCCGGGGGCGGAGGTGAATAGATGTGGCAGAGGAGAGGAGAGCAGAGGAAATCTATGGGCCGGTCCTTGGGACGGAAGAGCCACCACTGCTAGGGAATCCCCACCTGAGATCTGGGGATCAAAGGCAGGGGAGGGAGGTGAATAGATGGGGCAGAGAACTCTCCCTGCCGGACGGACCTGTCAGCCTGCCAGAAGCTTTTTGCTGGCGCCCCTACTACAGGGAACCTTGCTTCCACTCCGGAGGGTTTGGGGCGTTTGGGGAGCTGGGTGAGGGGACTCGGGCTTCTCAGCCCCCTGCACTGCTGCCGTTGACCCACCCTCTCCGGCCCCGGTTACAGCCATCTGCAGCCTCCTGCCAGGAATGACCCCCTCCGCCCCTCCCTCCCTCCCTCCCTGCCCTTGCCGGATCCCATTTCCGCCTCGGGAGGTGTCAGTGCAATTAGCATCTCATTTAGCAGCCATTAGCATGCAAAATGCCCAGAGAGAACACTTTATTGAATCAACCTGCTGAGCATAATTTCCACACACAACGCAGGAGAAGGTTTGAAGCCATCGCCTGGCCCCCTCCCCAGGCCCCCTCCCCTTCTAGACGGTTGCCGCCTGCCACCCCTGCCTCGGGACCTCTGAGGGTGGGGAAGGGGCTCACCCCCCCCTCCTCCCCTTGACTGGGAAGCTCCAGGGGCTCCCTTGGCCCGAGCAGAAAACGAGCAGCTACACCACGTCTCCCAGGGAAATACTACAACCAGCTTTACAATACAAGAGCCGAGTTGGAAGGGACCTTGGAGGTCATCTAGTCCAACCCCCTGCCTAGGCAGGAAGCCCTCTACCGTTTCAGACAAATGGCTATCCAACGACTTCTTGGGGCATTCACAACTTCTGGAGGCAACTTCTGTTCCTTCATTTCATTTCATTTATTCGAATTTATACCCCGCCCTTCTCCTTGTTAGGACCCAGGGCGGCGCACAGGCATTATTTAAAACCACAATAAATACAATATACATCATTAAAATATATTAAATTATTCAACCCGTGCTAAAACCCATTTAAAAACCCTACCAAATTATAATTTAAGTATAAAAAGTCAGAAATGGGGGGCTAGCCTAGGTTCCACTGATTCATTGTTCTCACTGTCAGGAAATTTCTCCTCAGTTCTAAGTTGCTTCTCTCCTTGATTAGTTTCCACCCATTGCTTCTTGTCCTGCCCCCAGGTGCCTTGGAGAATAGTTTGACTCCCTCTTCTTTGGGGCACCCTCTGAGATATCGGAACACTGCTATCATGTCTCCCCTGGTCCTTCTCTTCATTAAACTAGACCTACCCAGTTCCTGCAACTGTTCTTCATATGTTTGAGCCTCCAGTCCCCTCATCCTCTTGGTTGCTCTTCTCTGCTCTCTTTCCAGAGTCTCCACGTCTTTTCTACATCGTGGCGACCAAAACAGGATGCAGCTTTGGTTGCCACCGTGCAAAAAAGACGTTGAGATTTTGGGGAAAGTGCAAAGAAGAGACATTAAGTGACGAAAGGCCTGGAGACAGAAACGGAGGAAGTGGGCTTGGCTAGTCTGGGGAAAAGGAAGGCTTATTGTGGGGGAAGTGGGGGAGGTCTCCTAGTATCTCAGGGGCTGCCCCAAAGAAGCGGGAGTCAAGCTATCCTCCAAAGCCCCAAGGCAAAAAGCAACGGGTGGAAACTCATCAAGGGGAAACTCCTAGAATGGAGGAGACATTTCCTGACAGGGAGGACAATCTCCCAGGCCAGGGAACTGCTTGCCACCAGAGGTTGTGGGGGATCCATCACTGGAGGCTTTCAAGAAGAGATTGGACAACCCTTTGTCTGAAATGGTACAGTTGGGTCATGAAACGTCTACAAGAAAACCACCAAGCCTCCTCCTCCTCCTCCTCCTCTTCTTTTTCTTCCTCCTTCTCCCTTCTAGCACTGATCCCGTAACCTAGATGGGTCATGAAACGTCTGCAAGAAAACCACCAAGCATAGAGAGCCCCAAGTCTTCCTCCTCCTCCTCCTTCTCCCTTCTAGCACTGATGATGTTCCCTAGATGGGTCATGAAACGTCTGCAAGAAAACCACCAAGCATAGAGAGCCCCAAGTCTTCCTCCTCCTCCTCCTCCTCTTTCTCTTCCTCCTTCTCCCTTCTAGCACTGATGATGTTCCCTAGATGGGTCATGAAACGTCTGCAAGAAAACCACCAAGCTCAGAGGGCACCAAGGACCCCACAGTCCTCCTCCTTCCTCCTCCCTTCTAGCACTGATCCACAAACCCTTCTCCCTTCTAGCACTGATGATGTTCCCTATATGGGTCATGAAATGTCTGCAAGGAAACCACCCAGCTCAGAGAGCCCCAGGGACCCCACAGTCCTCCTCTCCCTGCTCCTCCTCCTCCACTCTTCAGCCATCAAGCACTGATTATCAGGGCTCCCAAACTCCCAGTCCTCGGCTCCTTCAGAACGGGGCCTCGCAAGGGGTGGCCTCTGGCACTCGCACACGGAGCTTCGCTCACTTGAGCAGTGTGGCTGCTTGTGCCCAGACGCATGGAACTCGGCTGCCACTCACACAGAACCCGCCCCTCCCCACGCCGGGCTGCCCAGCCAGAGAGGCTGGATGATGTTACCTGGCTGGGTAATGAAACGCCGAGGAGAGGACAACCCAGCTCAGGGAGCCCCCTTCCACCCCGAGAGGCCGAGATTTCCCTTCTGTTGGGGGCAGCCCTGCCCCTTCTCTCGCCCCCTCCCCAGCCGAAGAGACTTACATGCTTTTCCCCTTCGATCTTCTTATCGGCCACCTGCATGGCGTCCAGGTACTTGAAATAGAGCTCCATCAGCCTGTCCACCTGGAGGAGGGAAAAGGGGGTTTCTCTGGGTATGCGGGGGTCGAAAAAGAACAACCCTTTCGTGCAGAATCTCCCCCTGCCTCGCTCCCGGTGATAGAGTGCTCCTGAACGTGGCAGCTCCGCTTAGCCCCTGCAGAGACCGAGCAATCCTCCCCAGCCTCTTCCGTAAATATCAGAGGAGGGCAGAAAAAAACATCAATTCTAATTAAAGCAGCTCACATTGTAAACAAAAAAACACACGGATTGCCGTTCTTCGGGGAAGGGGCACCTTAGGAGAGGCTTGGGGCGCCCCTCGCCCACCGTTCGGGCTCCGCCGCCCTTGATTTTTTCAGAACCGACCCCTCCCTTTCGATCGCAAATTATTTGCCCAGGCTTTGGGAGTCCAGATGGTGAACAGAGGTTGCCTTCGGAGGCTGTGGGGGCTTTTAAAGAAGAGGCTGGGCTGCCCTCTGTCAGAAACGGAGCAGGGTCTCCTGCTTGGGCGGAGGGGGTTGGACTGGATGACCTCCAAGGTCCCTGCCAACTCTATTATTCTATATTCAATGGAAGAGAAGTTGCCTTCGGAGGCTGTGGGAGCTTTTAAAGAAGAGGCTGGGCTGCCCTCTGTCAGAAACGGAGTAAGGTCTCCTGCTTGGGCGGTGGGCTGGACTAGATGACCTACAAGGTCCCTTCCAACTCTGTTAATCGGTTAATCCTTTCAACATGGGCAGAAAAGACACCTGGGCAAAAGAAGGGAAGGTGGAAGGAACTCGGGACTGCAGGCCTGTGTTGTGGCCCACCAGCGGCCAGTGGATCTGGCAGCCGATTCAGACAGTGAGGAGGTTGGGGAAGAACCTGGGCCAGTCCTGGAGTCTGGGGGAGGCTCGGAGGAGGGCTCTGTGTCAGAGGCAGAGACGGGGCCAGGGCTCTCTGACAGTTATCAGCTGCCTTCGGAGTCAGACATCAGTGGGGCAGAAGAACAGCTGGCGCCTGTTCCCAGTGTGCGCATGCGCAGAGTGGCCAGGCAAAGGGAACAGCCAAAGAACAGGGGTCGACTTGGGAGGAAGGCCACAGGTGGACAGTGAATGGCCCCTCCCAGAGGAAACAAAAGAGGAGCGGAAGGGGAGTGGAGTTTGCAGGAGGCCATTCGTTCGCTTCATTGGTTCGTGACTCTCCGAGGCTCCTGGCCAAGTTCTGCAGATCTCAGCCTGGCAGCTCTCCAAGCCAGAGAAGGTCTGTGACCGTAAATCCTCCCTGGAAAGACTTTGCTGGATGGGAAGGAGCAGAATTCACAATTAATAAAAGGGTTTTTTTTTCAGGACCAGGAGTTGGCTTCAGGCTCTCGAGAAGGTCAGAGCAGCCTGGCCAAAATAGCCACTGGGCAGGGAGGGAGGGAGGGAGGCCCTGCCAGGCTTCGGGCAACCTCCTTGGACAGTGCCACTGAGATGCCTGGCGCTTCCTTCCCGTTGATGGATGAGGATAGAATACACTTTATGGCCACTTTGAAGGGGCCCTAATGCGTTGAAAGGGAATGGCGTGGCACCAAGAGACCCTCTCTCAAAGGGTCCCTGCCTCCAACATAAGCAGGTCAGATCTGGCCACCCCTCTAGCCATCCCCTCCCCCAGCCCCACTGACCTTCTCGCTGTCGTTCTCGGTGAATTTGTTCAGCAGGCGGGTCCTCTGCTGACTCCGCAGGTTCCTCAGGAGGGAGGCCAGGATGGAGCAGATGTGCTCTGGGGGGAGGGGGGAAAGGGGGGGAGGAAAGAAAGGTAGACATGACTGTGGAAGGACCGACTGATTTACTTACATCTCCTAGTGCAGGGGTCTCCAACCTTTGCAACTTTAAGTCTGAAGGACTTCAGCTCCCAGAATTCTCCAGCCAGCAAAGCTGTCATTCTGAGAGTTGAGGTCCTTCAGACTTAAAGTTGCAAAGGTTGGAGACCCCTGTCCTAGTGAACAACCCTCCTCCTCTCATAGACAGGAGACGGAAAAACAACACGCAGGAAATCAGTCTGCAGAGATTCTCCGTCCTGCAGGTCACGGCCGTCCCAAAGAGGTTTTTTTTTCTTTTTCTTTCTGGGTTTCCTTGCAGGCCTTTCGTGACCCAACTAAGGAACATCATCAGAGCTGCAGAGGAGGAGGAGGAGGAGAATTAAAAGCAGTGGAAGAGCTGGTTTCCTCCAGAGGTTTTTTTTAGAAGAGACTGGTCTCTGCTTCGCTCGCTTGCTATCGGCTGCCATGGAAACGGGGAGGGTGGGGGCAGTAGAGGATCTCCTGCTTGAGGTGGATGGACTAGAAGACCTCCGAGGCCCCTTCCAACTCTGCCGTTCTGTTACTCTTTCATTTGTGACGGGCTCTGCCCATCTGGCTTTCTTCAGAAGGCTGAGACCTTCACAGAAGAATGAAGAATTGGAAGGAGGGTTGGAGGGGGCTAAGGGAGAGATTAAAAATGTTTCTAATGAGGTGGGGGAAATAAATGGGCATGTGTCTAGGATAGATATGGAAAGAATGACATATTTTTTGAGATTTCAGAATGTTCTTGAGGAATCTGGTGAATGCCTGCCTGATCTTATGAGTACAATTTTAGCAGACTATTTACAAAAACCTAAGGATGAGATCAGGGGGGACATTGACCTAGCCTATAGAATTAATTCTGCATATGCCAGGATGAATGAAGTGCCTAGAGAGATACATGTGAAATTTGTTAGAAGGTCAACCAGAGAGGAAATCCTGAAAGTGCAGAGAGAGAAACCTTTAACTTATCAACGAAAAACGGTCACTATCTTGAAGCAGGTCCCTAGAAAAATTAGAGATTCAAGAAGGAAATTTTCCTTCTTGTCTAAAACCTTGTTTGATCACGGGATTTGGTTCAAGTGGGTGACACCTGAAGGGATGCTGGTGTTCTGGGAAGGAGGAAGAGTGAGGATTAAAACAGTTGCTGAGGCGGAAGCCTTTTTTAAAAAACATTCCTCTGTCCTGGGGGAAGATCCAGGGGGGACGGAGGGGGCCACGGCCCCGCCTACGGGGGGCCAGGGAGGAGAGAAAGAAGATACAATAGCCAAAAGACTTAGATCAAAAAAATAACTTTGCCTTGACTTTTCTTGAACAATTTTGCATAATATTTCTATCCGGACTTTTTGTAAATGTTTGACAGCATGGAAGGGAGAATTTAGGTAAATGTACTTGCTTTCATCTTGTAGTGGTATGGAAAATGTTTTCTATGTTAACTTTTTTAATGTGTATTTTGAGGTCTCGGAAGGTCCGACGACTCTGACGTGAATGCTCTCAAAATTTCTTTGTAACCATTACCCTACCCTGTTAAAAAATGTAAAACCAATAAAACTTTTTCAATATAAAAAAAAAGAAGGCTGAGACTTTGGGGGGGGGGGGTAGGGGATCCACCCACCCGGTCCCCTCCCCCTCCCCCCCCCAAGCCACCACTCAGGGATTCCGGATGCAGGCAGGGCCGGAGAGACTCTAATTGGATTGATCTCCACTCAGCCGGCCATCGGCTCAAGCCTTGACCCAGCGGTTCTCCTTCCTCCACGCCTTCATTTTAATGGGCATCGGCCCAGGGGGGGAGGGAGGGAGGGAGGGGAGGCAGAGGAGAAGCGGCCATGGAAGGTTGTTGGGGGCTCAAGGAACAATCCCCCTCTTCCCCAAAAGCACAGCCCCCCACATCTCCCAAGAAAGCCACCGAGGGGTTGGAAGGAAAGAAGGAAGGAAGGAAGGAAGGAAGGAAGGAAGGAAGGAAGGAAGGAAGGAAGGAAGAACAGCTAGAAAGAGAGGAGGGGAGAGATTTCTCTTCACAAGCTCGCAAGAGGCAGCAGCCAAAGGAAGAGGCTGGGCTCCCTGCCCTCCATGCCAATCGGTGCCCTGGCGCCCCACTCCTCCCTTTCTTCTCGCTCAGGGTGGCAGGGAGGGCGGTGTTGAAATTGGGGTCCCTGGGACAAGAGGCTCCTCCTCAGCCATGAAAATGAGGCCCCTCCTGGCCCTCCCCCCACCCCCCACTTGGAGCGGATGGGCCCAGCCTCAACTGGAGATCAATGGGGAGTGGGCTAGGAGAAGTCGCTCTCTTTAGAAAGGGGAGGGGGGAAACAGCCGTGATGGGGGCCCTTCAGAGGGTCCTGGGTGAGGGGGCTCACTGGTGGGGCAGCTCAGGTAAGAATCATGGCTGCTCCCCCAAGACACCGTAAGAGAAGAGCTGGAAGGGGCCTTGGAGGTCTTCTAGTCCACCCCCCTGCCCATGACAGGAGACCCTAGACCACTTCAGACAAATGGCTCTCCAGGCCCTTCTTGGAAGCCTCCAGGGATGGGTGTCTATCAATGTTCTTCATGGTTGTTTTAGCCTCCAGTTCCCTAATTCCCTCTGACCTCTGGCCAATTACCTTCTGTTTATAGGTCCACTGGAGAGCATCTGCCCCAGAGACAAATTCCTTGTGTGTCCAATCACACTTGGCCAATAAAGTATTCTATTCTATTCTATTCTCCTTCCTTCTTTCTCTATTCTATTCTTATTCTATTCTCCTTCCTTCCTTCCTTCTCTATTCTATTCTTATTCTATTCTATTCTATTCTCCTTCCTTCTTTCTCTATTCTATTCTATTCTTATTCTATTCTCCTTCCTTCCTTCTCTATTCTATTCTTATTCTATTCTCCTTCCTTCCTTCCTTCTCTATTCTATTCTATTCTTATTCTATTCTCCTTCCTTTCCTTATTCTATTCTATTCTTATTCTATTCTCCTTCCTTCTTTCTCTATTCTATTCATTCTCCTTCCTTTCCTTATTCTATTCTATTCTTATTCTATTCTCCTTCCTTTCCTTATTCTATTCTATTCTATTCTTATTCTATTCTCCTTCCTTCTTTCTCTATTCTATTCATTCTCCTTCCTTTCCTTATTCTATTCTATTCTATTCTATTCTATTCCATTGCATTGCATCGATTCAATTCCTTATTCCATCCCATATTTTCTATTCTATTCTGTGCTGTTCTGTTCCCGTGGCCATCTTCCTTGCTCTTCTCTGCTCTTTCTAGAGTCTCGACCTCTTTTTTATATCGTGCCCACCCCCGCCCCTTCCCCGCAATGCCCCTTCTCTCTCACTGGCAATAAGCAAAGCCATGCTTGGCATGCGGGCAACGCAAAGTCACCCTGTGTGAAGCAGATAAAGCCACCTTCTGCCAAAGGTCTGCCGTGCGGCACCAGAGTTGGCATAGGCCCCTCTGGAAGGAGTGTGCCAGGGAAGGCCCTGCCTGCCAGCCTCAGTGGGTCCCACCTGCACGCTCTCCAGTCCTCACAAGCACCACTCGGCGGCCATAGGCTCATCCCACCAGACAGGATTAACAGAATATTAACAGATTAACAGAGTCGGAAGGGACCTTGGAGGTCTTCTAGTCCAACCCACTTTGCCCAAGCAGGAGACCCTGCACCATTTCTGTCCAGTCTCTTCTTGAAAGCCTCCAGGGATGAAGCTCCCACAACTTCTCAAGGCAGCTTCTGCTCCATTGAATCTAGAATAACAGAGTCGGAAGGGACCTTGTAGGTCATCTAGCCCAACCCCCTGCCCAAGCAGGAGACCCTACACCAGGGATGTCCAAACTTGGGAACTTTAAGACTTTGTGGACATAGCTGGCTGGGGAATTCTGGGAGTTGAAGTCCACAAGTCTTAAAGTTCCCAAGTTTGGACATCCCTGCCCTACACCGTTTCTGATGGATGGCAGTCCAGCCTCTTCTTGAAAGCCTCCAGGGATGAAGCTCCCACAACCTCTGAGGGCAACTTCTCTTCCATCGGTTGATTGTCAGTGTGGCAGGAAAATTCGTAATAGGGGCAAAACTACCTTAACGAACGTCTCACTTACCCACAGAAATGTTGGCCTCGATTGCGGTCGTAAGCCGAGGATGAGCTATAGTCTTTGCACACATCGGGGTTCTTAAGAACCAGCCCTGAAAGGGGCACCCCACAATCTTCTGCTCTAAAGCAGGGGTCTCCAACCTTTGCAACTTTAAGTCTGAAGGACTTCAGCTCCCAGACTTCTCCAGCCAGCAAAGCTTATTATGTATACACCCACATAGCAAAGCTGGCTGGAGAAGTCTGGAAGCTGAAGTCCTTCAGACTTAAAGTTGCAAAGGTTGGAGACCCCTGCTCTAAAGGACTGGGAGCTGTTGGGGGGGGCGGAGTGGGGGGGCTCAAAAGGACCGACAAAAGAACCGTTCGCCCACATGCAATTTGGCAGAGGTGAGCAACAGGAAACCCCGGTTTTTAATAATACGCCGAGATAAAAATAGAAAGGAAAACAGAGGAATTTTAGCCTGTTTAGGGGAAATCACGGGAGGTCTATGATTGTGGGAGGCTGAAAAGAGAAAACACTCTTAAGCTTTTGTAAATTAAATCTGATTTCATAATTGGTTTCTTTTATCCGTATGTTTTAACAGCAGGATAGCAGAGTTGGAAGGGACCTTGGAGGTCCTCTAGTCCAGCCCCCTGCTCAGGCAGGAGACCTTCTATCATTTCAGACAAAGAGTTGTCCAATCTCTTCTTAAAAACCTCCAGTAATTTCAACCCACAATTTCAACCCACAACATTTAGCAGGGGTTTTTAATTGGCAGGCCAATCTATTTAATATATTTTTAACATATGGTTGTTTAGCTTTTGTATTACCTACCTTTACTGTTGGCTGTGCACCGCCCTGAGTCCCGAAAGGGAGATAGGGCGGTATATAAATTCAATAAATCTGAATCTGAAGCCAAGCAGTTCCACTGGTTAATTGTTCTCGCTGTCAGGAAATTCCTCCTTAGTTCTAGGTTCTCTCTCCCTTTGTGACGTCCACCCATTTCTTCTTGTAATGAGTTCCAAAGGTGCTTTTTCAAGAGGCAACTGGACTGTCTGGTTTTTCTTTGGAGACGTTTCTCTTCTCATCCAAGAAGCTTCTTCAGCTCTGACTGGATGGTGGATGGTCAGAGCTGAAGAAGCTTCTTGGATGAGAAGAGAAACGTCTCCAAAGAAAAACCAGACAGTCCAGTTGCCTCTTGAAAAAGCACCTTTGGGTCCTCAGTTCTAGGTTGCTTCTCTCCTTGATGAGTTTCCACCCATTGCTTCTTGTCCTGCCCTCAGGGGCTTTGGAGAATGGCTTGACTCCCTCTTCTTTGGGGCAACCCCTGAGATATTGGAAGGCTTCTATCATGTCTCCCCTGGTCCTTCTTTTCATTCAACTAGACATACCCAGCTTCTGAGGCTGTTCTTCCTATCTTTTAGCTTATCTTTGTTGCTCTTTTCTCTTCTGAGTCTCTTTTTTATTTATTTATTGTGGAGACCAAAAGTAGTTGCAGGATTCCAAGTGTGGCCTTACCAAAGCCTTTTAGCAGGGGTCACCTTTGCAACTTTAAGCCTGAAGGACTTCAGCTCCCAGACTTCTCCAGCCAGCAAAGCTTATTATGTATATACCCACATAGCAAAGCTGGCTGTAGAAGTCTGGGAGCTGAAGTCCTTCAGACTTAAAGTTGCAAAGGTTGGAGACCCCTGCCTTATAGAATAGAATAACAGAGTTGGAAGGGTCCTTGGAGGTCTTCTAGTCCAACCCCCTGAAGGAGAGCTTGACTCCCTCTTCTTTTGGGCAGCCTCTCAACTACTGGAAGGCCTTATAGAATAGAATAACAGAGTTGGAAGGGTCCTTGGAGGTCTTCTAGTCCAGGGGTCTCCAACCTTTGCAACTTTAAGTCTGAAGGACTTCAGCTCCCAGACTTCTCCAGCCAGCAAAGCTTATTATGTATACACCCACATAGCAAAGCTGGCTGGAGAAGTCTGGGAGCTGAAGTCCTTCAGACTTAAAGTTGCCAAGGTTGGAGACCCCTGCCTTATAGAATAGAATAACAGAGTTGGAAGGGTCCTTGGAGGTCTTCTAGTCCAACCCCCTGAAGGAGAGCTTGACTCCCTCTTCTTTTGGGCAGCCTCTCAACTACTGGAAGACTGCTATCCTGTCTCCCCTGGTCCTTCTTTTCATTAAACTAGCCATGCCCAGTTCCTGCAACCGTCCATCGTATGTTTTAGTCTCCAGTCCCCTCATCCTCTTTCTTGCTCTTCTCTGCTCTCTTTCCAGAGTCTCCACGTCTTTTCTACATCGTGGTGACACTGTAAGCCGCTCAGAGTTGCCTTGAATTTAATAACCTTAAAAAAAACCCCACATCCCTGCGGGGGTCTCCAAAACCCCTGGCTTATTTCCCAAGCTCCCAGGGGGAGGCTCCCGTCAGAGGCTCCTTGACGGCCGTGAAGAGCAAGGGGCCGCTGGAGAGAAACCCCCGTTTCCACCTGTGGTGTTCCTGCCCATGCTCCGAGCTCCCTCCCTCTGGATCTGGGCTCCTGCGTGACGCCCATACATATGGCAAAGCATTTACACATGTCTGATTAATTGAATAAGCCCACTTGCTCCTTCTCTGCCTTGTCACGACAAATTCATCTCCGGTGTAAAACGCTGACCGGATGAGGAGCTCCCGAAGACGCCTCACTCCTGGAGCAGGAGAAGAAGAAAAGCCTCGGAGACTCTGGAGGGGGGACGGGGACGGACACTATTATAGGGAGCCCTCGACTTACGACCAGTATCGAGCCCCAAAATTCCCATCGCTAAGCGAGGCAGTTTTGCGAAGAGAGTTTTGCCCCCGTTTATTTATTTGTGAACTTCCCTGCCACGGCTTGTTTAAGCCAACTGTTGCCGTTGTTAAGTGAGTCGAGCGGTTGTTAAGTGAATCTGCTTCCCCGTTGATTCTGCTCGTCAGAAGGTTGTATTGCAAAATTAATAGAAGGAGAGAGGTGATGATGCAAAATGGACAATCAAGGATGCGGCCGTGCGGGTGATTATGGGTGCCCCAAGGCAAACCCACATAACACCTCTCCTGCGCGAGCTGCACTGGCTGCCTGTGGCCTTTCGGGTGCGCTTCAAGGTGTTGACGACCATCTTTAAATCGCTCCATGGCTCGGGGCCTAGCTATATACGAGACCACCTCCTGCCCCATACATCCCTTCGTCCGATCCGCTCCCACAGAGAGGGCCTTCTCAGGGTGCCGTCGGCCGGGCAATGCCAGTTGGCGACACCCAGTGGAAGGGCCTTCTCTGTGGCGGGCCCGGCCCTCTGGAACGGCCTGCCCCCCGACCTTCGCACTACCTCGGACCTCCGTCTCTTCCGCCAATGTCTTAAGACGCGTTTATTCCAACAAGCCTGCCTAGGTTAGCCCCCAGTTTCTGACTTTTTATACATAAATTATAATTTGGTAGGGTTTTTAAATGGGTTTTAGCACGGGTTGAATAATTTAATATATTTTAATGATGTATATTGTATTTATTGTGGTTTTAAATCATGCCTGTGCGCCGCCCTGGGTCCTAACAAGGAGAAGGGCAGGGTATAAATTCGAATAAATAAATAAATAAATAAAATGTAAGGGAGTAATCTCTGTTCAAAATGAAGGAATATTAAATGTAACTGAATATACAATGCATAAGGATAGATGATGGATTTGTTTATATTGGATCGATGTCTAGTGATTAGATATGCAATTGAAATATGGAACCACAAAAATCTTATAACCGAACGACGTGCTAGACGTAACCAATTTCATTGTAATTTTATTACAATATTATTACAATGACAATAAAGATTATTATTATCATCTGATGAGGAGGTTATAAGTCCATATGTTTTGTTTGTTTTTGTATGTGTAAAAATAATTAAAAAAAACTTTCCCAAAAAAAAGAAGAAGGTTGCAAAGGAGGATCACGTGACCCTGGGTCCCTGCGACCGTCGTAAAGGCGAGCCAGCTGAGAACAATGCATCATGCGTCGTTGGTCCATCACTGGAGGTTTTGAAGAAGAGACCGGACGGCCGTCGGTCTGAATTGGCCACAGGGTTTCCTGCCTGAGCAGGGGGTCAGACTAGAGGACCTCGGAGGCTCCTTCCAACTCTGTTAGCTGTCTCCTCCTCCCCCCTGCCAGAGCTCCCCCCAAGCCCCCCACCCCAGAAGCCGGGCCCGCAGCTGCCTTCTCTCTCCTGGCTTCCCAGGAACGAAGCTTCCTCTTTCCATCACTCAACCGGGAGAAGTTGAGCAATTAACAATTTCGTTTTATTCAAGCCCTTTGGCACCTTGATTCATGACGTTGGGGAGTTCGGGGGGGGGGGATTTTGAACATTGACGTGTCAGGGATCTGCGGGGGGGCGGGGGGAGAACGGACGACAAGGGTGCTGTCTCCACTCGTGACAAGGCTGGTCGCAGGAGAAGCCCATCCATCTCTGCCAGCCAGCCTCTGAATCAAGGGGAGGCAGGGAGGAGGCGTTCTCCATTGTTCCTCTGGATCGGACCATGCCGCCCCCCCCCCCGGTCTGCTCCTTCGTGGCAGGGACCCCCCCCCCTGAAGAAAGAGGTGGGGGGAGGAAAGGTGGGCCAGGAGAGACCGTCCCCACCTCGCTCTCCCCCTTGAAATGGCCTAGCTTTGCTGTGAAGGCCAATGATGATGCTCCCATCACGGAGGGGGGAGGAGGAGGAGGCAGGAGGAAGCAGGGCAGAGGCCCAAAGGCTCAGGAAAAACGGGGGGTGGGTGAGGGGGGGCGCTGAGGACCAATCTGGCCCCAGGAGACAAGGACGCAACCCCTCAGGAGCAGCAAGGAAGCCCTCCGCGGCCAGACCCACCAGGGGAAGCCACCTACTGTGCCGTGGACAGGAGGGGAGTGAGAAGGGAGGGCAGGCAAAGGGGAGGGGGTTGAAAACCTTCCAGTGGGGCAGGGAGGGAAAGGGGGCAGCTGGGAGTGATGCCCAAGAGAGGGGGCGTTGTGGCTGCTTTGGTGCTGCCGGCTGCTCAGGTGATCTCCCCTCTCAATGTTCTGTGACAGTTTCCCAGCCACTCTTGCAATCCCTCACTCCCCTGGGCAGCAGCCACTTACCTGCCTGCAGGAAGGGAAGGGACAAGAGGGCAGGGGCTGGGGTAGGATTGATAGTAAGGTAGGTAGGTAGAAAAGAAGGAGAATGGAAGGAAGGAAGGAAAGAGGGAGGAAGTAAGAATGGAGAGGAGGGAGGGACAAAGAAAGGAAGGAGAAAGAAGGGGAGGAGGGAGGGAGGGAAATGGAAAGGAAGGAAGGAAGGAAGGAAGGAAGGAGAGAGGGAGGAGGAAGAATGGAAAGGAGGAAGGAAGAGAAGGGAGAGGAGGGAAGGAAAGGGGGAGGGAGGGAGGAAGGAAGCGAGAGGAAAGGAGGGAGGAGGAAGAATGGTAAGAAGGAGAACGGGAAAATTGAAAGAAGGGAGGGAGAGAAGGAAGGGATGGAAGAAGGAAGGGAGGGTAAGGAGGGAGGGAGGGATGAGGGAAGGAAGCAGAGAGGAAAGGAGGGAGAATGGAAGGAAGGAGAGAGGGAGGGAGGAAAAATGGAAAGGAGGAAGGGAGGGAGGGAGGAAGAGAGAGAAGAAGGAAGGGAGGATTCCTGATGCTTCTTGGCAGCTTCCCCCAGAGAAACTCAATGGGGAAGCCCCTCCTGCTGCTTTTCTGCCCACCTGTGGTCATCCCCCCCCATTCAGGTAGGGAGATGCCTCTGCAGTCCCTGGGGGGAGGGCCCCTCCTCCTCCTCCTCCTAATGAGGCCGAGGCTCTGGTGAGCTTGGCCTGCCTTCCTCAGACGCAGGGAGCATTACTGATATGCATTAAGTATGTAATTCCTAAGTAGATTTGCTAAGTACGGTTAATAAGCAGACATTTGTGGGAACCGGCTGCAGGATTACAGATAAAAATTACCGATAGAGGTTTAAGAGGGAGAAATCAATGCAGATTTATAGAAATAAGCATGCAAATCTGTTTTATACAGAAACATTAGCAGGGAATCTAAGCCATAATACGCCCTGTTCCTGCGGTGGGAAGCCTGCTGGGGGGGTGGGCATTCCCAGAGAACCCCCCCCCCCAGAAGATGCTTCCCCCGCTCCTCATCTATGGGGGGGGGGGGATATTCAGCATCTTGTGCAGGACTTCAAAACCCACAAGCCAAATATGACAGTTAAGAGGCTAATCCCAAGGCATCTGCCAGGGAGAGTAAAATGACAGAATAACCAGGTTGGAAGGGACCCTGGAGGTCTTCTAGTCCAACCCCCTGTTCAAGCAGGGGAGCCTAGCCTAGACCATTTCAGACAAGTGGCTGTCTGATGCGGCCTGCCAGGGGCCAGTGGAGCTGGTAGTAAATTCGGACAGTGAGGAGGTTGGGGAGGAACTTGGGCCAGTCCTGGAGTCTGGGGTAGGCTCTGAGGAGGGCAGAGAGGGGGCCAGGGCCATCTGGGAGTTATCAGCAGATATCAGACATCAGTGGGGCAGAAGAACAGCTGGAGCCTGTTCCCAGTGTGCGCATGCGCAGTGCTGCCAGGAGAAGGGAACAGCCAAAGAACAGGGGTTGACTTGGGAGGAAGGCCACAGGTGGAGGACGAATGGCCCCTCCCAGAGGGAATAAAAGAGGAGCGGAAGGGGAGTGGAGTTTGCAGGAGGCCATTCGTTCGCTTCATTGGTTCATGACTCTCCGAGGCTCCTGGCCAAGTTCTGCAGATCTCAGCCTGGCAGCTCTCCAAGCCAGATGAGGTCGGTGACCGTAAATCCTCCCTGGAAAGACTTTGCTGGATGGGAAGGAGCGGAATTCCCAGGAAATGAAGAAAAGGGTTTTTTTGTGGGGACCAGGAGTTGCTTCAGGCTCTCGGGAAGCCTCGCTCAGAACCCCCTCCAGTCTCTTTTAAAAAGAGACTTCTAGTCCACACCAACCTCCCTCATTGAGGCCATTTTATCTGCAGAAAGTCCCAATGGAGGAAACTAGGGTGGAGAGTCCCGGATGCGAAATCTGCGCCACACGACACAAAGACAAACGCCTGGCCAACTCCCACCTGTGTGGCAGCTGCCTGCCTTCGACCATGTTTCACACTTACGACCTCTGTGCCATCCCCAAGGATACCTGATCAAAATCCAGAGGCTTGGCAACTGACTCCTATTTATGACCGCTGCTGTGTCCCACGATCCCCTTTTGCGACCTTCTGGTCAACAAAGGAGGCAGATTTACTTAACGACCAAGTGACTGACTTAACAGCTGCAGTGATTCACTTAGCAATGGAAGCAAGAAAGGGCGCAAAACAGGGCAAGACTCCCTTAACAAACCTCTCGTTGAGCAGCAGAGACGCCGGGCTCCATTGTGGTCGTATGTTGAGGACTGGGGAGACATTTGGAGGACGCCCTCAAGTGTCGCTCTCCAAAACGGATGGGTACGAATGGATCCACATGGGAAGAATTCAATTAGCTACTCTATTGCTGGTGCCTATAATACAGGAATCTTCCCAGATTAAAAAAGGGGCCAATGGCAGTCAAAGGGGCTTTTTCAGAGGAGGAGCTTGCGTCGTGACGATAGGACACTTGATCTCGCTGCTGCGAGATCATTGTCGATTCTTTTGCCGCTAGACGGTCCAATTGGACCTAAACTCTCCTGAAGGGACAGCGAAGTCGAAGCCGAATCTCTGCTGATCACAGGGACACCGCAAAGTCCCTGTTTGATCCAGATTTTCTTCAAATCCGCGGTAAACAGACAGCCCCACCCCCACCCCACCCCAGGCTGGCAAAGTTGCTGACGGCTCCGGAAAGAAAGAGACGAGAGTGAAAGTGGATTCTAGCTGGGAAGCTGCGTATTGACTTAAAAGAGACTGCTTTAAAAGAGTTTCCCCGTAAGAATTTTTTAAACTAAGCTGAAACTTTTTAAAAAACAAAAATAAGCGGCAGAATTAAGCACTGGTGGACTTGGTCAACGGGATATCACAATTTCTTCAATTGATACTTTAAATCAGGGGTCTCCAACCTTTGCAACTTTAAGTCTGAAGGACTTCAGCTCCCAGACTTCTCCAGCCAGCTTTGCTATGTGGGTATATACATAATAAGCTTTGCTGGCTGGAGAAGTCTGGGAGCTGAAGTCCTTCAGACTTAAAGTTGCAAAGGTTGGAGACCCCTGATTTAAATGGAAGCTATGAAGAACTCTTAAAAGGAACAGAGTAAGTTTTTCCTCTTCTATTTTTTTTCTTGTTTATAACCTGTGGATTAAATCTCTTCCTTTTCACTTGTATGTGTGACTTTTAATTTCTTTCCTCTTCTTTCTACTACACTTAAGAATACTTAAAAGGGGCTTATTTCCCTCTTGCGGCTACGCAAGGATTCCAGACTAATTCCTCCCTTGACTCCTCCCTCTGGCGTGGCTGGCTTCTCTCCAACATAAGCACTTTGTTTTGCACGAAGTAAATTCAACCAACAGATAAGAAATAAACGATCGCACCGGCTGATATTCTCGCGCCTGCCTTGGCATCCTTTCCTATCTGCAATTCATGCCAGCAGCACTGAAAGCCGCCCGCCTAGAATCCCCCCAAATGGTGAGATATGGGCAGTATATAAATTTCATAATTAATAAATCAAGTGAGCAAACTCCCATTTGACGGGGCCGACTTGTTGGCAGGGGCTGCAGAGGAGAAAGGCGATGAGGACCCTTCCCCGAATTGTCACCGGGGCACAACTGCACAATGCACGGCCAAGGTAGCGCCAGTGAGTGCCAGCCCCCTCTTCTCCCCCCCCCCCCCCAACACGAGGCCTCTTGCAACTGTCACAAGGAACCGACGTTAGGAGACAGAGTTTCTGGTCTGCGTAAACAGGCGTCCGCTGGAAAGCGCATGTAGGGAGTGCGCGGTGTGTTTAAACAGCTGGCAGAGACTAGGAGGAAAGATCAAAGTCAACCTAATCACTTTTAGCCTCCCGCCTGGCAAATATTTATCCACTGAGCACAACTGCCACGGACACACTTGGCTTGCAGGCGGCTCTTTCCCAAGCCGTGGAATGGCTTTGATCGCCAGGTGATGCTGTGGGCAACAAGGGGCAGCGCAGGCGGGGGTCCTGGGTGGCGCAGGGACACTGCTAGCCTGTGGGGTCAAGTAGATCGGGCACCCCGGATGTATGCCTTTCGCAGAAACTTTGGTCCTGCGAAAGGAAATCTGGGACTGGGTTTGAGTTTCACGCTCTTCTGTTTTCCCAGCTGTGGGAGAAAGAGACTCTGTCAGGTCTGCAGCCATGTTTTCTTTTGGGACTGTGGCCTGCCACACTTTCTATTCTTCTGCTTTGCATTTTCTATGGTGGGAAAATGGGAGGGAGTCAGATGCTAGGTAGCCATAACAACATTCTTTCTAGAAAGCCAAGGTTATCCTTTGTCTCTGCACACCTCTGCACCTGACCGGAACTGAATGGGTGGAAGCTGCCAGTGTGGCAGTGGGAGATTGGCTTCCATGGGATGGGCTTGTGGGTGGGTGGTGGGTGGGGGCAAGATCTTGGGCTTTCAAGTGGGTGGGGGGGAAACCGGGAAGCTTTCAGATCCAGAGTTTTTCAACCCAGATATTTGTTCCTACCCCTTCCAGCACTGATGGTGTTACTTACCCTGTTTCCCTGAATATAAGCCCTCCCTGGATAATAACCCCCCCCCCCAAATTGCAAGACAGCAGGAGCCTTGAAGTGACCACGCTCACCGCCTCCTGCACCTCAAAAATAATAAGACTTCCCAGAAAATAAGGCCAAGCGTTTATTCCCCGGGGGGGGGGGGGGGTGTCAAAAGAAAATAAGACCCTGACTTATATAAACACAGTAGTTGAGCAATGGAATGTCTGCAAGGAAACGAGGAAGCTCAGAGACCCCCAAGGACCCCACAGCCCTCCTCCATCTCCTCTCCTCCTCCCCCTTTTTCCTCTTCCTCTTCTAATCTCTTTTCCTTTTCCTCCTCTTCTTCTCCCCCTTTTCCCTTTTCCTCCTCTCCTTCTCGCCTTCTTTTTCCTCTTCCTCTTCTCCTCTTTTTCCTTTTCTTCCTCTTCCCCTTTTTCCTTTTCCTCGTCTCCTTCTTTTTCCTCTTCCTGTTCTTCTTTCCTTTTCTTCCTCTTCTTCTCTTTTTCCTTTTCTTCCTCTTCTCCTCTTTTTCCTTTTCCTCCTCTCCTCTTTTTCCTTTTCCTCCTCTTCTCCTCTTTTTCCTTTTCCTCCTCTCCTTCTCCTCTTTTTCCTCTTCCTCTTCTTGTTTCCTTTTCTTCCTCTTCTTCTCTTTTTCCTTTTCTTCCTCTTCTCCTCTTTTTCCTTTTCCTCCTCTCCTCTTTTTCCTTTTCCTTTTCCTCTTCTTCTCCTTTTTCCTTTTCCTCCTCTCCTCTTTTTCCTTTTCCTCCTCTTCTTCTCCTTTTTCCTTTTCCTCTTCTCCTCTTTTTCCTTTTCCTCCTCTCCTTCTCCTCCTTTTTCCTCTTCCTCTTCTTCTGTTTCCTTTTCTTCCTCTTCTCCTCCTCTTTTTCCTTTTCCTCCTCTCCTTCTCCTCGCCTTCTTTTTCCTCTTCCTCTTCTCCTTTTTCCTTTTCTTCCTCTTCTTCTCCTCTTTTTCCTCTTCCTCTTCTCCTTTTTCCTTTTCCTCTTCTCCTCTTTTTCCTTTTCCTCCTCTCCTCCTCTCCTTCTTTTTCCTCTTCCTCTTCTTGTTTCCTTTTCTTCCTCTTCTCCTCTTTTTCCTTTTCTTCCTCTTCTCCTCTTTTTCCTTTTCCTCCTCTTCTTCTTCTTTTTCCTTTTCCTCTTCTCTTTTTCCTTTTCCTCCTTCTCCTTCCTCTTCCTCTTCTTTTTTCCTTTTCTTCCTCTTCTTCCTGCCCCTGCAAAGCCCCAGGTTTGCCTGGGGCACTCTGGCGCCCCCCTTCCTCTTCCCAGCGGCAGCAGCCCAGCTGGGGAAACTGAGGCGGCCTCCGGGCTGCAGACGGCAGCGGCACCAGGTAAACAATCTCCGGTTGGCACCAACACGATCAGGAAGTCACCCAAAGCCCAGGCAAGCGTGCCAACCCACCCAGGGGCTGCGAGGGGAGATAAGGGCCGTCATTCAAAGGGTTGGTGCTGCACCAGGGGAGCCGGCATTGTCTGCCGAAGGACAAAGGGGGGGAGGAGGGGGGGAGCAGCCCCCTGGGCCAGCCTGGGCCCCTGCCAGAAGGACGGTGGGGCTGGGGAGGGCAGGGCAGGCAGGCAGGCCCACGTCTGTCGTGCCAAGAAAGGGGAAAACGAGGAGCTTGTTAAGGAGGGGGGGGGTCCTTGGTGCTCTCCGAGTTTGGGATGGGGGGGGGGCTTGCAGATGTTTCATGACCCAAAATAGGGAACATCATCAGTGACAGAAGGGAGTGGGGTTTAACAGCAGGAGGAGGAGGAGGAAAAGGGGGAAGGAAAGAGGAGAAGGAGGAACAGGAGGAGGAAGAAGAGGAGAAGGAGGAAAAAGGGGAAGGAGAAGGAAGAGGAGGAGGAAAGGGGGAAGGAAAAAGGGGAAGAAGGGAGGAAAAGGGGAAGGAAAAAGGGGAGGAAGGAAGAGGAGGAGGAAGAAGAGGAGAAGGGAGGAGGAGGAGAAAAAAGGGGAAGAAAGAAGAGGAGGAGGAAAAGGGGGAAGGAGAAGGAAGAGGAGGAGGAGGAGGAAGAGGAGAAGGAGGAAAAGGAGGAAGAAAAAAGTTGAAAAAGGGAGGGAAAAGGGGAAGGAAAAAGGGGAAGGAGAAGAAAGAGGAGGAGGAGGAGGAGGAGGAGGAAAAGGGGGAAGGAAAAAGTGGAAGAAGGGAGGAAAAGGGGGAAGGAAAAAGGGGAAGAAGGAAGAGGAGGAGGAAGAAGAGAAGGAAGAGAAGGAGGAGGAGGAAAAGGGGGAAGGAGAAGGAGGAGGAAGAGGAGAAGGAGGAAAAGGGGGAAGGAAAAAGGGGAAGGAGAAGGAGGAGGTGGAGGAGAACTGTGGGGTCCTTGATGCTCTCTGAGCCTGGTTGCCTTGTTGAAGATGTTTCATGACCCAACTAGGCAACGTCATCAGTGCTAGATGGGAGTGGGGTTTGTGGAGAGGAGGAAGAGGGGGACCAAGGATGGCTTGCTACTTTCTGAGCTTGCTTGTTTCCTTGCAGACGTGGCCCGGACTCTCCTCCCGGCCCCCTTCCCTTCTGCACCCCCATAACCTTCCCTTCCCTCCCCCTCATTTAATCACCTTGTCATTTATAGGCTTTGTACAACATAAAATCAATACTGGTTGGCAGCCGCTGGGGCGAGCGTGTGTGTGTGTGTGTGTGTGTGTGTGTGTGTGTGTGTGTGTGAAGATACACGATTGTCCTGCACAATTTACAGCTGTGGGGAGGGCTGGCCATACAGATGTGCTGCGCAATTCAGAGGATTTGAAAAGGGCGGATTTGGAAGAAGCACAAAAATCTCTACGTTTTTATTCCCCTTGTTTTACTTTTTAAGTCATCCAAGGTGGGGGGGAAACGCACTTCAATGCCTCTTCTTCTTTCTCCTCCTAGTCTCCACACAACAACCACCCAGCCAACTTACATGCCTAAGGCTGGACTAGAACTCCCAGTCCCCTGGTGATTGACCCCAAGTCACCTAGCCTGATTTCCTGCCTAAGGCAGGACTAGAACTCACAGTCTCCTGGTCCCTAGGCCGGCACCTTAGCCTCTACACCAGGGGTGTCCAAACTTGGGAACTTTAAGACTTGTGGACTTCAACTCCCAGAATTCCCCAGCCAGCATAGCTGGCTGGGGAATTCTGGGAGTTGAAGTCCACAAGTCTTAAAGTTCCCAAGTTTGGACACCCCTGCTCTACACCAACCTGGCTCTCATCCAATACTGGCTCTTATCCTGGGCAAAGCAAAGACAGGACCCCCAAAACCCTCTCACAGAGGAGAAGCACTACTGAGTAGATGCACCATCTCAGCCACAGATTCCTAACACCTAGCAATGACTCTGAGAGGCATCTTGGAGTCTTAGAGCAGGGGTCCCCAACCTTTGCAACTTTAAGTCTGAAGGACTTCAGCTCCCAGACTTCTCCAGCCAGCAAAGCTTATTATGTATACACCCACATAGCAAAGCTGGCTGGAGAAGTTGGGGAGCTGAAGTCCTTCAGACTTAAAGTTGCAAAGGTTGGGGACCCCTGTCTTAGAGGACAACCAGCTAAAGAGGAGCCAGCCGTGTGTGGCAGCAGCCAAAAAAGCCCATGCAATCCTAAATTGCTTTGAACAGAAGGATACAATCAAGATCAAGGGAGGTACCAATACCACTCTATAAAGCCTTAGTAAGGCCACACCTAGAGTCCTGCATCCAGTTTTGGTCACCACATTATAAAAAAGATGTTGAGAATCTAGAAAGAGTGCAGAGAAGAGCAACCAGGAGGATGAGGGGACTGGAAGCTAAAACATACGATTGATGTTTGCAGGAACTGGGCCTGGCTAATCTAAATGAAGAGAAGGACCAGGGGAGACAGGAGAGCATCTTCAAGCATTTGAGGGGCTGCCCCAGAGAGGAGGAAGGGGGTCCAGCTATTCTCTAAGGCACCCAAAGGTCAGACAAGGAAGAATGGATGGAAACTGACCAAGGAGAGATTCAACCTGGAAATAAGGAGGCATTTCCTGACCGTGAGAACCATCAACCCATGGAACAGAAGTTGCCTTCAGAAGTTGTGGGAGCTTCATCCCTGGAGGCTTTCAAGAAGAGACTGGACTGCCCTCGGTCAGAAATGGTGTAGGGTCTCCTTCCTTGGGCAGGGGGGCTGGACTAGATGACCTCCAAGGTCCCTTCCAACTCTGCTAATCTGTATCTATCTACCTTTTCTTCTCAAGACGTTCTTAACGGGCAGAGACCTCAGCTGACTGTTTCTATGACTCATTAACTCTATGCCCTTTCCCCCCATCATAGGAGAGTTGGAAGAAATCCTTGGATGAAATCCAACGATAAACATTCTTAGCCACTGACGTTTAAATTATTTAACGGCATAAAAACAAGCAAAAGGACCCCCATCTTTTAAAAACCAGGGGTTTGAATGGATGATTGTAATAACCCAACATGGCAGCCCTACTTAAAATCCCCGGGGTCTCCACACAGAGAGCCACCCGAGGAGGATCTGGTCTGTAGATGGGGACCACGTGGGTTTCTGGATCTGACCCCTGGCTCACAGCTGGAAACCGATTTAATCCAGCCCTGAATGGATCCTGAGTGAAGAGGAAACCCTGCAGTGGATCCCACTGTCAAACCTATGAGCTTTTTCTTAGAGGCTTTGGTCCAAACTGTCTCCATTTAGACCAGGGGTCTCCAACCTTTGCAACTTTAAGTCTGAAGGACTCCAGCTCCCAGACTTCTCCACCCAGCAAAGCTGTCAGTGTCAGGGCCTGGGCCAGGGGTCTCCAACCTTTGCAACTTTAAGTCTGAAGGACTTCAGCTCCCAGACTTCTCCAGCCAGCAAAGCTTATTATGTATACACCCACATAGCAAAGCTGGCTGGAGAAGTCTGGGAGCTGAAGTCCTTCAGACTTAAAGTTGCAAAGGTTGGGGACCCCTGAGTTAGAACAATACAAAGCTTTGCACTGGGAAGAACCAATGATGGGAGGGGGGACATTTGAGTAGGGTCTGAAGGGAGCTGCCCCCTCCCCTCCGAGGGCAGAAGAGCCCCCCCAAAGCAGCCCACCTCTTCCCAGGAACCCCTCCTGACGGGCAGCTTTTGGGTGGCTGCGCAGTCCATGATTGTGGGCTGCTCTGATAGCCAAGCCATCATTATGGGAAATTAGTAGCCCTTATTTTATGTTCTTTTATTTCCATGCGTTCTGCTTCCACAGTCCATAACGCCAGAGGCCCGATGTCTGGAAGCACTAAAAGGTTATTAGCACATCCATATTTTTCTTTTCTTTTACGTCTTAACATACTTTTCCCTCTGAAAATGCTCAGTTAACTTTGCTTAGTGATATCCTGCCTTTGACCCAATTCCTTAACAAGGTTTGTTTTTGGAAAACAAAGAAGATAATCTGAAATCAAAGACTCATTAGAGCTCTACAGAATCGGAATTGCAGGGAGGGAGGGAGGGAGGGAGGGAGGGTGGGGGGGGAGATCCCAGGCCAATATCTCCACGGGGATCCTGGGTTGCAAGGCTGCAGCGCCTGTCTGAAGGGGGGAGGGCGATCCAGGTGCCCCATCCTCCAGCCCTTGCAAGCTTCTGGATGGGTTGTGTGGGGAGAGGTTGCCTCTCTGGGTCGCTTTTATGGGGGGCCTTATCTCTCCTCCCCTGTTGGATGGATGGATGGGAGGGAGGGAGGGAGGGAGGGAGGGAAGGGAATGAGGGAGAATGGGAGGAAGTAGGGAGGAAGGGACAAACAAAGAGAGAGGGAGGAGGAGGAGGGAGGGAGGGAGAATGGAAGAGAGGGAGAAAGGAAAAATGGAAAGGAGGGAAGGATGAAGAATGAAGGAAGGAAAGTGGGAGAGGGAGAATGGAGGAGAAAGGAAGAGGAAGGAAGGAAAGTGGGAAGGAGACTGGAAGGAGGGAAGGATGAAGGAAGGAAGGAAGGAAGGAAGGAAGGAAGGAAGGAAGGTAGGAGAGCAAGAGGGAGAAGGGAGGGAGGGAGAATGGAAGGAAGGAGACCGCCTTCTGCCCCATACATCCCTTCGGCCGATTCGCTTGCACAGAGAGGGACTTCTCCGGGTGCCGTCCGCCGGGCAATGCCGGTTGGTGACCCCCCAGGGGAAGGGCCTTCTCTGTGGCGGGCCCAGCCCTCTGGAACAACTTGCCCCCCAAACTCCGGACCACCACGGACCTCCGCCTCTTCCGCCAACGTTTGAAGACCTATTTTTTTTCATCTAGCCGGCCTAGCTTAGACCCCGAGAGCACCACCACAGACTGAATTTTAAATTGCTCCAAATTGATTTTAAATTAGCGGGTAATTTTTAGGGAATGTTTTAGCACAGGACACTTTAATTTAATCTGATCTTACTATTTGTAGTCTTATTTATTATGTTTGCTTTTATTTATGTGTTGTATTACTGTTTTTTAACCTCCTGTGCACCACCCTGAGTCCCCTTGGGGAGATAAGCGCGGTATAAAAATCAAATAAAATCTCAAATCTCAAAAGGGAGTTGGAAGCCAATGCCTTTTTTTCCTTTTTCCCTTCCTTTCCCCCACTCTCTCCACTTCCCTTTTTTCCTTTCCTAATTTTCCTTATATTTGCTTTTGCATTCTTTTTCTATGTCATGTTATACATTAATAAAACTATAAATACTGACTTTTGGAAAAGCGCCTTTGTGACAACCGTGATCTGGATGATGGAGAATCTCCACGGACATTTACCCTGGGACAGTTTTGCACGCTGATGATTACGGCTACGTTCGTTCCTCAGAAATCTCAGACGTAAATTTGCCACACTGAGCAACTCTTAACAGAAGGGACCACGGCTTCAGAAATAGCAGTAGCCCTTAGACTTATATACCGCTTCACGGTGCTATTACAGGCCCCTCTAAGCGGTTTCCAGAGTCAGCCTCTTGTTCCCCCAACAATCTGGGTCCTCCTTTGACCCACCTGGGAAGGAGGGAAGGCTGAGTCACCCTGGAGCCTGGTGGGATTCGAACTGCCAAATTGCAGGCAGCCTTCAGGCAGCAGAAGGAGCCTGCAGTCCTGCACTCTAACCACTACACCACCATGGCTCATATGATAGAATAGATGGATGGATGGATGGATTGATAGAGATAGATAGAGATAGATAGATAGATGATAGATAGATAGATAGATAGATAGATAGATAGATAGATAGATAGATAGATAGATAGATAGATAGAGATAGATAGAGATACATAGATAATAACAATAGCACTTAGACTTATATACCGCTTCATAATGTTTTTTCAGCCCTCCCTAAGCGGTTTGCAGAGTCAGCCTCTGGCCCCCAACAATCTGGGCCTTCATTTGACCCCTCAGAAGGACGGAAGGCTGAGTCAACCTGGTGGGATTCAAATTGCCAAACTGCAAGCAGACGGCAGTCAGTAGGTGCAGTATTGCACTCTAACCTTGAGCCAGTCACGATCGAACGACTGCCGGCAGAGTTAACCCGCAATAAAGCATTCTAACCACTGGGTCACCCTGCCTTCCTTCTTTCCTTCCCGACTGCCTTTTTCTCCTTCCTTCCTTTTTCTTTCCTTCACTAGCTATAGCTCTTACACTTATATACCGCTTCATAGTGCTTCGCAGCCCTCCCAAAGTGGTTTATAGTCAGCATATTTGCCTCCCCAACAATCTGGCTCCTCATTTGACCCACCTGGGAAGGAGGGAAGGCTGAGTCAACCTGGAGCCTGGTGGGATTCGAACTGCCAAGCAGCCGGCAGTCAGCAGAAGGAGCCTGCAGTCCTGCGCTCTAACCACCGAAGCCCAGGTGACGTTTTCTGCCTCTGCTCAGGTGTATTTCTGAGCAGATGACAGCAGACCCCTTGAGCGCAAAGGAAGCCTGGCCACACTTCCTAGGACAGGGCTCTGCAAAGTTGGCTCTTTTAAGACTGGTGGACTTCAACTCCCAGAGTTCCCCAGCCTGCTATGCTTATGCTTATGCTATGCTATGCTTATGCTATGCTATGCTGGCTGGGGAACTCTGGGAGTTGAAGTCCACCAGTCTTAAAAGAGCCAACTTTGCAGAGCCCTGTCCTAGGAGGGTGATTTCTTCCCAGGGCAATAAATGAAACTCCTGGGCCAGTTCCTGGAAAGACCTCCTGTCCGGGGGGAAGGTCTCCTTATTCCGTCTCCCGCACCAGCCTCGCTGCTGATGGGACTCCTGGAGGTTCGCCCACCCCACCCCACCCACCTGCGGGGGCTCAGCGGAAGGAAAAGGGGGAGCATAAGAGGAGCCACCAGCCATTTGTGTCGGCGCTTGCCTGATGTTCATGTCACACTTCAGTGCCGGGAGCCAAAAACACAGCTTTGGAGGTGACATTTGCAGTGGGCTCATTACTCTTCTCCAAAGAGCTGGCATCAAAGAGACAGCTTCAAACAGGCCGGGCGCACAGGGGCACAGATGCTGGCGCTAATTAGCCACCCAGCGAGGAGCAGGGAGGGGGTTGGAACTACCAGGAGGAGCCGGGACGCCTCCCCCAAGGCTTTCTTTGCTGGCTGGCTTTGCCCCAAAGAGGGAGGGAGGGAGGGGGGCTGGACTCCAGGGAAGAGCACAAGGGAGGGAGGGAGGGAGGGGGGGGGCCCGAGGGGGCGGGCAGTCCTACCTTCGTGCTCTTTCTCGGAGGCCCCCACCTTCTTGATCTTCTTGGGGGACTTCATGAAGAGAGGGAAGATGGTGCGCAGGCCCAGAATGTCCACAAACTTGTGGCAGTTGTCGGCGCCCTCCGGCCCGATCATGGCGTGGTCCAAGACCTTCAGGGCGCTGCTCCGCGAGATCTTCTTCTCTCTGGGGGGGAAAGGAGAGTCGGAGCCATGAGCCTTGGCTTTGCTGGAGGAGGAGGAGGAGGGAGGAGGAGGAGGAGGAGGAGAATGACTTGGGATCCTTGATGCTCTCTCAGCTTGGCAGTTTTCTTGTAGACATTGCATGACCCAACTAGACAACATCAGCAGTGCTAGAAGAGAGGAGGAGGAGGAGGAGGAGGAGGAGGAGGAGGGGAAGGAGAACAAAGAGGAGGAGGAGGAGGAAGAGGAGAAGGCCTACTACTGTGGGGTTCTGAATGCTCTCTGGCTGTTTTCTTGTCGACATTTCACGACCGAACTAAGTACCATCATCAGTGCTAGAAGAGAAGAGGAGGTAGGGGAGGAGAAGGAAAGGGACTGTGGGGTCCTGGGTGCTCTCTGAGCTTAGTGGCTTCCTTACAGATGTTTCATGACCCAACTAGGGGACATCATCAGTGTCAGAAGGGAGGAGGAGGAGGAGGAGACGACAAATGTGGTTAAGGCACCAAGCTATAAAACTGGCAGATCCCGAGTTCTAGTCCTGTCTTAGGCACAAAGCCAGTTGAATGAATGTCGGCCAGTCACTCCCTCTCGGCCCTAAGAAGGAGGCAATAACAACCAGTTTGCCAAGGAAACCACAGGGACGTCTCTCCAAGAATTAGACGGAAGGAAAAGAAACGATTCGAAGGGATGACTACATTTCACGAGACAAAAAAAAAAACCCCAGCCTTCTGTTTCTTTCTTTCTTTCTTTCTTTCTTTCTTTCTTTCTTTCTTTCTTTCTTTCTTTCTTTCTTTCTTTCTTTCTTTCTTTCTTTCTTTCTTTCTTTCTTTCTTCCTTCCTTCCTTCCTTCCTTCCTTCCTTCCTTCCTTCCTTCCTTCCTTCCTTCCTTAATCAAAAGCCCTTATTGGTAAACCAGTTCCACAGGCAAATGGGAGAGAAGGCCTGGAATAAGGAATCAGAGGTTCCGATTCTGTCTGAACGATGGGAAACGTTTTAACTTCGGGATCAAAAGTTTCCGTAGTTTTTAGATCACAGCTTATTCAACAAAGGCAGCAAAAGCATTTGGATATAGAGAATTGCAGCTCCTTTTCTTTGTACAAAACAAGTCAGAATGTCTGAAACGTTACTGCACCTAAATATTTGGAGTTTATCTTATGTCTTTTCCTTTCCCTTCCTTTCCAAATTCTATCCCTATCCCTATTCTATTCTAATTATTCCAATTATTCTATTCTATTCTATTCCTATTCCTAATTCTCTATTGTATTCTATTCTACCCTATTCTATCCTATCCTACTTCTATTCCAATTATTCTATTCTATTTCTATTCCATTCCATATTCTCTATCCTTATCCTTAGCTATTCTATTCCTATTCTATTCTAATTATTCTATTCTATCCTATCCTATCTTATTTTTATTCCATTCCATATTCTCTAACCTTATCCTATCCTATCCTATTCCTATTCTATTCTAGTTATTCTATTCTATCTTATCCTATCCTATTTCTATTCCTATTCTATTCTAGTTATTCTATTCTATCTTATCCTATCCTATCCTATTTCTATTGCATTCCATATTCTCTATCCTCTCCTTATCCTTATCCTCTCCTCAATTCTGTGCTATTCCATTCCACTCCATTCCACGTATGGAAAGTCATTCATTTCCTTTTCCTCCCTGAGACCGGGGGGACCTGCTTATCCTATCTCTGGAGAGAGCCCACTCCTGCTTCCCCTCGGCTGACCCCAGGCCCTTCCTTCTCTTTGGCTCCTTGGGGAACAGATCCTCTTTTCTACGCAAATATTATAAAGAGGAGTAAACGAAGAAGCCCAGGCAAACCCCTCAACGGCTGGGGAAGGGGGGTCAGAGTTGCTCTCGGCTCAAGTCCAACCGTCCATCCAGAGCCTCTTAGCAGACTCGGCCCTTCTCGGCCCTCCGGCTGGGCTGGAGATGGATGGGAAAGGTCAGCCGCCCGGAGGAGCCCGGCAGCCAAATGCCCCCTATCCCCCCCCCCCTCCATTCCCAATTACTGCTGTGTTTTCCTGCCTAAGAAAAAAAGCAACTTTTGCCTCTGGTGTCCTTGTTTTGACGCAACGTCACAATGCGAGTGTCAGGCCTGCAGCCCTCTTTTCTTCTGGGTCTCTGGCCTGCCACACTTTCTATTCTTCTGCTATGCCTTTTTCTATGGTGGGAAAATGGGAGGGAGTTAGACGATAGGTAGCCATAACAATGTTCTTCCTAGAAAGCCAAGGTCATCTTTGGTCTCTGCACCTCTACCCCTGACTGGAACTGGATGGGTGGGAGTTGCCAGTGTGGCAGTGGGAGATGGCACCATGGGATGGACTGGTGGGTGTGGGGGACGACGACGACAACAAGATTGTGAACTTTCAACTGGGGACGGACGGACCAGGAAGCTTCCAGATTCGGGGTTTCCCCAGATGGGCCAACGTGGCTCTTCATCAATGGGAACTTGGAGGAATCCTTTTGCCTGGGACTCTGATTGACGTTTTCCCCTTCCTGGCCAGAGGTGCAAGGAATGCCTCAAAAGAGAAAAAGAAAATTCTCCCTCCCTGGAGCCTTAAAGGCAGTCCTCAACTTACAACAGTTCACTTAGTGGCCGTGGGAAGTTTCGACTTCTGACCGTTTCCCCACACTTACAACCACTGCAGCGTCCCCATGGTCACGTGATCAAAATATCAAACACCTGGCAACTGGCTCTTACCTATGACGGTCGCAGTGCCCCGGGGTCACGGGATCCCCTTTTGCAACCTTCTGGCAAGCGAAGCCGATGGGGGAAGAAGCCGCTTTCGCTTCATAAATCACGTGCACTGATTCACTTAACAACTGTGGCAAGAATGGTCGTAAAACGGGGCAAAACTCACTTAACAAATGTCTCGCTGAACAAGATACTATTTTAGGCTCAATTGGGGTCGTACGACAAGGAATACCTGTAGCAATTTTATATTTTACCTATTTTTATTTTGTTTTTGAAATTGCTGTTGGATGGAAGGACACACGTTTATTCCGAGTCCTTCTGGCATGTTAGCTTTTCAGAGCTCTGAAGGGCTGGGTGTTGGAACTTGGATGGGATTTACTCTCTCTCTCTCTCTCTCTCTCTCTCACACACACACACACACACACACACACACACACACGGGGTGGGTGTTGGACTAGAAGACCTCCAACGTCCCTTCCAACTCCGTCCTTCTGTTTCCAAGCCTGCTTGCTCCACCTTGGAAATCTAAAGAGCCAAACAGGGCCAAACCAAGTTGGTGTTTCAGCTTGGGAACGAGGGCTGGAAGGGACCTTGGAGGTCTTGTAGTCCACCCCCCTGCCCCTCCCCCTGGGCAAACGGCTGTCCCATCTTTCCTGGAAAACCTCCCGTGATGGAGCAGCCTCTGCCACTCCGAGCAATTGCAATTAAAGTCTCTTTCCTTGGCAGGCAGCAATTGCATATTGATCAGCGCGAGAGACAGCTGCAGGGAGCTGATGCCCGGAATATTCATGGCCATTTAAGCCCGGGCTTTTACGGATCGATAGGATGCTTGACCGATCTGTCCAAGGTTGGTTTTTTATTTGAAATATTTGTTCTACCGGAGGGCAGGCAGTCCGTCTTAATCACTTAGAGCAGGGAGGGGCAACGGCGGCCCCTTTAAGACCTGTGGACTTCAACTCCCAGAAAGACTGTTTTGGAGGGTCATTGAGGCCACCTGGAGGTTTGTCTGTCTCCTCCATGCCCATTTGCATGAAAACATCTGCAGAAAACACCCTGCAACCACATTTGCCCCACTCAGGTGGCCCTGAGGATGCAGAGAAACCCCCAAGTGGCCTCAAGGACCCTCCAAAAGGATGCAAAGGACCAGCGGTCTGCAAGGAAGGTCAATCCTTCCATTGCCCCCCATCCAGTCAGAGCTGAAGAAGCTCCTTGGAGGAGAAGCCAAACGTCCTCAAAAGAAAAAAAGCAGAAAGTCCAGTGGCCTCTTGAAAAAAGCGCCTGTTTTTTGTAAAGCCGTTGTAACGTTGAACGGTCACTAAATAAACTGCCCTCAGGGTTTCCTGTTTCAGTAGGGGGTTGAGCTAGAAGACCTCTGAGGTCCCTTCCAACACAAGCTGTCCTGTGGTGTCCTTTTTAGTGAAAGCTTTCGCAGAGGCTGCTGTTCCTCCTCTTCCTCCTCCTCCCCCTCTTCCTCTTCTCCTCCTCTTCTTCCTCTTCTACTCCTCCTCTGCCTCCTTTTCCTCCTCTTCTTCCTCCTTTTCCTCCTCTTCCTTTTCTTCTCCTCTGCCTCCTCCTCCTCATCTCCTCCTCTTCCTCTTCTCCTCTTCTTCCTCCTTTTCCTCCTCCTCCTCTACCTCCTCCTCCTATTCTGCCTCCTTTTCCTCCTCTTCCTTTTCTCCTCCTCCTCCTCTACCTCCTCCTCCTCTTCTTCCTCCTTTTCCTCCTCCTCCTCTGCCTCCTTTTCCTCCTCTTCTTCCTCCTTTTCCTCCTCTTCCTTTTCTTCTCCTCCTCCTCCTCATCTCCTCCTCTTCCTCTTCTCCTCTTCTTCCTCCTTTTCCTCCTCCTCTTCCTCCTCCTCTTCCTCCTCCTGTTCCTCCTGCGGGCGGCTGCTGTGCATAAACCCATTTGTCTCCCTCCGGGCGGCAGCGTCTCGGCTGGTGCCTGGCATCCGGCAAAGGCCTCTGCACAGGTCAAAGAAAGCAGGGCTAATGGCTTCGCAGCAGGAAAGCCCCCTCCCCAGGCCTCTCCCCCTCCCCTTCCCGTTGCTTGGGAAACACGGACGGAATTGAAAACCTCAGCCGACCCCTTCCCTTCTGCGGGGAAACGGAGAGGGATGGAAGCGGGATTCTTCTCTTTACAGAGGAAGGAAGAGAGGAGGAAGAGGAGGAAAGAGGAGAAATGGAGGAGGAGGGGAAGAAGAAGAAGAAGGAGGAGGAGGAGGAGGAGGAGGAGGAAGAGGAGGAAGAGGAGAAATGGAGGAGGAGGGGAAGAAGAAGAAGAAGAAGGAGGAGGAGGAGGAGGAGGAGGAGGAGGAGGAGGAAAGAGGAGAAATGGAGGAGGAGGGGAAGAAGAAGAAGGAGGAGGAGGAGGAGGAGAAGAGGAAGAGGAGGGAGAGGAGGAAAGAGGAGAAACGGAAGAGGAGGGGAAGAAAAAGAAGAAGAAGAGGAGAAGGAGGAGGAGGAGGAGGAAGAGGAAAAGGAGGAGAAGAAGAAGAGGAGGAGATTATGGGGAGCTCAGGGATGAACTGGGGGGTCCCTGGGGCTCTCTGAGCTGGGTGGTTTCCTTGCAGACGTTTCATGACCCAACTAGGTAACAGCAACAAAACAAACTGTTTTGTAATGTATGCGTTTTTATATTTCTCCTCGGGGAGATAGGGCGGTATATAAATTTGAATAATAAATAAATAAATAAAAATAAATAAAATAAGTGCCAGAAGGGAGGGGGAGTTGTGGAGAGGAGGAAGAGGAGGAGGAGGGGGGCTGTGGGGTCCTTGGTGCTCTCTGCACTTGGCTGTTTTCTTGCAGACGTTTCATGACCCAACTAGGGAACTTCATCAGGGCTAGGAAGGGTCATGGAGAGGAGGAGGAGGAGGAGGAGGAGAAGAAAGAGGACTGTGAGGTCCTTGGAGCTCTGTGAGCTTGTTTCCTTGCAGACGTTTAATTGCCCAACTAGCTAGTATCATCAGTGTGAGAAGGGGGTGGGTTTGCAGAGAGGAGGGCAGAGGAAATGGGGAGGAAGAGGAGGAATATGGGACCCTTGGGGCTCTCTGATCCCTCTCATCCCAGGGCTGCCAATCATCTCTTCTTCTTCTGCTGAGCCAGCCGTGGGCAGCAGCTGCCCAAAAAGCCAACCCAGTTCTGGGCTGCATCAACAGAGGGAGAGAGTCAAGATCACGTGAAGGGTTAATACCACTTTTGTAATCCCTTGGGAAGGCCACACTTGGAATATTTGCATCCAGTTTTGGTCACCACGATGTAAAAAAGATGCGGAGACTCTAGAAAGAGTGCAGAGAAGAGCAAGAAAGAGGATGAGGGGACCGGAGGCTCAAACATATGAAGAACAGTTGCAGGAACTGGGTATGTCTAGTTTAATGAAAAGAAGGACCAGGGGAGACATGATAGCTGTGTTCCAATATCTCAGGGGTTGCCCCAAAGAAGAGGGAGTCAAGCTATTCTCCAAAGCACCAGAGGGCAGGACAAGAAGCAACGGGTGGAAACTAATCAAGGAGAGAAGCAACTTAGAACTGAGGAGGAATTTCCTGACAGTGAGAACAATTAAATCAGAGGAACAGAAGTTGCCTCCAGAAGGTGTGAATGCCCCAACACTGGAAGTCTTTATGAGGATGTTGGAGAGCCATTTGTCTGAAGTGGTGTAGGGTTTCCTGCCTTAAGAAGGGGGTTGGACTAGATGACCTCCAAGGTCCCCTCCAACTCTATTACTCTATTCTAAGATGGAGGAGGAGGAGGAGGAGGCCCATGGCGTCACCCAGAGGCCAGGCAGGGGCTGTGCAGAAGAAGGGAAAGGCCGGGGACGGAGGGGGAAAGGCCCAGGAAGGGAAATCGGAATGCCGGCTGCCTCCTGCCTGGATCAAGGCGGCCAACCAATTAGCCGTGCTGGGCCAGGGAGGCCGCCTGGAGAATCCAGAGGAGGAGAAGGACAAAGAGATCGGAGGAGGAAAAGCACCTTCTCTTCTCTGACACCCCCCCCTCAGCCCCCCCTCGCAGAACCGCTTTAATTAGCCTAGAGAAAACTCAGCACAAGCCCCCCCCCCTCCCTCCCTCTCCCCACACAATCCCCGCTTTCTGGCTATTTATTTTGCTCCCTGCTGCTGCTGCAGGGAGGGAGCTTTCCCCTGGCAGACCCCTCCCCCGAGGGCCCCCTCCCCTTCGGGAAAGCTGAGAGCGAGGGCAGGAGGGGGGAGGGCACGGCTCGGTCCCCCCCCCACCCACCCTGTGGGAGTGGGGGGGGGGAAGGAGAAGGGGGGACTTTCGTGCATGCTGGGTCTGGGGGCTCAGCATCAGAAGTCCTAAGCCCGGCCTGGAGGCTCCCTCCCTCCTCCCCTTCGCAAACGGGTGTGGGAGCAAAGTGGGGGGGGGGGGTTTGGGAGGGGGGGGGCGTGTGGGAGGCAATTCAGGGCTGCTGCCACTTCAGCGCCTGCCAGAGGCTGTGAAGGCAGCAGGCAAAACTCCTTCCCACAACAGCCAGGCGCTTCTACCTGGAGCCCCCCCACCCCCACCCCGGCTGCCCTCTGGTGGTTTTCTTGCAGGCATTTCCCTACCAAGCTATGGGAGCATCATCAGGGCTAGAAGGGATGGGGGGGGGGGTTGTGGGGAGGAGGAGTGGGATTCTGGGGTCCCTGGTGCTCTCTGCGCTTGGTTGTTTTCTTTCATGACCCAACTAGGGAACATCATCCGTGCTAGGAGGAGGAGGAGGGTTGTGGAGTCCTTGGTGTTCCCTGAACTTGGTAGTTTTCTTGCTGGTTTTTGGTAAGGGCCAGGTCAAAGAGGAGGAAGGAAGGAAGGAAGGAAGGAAGGAAGGAAGGAAGGAAGGAAGGAAGGAAGGAAGGAAGGAAGGAAGGAAGGAAGGAATAGCAATAGCCCTTAGACTTATATACCGCTTCACAGTGCTTTGGAAGGAAGGAAGGAAGGAAGGAAGGAAGGAAGGAAGGAAGGAAGGAAGGAAGGAAGGAAGGAATAGCAATAGCCCTTAGACTTATATACCGCTTCACAGTGCTTTGGAAGGAAGGAAGGAAGGAAGGAAGGAAGGAAGGAAGGAAGGAAGGAAGGAAGGAAGGAAGGAAGGAAGGAAGGAATAGCAATAGCCCTTAGACTTATATACCGCTTCACAGTGCTTTGGAAGGAAGGAAGGAAGGAAGGAAGGAAGGAAGGAAGGAAGGAAGGAAGGAAGGAAGGAAGGAAGGAAGGAAGGAAGGGAGGAAGGAGTCAGAGAGGGAGGGGGAGAAGGAGAGGAGGGGAAACAGAAGAGAGAACCAACCTTGGGGCTCTTCTAGCCCACCCTCAAGCAGGAGACCCTCAACCCTTCCAGGCAGGTGTCCGGCCAAACTCTTCGTCCAAACCTCCAGCCGTGGAGCCCCCCACCCGCTCCTGAAGGCCGGCCCTCCCTGGGCTCTGCAGGAGCCCCGCTTCTACCTAGGCTGGGTGTGTGTGTGTGTGTGTGGGGGGGGAGCTGCGTCCCGCCCTTCACCTGAGCATGAGGTTCATCAGCTGCAGCCCTTCGCCCTTCAGGAAGCGCTCCCGGTTGGAGCTGAGCATCAGCGAAGAGCACAGCGAGTCGAAGAGGTTCTCCATCATCTCCTGCTCCTCCGCGGGGCCAGGATTGTGCCGCTTGAAGACCTGTGTGTGTCCCCGTCCCCCCCCAAGAAGACACGTCAGCGGCTGGCCGGCCTCCCCCGGGAACCCAGCCCCCCCCCCGGCCCCTCTGTGGCTGCCCCTCAAATAGGGGAGGACGGCTATCGTGCCACCCCCTGGTCCTTCTCCCTGCAAGGCTGGTGGTGGGGAATGGAAGGATTTATGCTCAGGGATATGTCAATCCTCCCATTCCCCCCTGGAAGGAAGCTTCTTGAGTGACAAGCGAAGTGGTCTTGGGGGGTGAGAGAAGCACTTTTGGGAGACGCCAGACGGGATGCGTGTAGGGAGATGGTCTTGCATGGACCTCCTCAAGATGGGCTCAAGATTCAGAAGGATCTTGACAGACTTGGACAAGCTCTCTACATGGGGCTCCCCTTGGCGTGCACCCGAGGGCTGCAGCTGGTCCAGAATGCAGCCGCGCGGGCGATCTTGGGAACGTCTAGATATTCCCATGTAACACCGCTCCTGCGCGAGCTGCACTGGTTACCTGTGGTCTTTCGGGTGCACTTCAAGGTGTTGATCACCATCTTTAAAGCGCTCCATGGCACGGGACCTAGCTACCTGCGAGACCGCATCCTACCTCATACATCCCTGCGGCTGATTCGCTCCCACAGAGAGGGACTTCTCTGGGTGCCGTCCACCAGGCAATGCCAGCGGGCGAGGCCCAGGGGAAGGGCCTTCTCTGTGGTGGGCCCAACCCTCTGGAACGACCTTCCCCCCGAAATTAGAACAACTACGGACCTTCGCTCCTTCCGCCAGAAATTAAAGACACTCCTGTTCCATCAGGCCGGTTTGGCCTAAGTTATTTACCTAGTCTGCAGTCTGTATTATAAATTGTTTTAATTGGGTTTGTAAGGGATTATGTCTTAACTATTTAAATTTTAGCACAGGGATAAACTATTTAATTCGATTTTAATTATTTATACTTTGTATTTGTGTTGTTTTAAATTTCCTGTGCACCGCCCTAGGTCCCTTCGGGGAGAGGGTGCGGTTATATAAATTTTATAAATAAATAAATAAATAAATAAGTCTTGGCCTAACAGCTCGGTCCGGTGTGTGTGTGTGTGTGTGTGTGTGTGTGACGAAATGAAAAGGAAGCAACTTCTGGATGGTGAATAGCAGGAAGGGGGAGGCCAGGGGGTGGGATCTCCACAGGTGGAGGCTTCTGGTGGAAGAGGAGCCCGTGGCAGGTTTGTGAAACAATTCCACGATAAATTTCCCGCTAGGCCAAAGGGGAGAGGTGGTGACTTATGCTCATGTGGACCCCCACGTTATTCTCTGCTCAGGATACGCTTTCCTTCTGAGGAGAGGCTGCCTGTCAGCCCTGCATCTTTTCTGTCATCTTTCCTTTTGGGTCTCTGGCCTGCCCCACTTTCTATTCTCCTACGATGCCTTTTCTATGGTGGGGAAATGGGATTGTACGGAGTTCGATGACACGCAGCCATAACAACATTCTTCTTAGAAAGCCAAGGTCATCCTTGGTCTCTGCACCTCTGCACCTGACCGGGACTGGATAGGTGGAAGCTGCCAGTGTGGCAGTGGGAGATTGGACCATGGGATGGGCTGGTGGGTGTTGGGGGCAAAGATCTCCAACTTTCAACTGGGTGGGGGAAACTGGGAAGCTTCCAGATTCGGGGTTTCCCCAGATGTGCCAACGCGGCTCTCTTCATGAATTGGAGCTATCTGGAACCCTGACACTTGACTTATGACCTCAATTGGGAGCAGGATGGCCATCGCTAAGCAAGGCGGTTTGTTAAGGGAGTTGCACCCAATTGCCATGGTGGTTAAGCGAATCACGACCGTTAAGTGAATGATTTTTTTTCAATTTTGAAATTCATTTCCTACCCATCTTGCATTCTAGGAACTCTGCAGGAAGCATTAATATAACAGACAGGAAAGAGGTCAGCAGGCGGGAGGCAGATGTAGTTGCTGAAACGTTCTTTTGGTGGGGAGGGCTTGTTTCGCAAGGGGGTGGGAGCGAATGTTGTAGTAATATAATAGTATTCAACTAGAGGGGGCAACAGGTGAACAACGCCTTGTTTTAAATGCTCCTTTTTAGGTGGAGCTCTCGCCTCCCAATCAGGAGGTGGTGAGTTCGATCCTAGGTAGAGGCAGATGGAGGGTCTCCTGCTTGGGCAAGGGGGTTGGACTAGATCAGGGGTCTGCAAAGTCGGCTCTTTTAAGACTGGTGGACTTCAACTCCCAGAGTTCCCCAGCCAGCTATGCTGGCTGGGGAACTCTGGGAGTTGAAGTCCACCAGTCTTAAAAGAGCCGACTTTGCAGACCCCTGGACAAGATGACCTGCAAGGTCCCTTCCGACTCTGTTCATCTGTTATCTCTTTTCAATGCTTTGTTTCGTCTGCGATGTTTTTCCCCTTTTGCATCTCTGTTTTTTGAGTCATTCTGTGTTTTAACTTTGCTTTCAAACAAAGCGGAAAACATATCTTAAAAAAGACCCTCGAAAGCATTAAAAAAAACACGCATGAAAACCAAGAAGCACAGAAACGGCTGGGAAGGGGAACCAATTTCATTGTAATTTTTACAATGACAATAAAGATTATTATTAAATGGCCGTCAGGGGACACCCCCCTCCCCCCCCCCCCGGGATGCTGCTTGTCAATCCCCCAAATTTCGATCATGCCGAAGACTGGCCCTCGGTCGCTTTTCTTGAGCGCCGTCCTGACTTTGAATGAATGGTCATAAGTCAAGGACTAAGTGAAGATGTTCTTTCTGCATCCTTCATGGCCTGCAGGAAGCAGGTGGGTTGCATCCCCCACCCCCCAGGGGGGTCTCCAAGCCTGCTGGGCTTCTGCTTCCAGTCTCTGCCCACCTGCTCCTCTTCCCCCTCCCCTTGGGAGGAGCATCTCTCCCCTCCCCTCCCCGCAGGCCAAGCCGGAGGGGCAGCGAGTTACTCACCGACAGTTGCTGAAGCAGGACGTCGATCCCATCCAACTCCCCCAGCATCTCCCGGTTGTCTGCAGGAAGGAGGGGAGGGGGCAGAGGTCAGGGTTGACAGGCCCTCGTCCGGCAAAGGACGGGAGGGGGCAAAGGTCAGGGTTGACTGCTGCCTCCCGAGTCAATCGCAGCAGCACCTAAAACCGATAGGGCTGGGCAGAGCGCCCAGGTCAAGGAGAGAAGGGGGGAGGGGGCTTCAGGGGGGGAGGGAAGGGGGGGAAGGTCCAGGGCTCACCGTCCGTGTTCTGGAGGAGAATGGCCAGCACTTCGCTGCAGTAGAGCTTGTTGGCATCGAATGGCATCTTGGCCTGCAAGAGGGGAAGGGCAGAGCAGAGGGTCAGGAAATGCCTTTGGCACTCCGGTCTCAGAGGGGCTCGGGCCTCGGGGTGGGTGCCCAGCCAATGCCCCAGTTGCCCAATGCCCCTCTCCCAGCCCTGCCCCTTCGCCACTGGACCGACTGGACAGCCAGTTGTCCAGAATGGCACGTAAGGTAAGGAGGTCCAGCCTTAGGGACTTTTAAGACTTGTGGACTTCAACTCCCAGAAGTCTTCAGCTACCTGGGGAATTCTGGGAGTTGAAGTCCAAAGGTCCTAAAGCCGCCAGTTGCCCCCAACCCACCCCACCCCGCCTGAAGAGGAACCGTCGGAGAAAATAAGCCCATCATGTCAGCTGGTTGCATAAATCCGAATCCAGAAAGCAGAGCCAGATCACTGATGCAGCTGGATTCATTAAACTTCTTTAATACACATAAGAATAGACGAATCAATGTACAATAATACCAACAGGTGATTCTCCCAAGGAAACACAAAGCAGGAGAGTTACAGGCAAACACAAGTATGGCTTCATTTCAGCAAACAAAGCCAGATGGACTGCTAGTTTACTTCTCAGAGCAGCAGACAGCTTATGTTTCTGTGTCAATTCTCTGCACAGACTCAGGTCTGTTTAAGCTCCCCTTGGCTGACTATGCCTATTCATTGGCTGACTTTGTTCCCATGTCTCTCCCAGCCATGAATATTTTAACACATCGCTCACCTTCAACCTCTTGAGAAGCCACTGCATGAGGCCCTGCTGGGCGGCATCCGCACACACCTCCAGCCGAAACTCCGCCATGTTCTCAATGATCGCTTTGAGGAGGATTAAGAGGGGGAGGAAGAGAGAGAGCGAGAGAGCAGAAAAGGCCCTTATCAGTCCTGAATGTCACATCTCAGCAGGCTTCCCAACCCGGCAGTGTTCCCCAGACAATGTTGCTCAAGCGTGGCAACTTTCAAGGGTGTGGACTTCAACTCCCAGAATTCCCCAGCCAGCCATGGCTGAGAAAGATGCTCTAAGGCATGGACCTCTGGCCTGGGACCCTGAGGGCCAAGGCATGCCTTGAGAGGCCCCGGCTGCTGGAGATAGATGCTGGACTCATATCAGCAGCTCTGGTTCTCCCACCCTTGTCTGGAGGTTGGGTTATGGCCACTGGACTTCCAGACAACTCTACTGGAAGGCTGAGAATCTTCATGGACGTATCTCCACACCTGTTGCCATGGTTCTCTTTTTGCCTTACCTCTATACATCTATATATCTATATCTGTATGGCTGTGTTTGTATATATGTGTGTGTATGTTCCAGGGTAACTCTGGAGCAGTTTCAACCAAACTTGTTACACAGATGACACTCTCTGGAAGCAAATATTGTGGGGGAAAGACACCCCTAACACCCCTCGGGGGGGGGTGTGTTCTGTTAAGATACAGGCTGTTGTACCCTAAAATGGCTTCAAGAGTACCCCACTTACCCAGAGTATTATGAACGCCATCGGCCTCTTCCTTCACACTCTCATCCAGGCGCTCCAGATTCTGCACCAGCAACGCTACCACCTGCCCGTCCACCTGGGCCGAGGAAGAGGAAGAGAGGAAGGGCAGCGTCAGGGCAAGCGGGAGGGAGAAGGGCTGGCCAAGCGAAGGCCCACCCATTGGCAGACGGCAAGCAACAGCAAAAAACACAGAGGAAACGAACGTGGCGCCATTGAGGGAGGCTTCGATTAGCACAGTGGTCTTTGGGTCAAAGCTCTGACCTCTGCAACCCCCCTTGGTCAACCTGTCCTCCAAAGCACCTGAGGGCAGGACGAGAAGAAGGAGCGGGTGGAAGGTGACTAAAGGGAGATGATGCAACAGAGAAGTAAGGAGAAATTAAGTCCCACTCTGGAATGCCTTGGGAAGGCCACACCTGGAATCCTGCATCCAGTTTTGGTCACCACAATATTAAAAAAATCATGTGGAGGCTTTGGGAAGAGTGCAGGGAAGAGCAACCAGGATGATTTGAGGGGACTGGAGGCTCAAACATACAACGAACAGGTTGGGGGATCTCTCCGTTGGGAGAGAGAAAAGTTGTGCAGAGGAATATGCAGCTAGAGGAACATTGCTCGTAAACACACAAATAGTAACCCAGACACTGTTAGTAAAAAAAACAAACTAGTTTTACTGGTGTTGTAAAATTAAACTACTGCTTCACAAGCAGTGATAGTAAAGTCAGTCAAACAAAGTCCTTAATGGGGCGGTCTAGAAATCTAATAAAATATAAAATATAATATATAAAGTCCTTAACAAATAAACAATTGCTTACAGTCAGCATTAATGATTCTTCCTTCCTCAAACAGTCAGTCACAGCACATGAGCACAAACAGTAGAGATATCAGTAAAGAGAGACGATCCAACAGAGAGAGAAATTGCACTCTCCTGACTTCCTCTTATTGCCGAGATAATTACAGTCTCTAGTTGCATTCCAACATCCTTAAAGCAACAATGACCCTTTGTCATCATGCTATTATATATTGCCTACCCAACACTAGGAGTCTATTCCTAACCAAACACTTGCAGGAACTGGGTATTAAAGAAGGATCAGGGGACGCAGGGGAGCAGCCTTCCAATATTTGACGGGCTGCCCCAAAGAAGAAGAGGGAGGTCAAGCGATTCCCCAAAGCACCCGAAGGCCAGAGAAGGAAGAATGGATGGAAAACTGAAGGAGAGATTCAACCTGGAAATAAGGAGGAATTTCCTAACAAGGAGAACAATTAATCAGTGGAACGGCTCCCCCCGTCTCCAGATGTTGTGGGTGCTCCATCATGGGAAGGGTTTTCAAGAAGAGGAAAGTAAGAAAAACAGGGTTTGCCTTCCTCCCATCCCCCAGGAGCACTCTGCAGGCTTCAGCAGGAAGGCAAAAACACCTTCATTTTTGCAGAAACTGCCCATTTTTCACCCGTTTTTCGCAAAAATGGAATGTGGGGGCCAAAAATGGCTGTATTTGGTGTATGACGCACCAATATTTCCACACTTTTAGGCGGGGAAATGGTGCATCTTATGCTCCGCAAAATACGTTATTTATTTAGAAAATTCAGGTGGCTGCCCACTCACCCTGGGCAGCTTACAAAGAATAAAAATAGAAAACCTAGGCGCAAGCATAAAAACAATCCTCACGGTTCGCCACTCCCAGCCGTTGGTAGGAGAAGGGCAGCTGGATCCACTTAACCAATGAATAAATAATTGGGGAGCCAGGATTGCAAGGCGGCCAAATCAGGCAGAAGAGCAAATGAACTGGAGGTGGGCAAAGGCTCCCCTCCTGTTTGAGGAGCAGGCAGAATTGGTTCTGCAAAGCCAGCGGGGAGCAGCTCTTTGGGCTTCCTCCAGCAAGCCATCTATTGACCGCTGAGAAAAGGTCAGCCGGACGGCTGCTGGCTGCCCACAGCGATGGCGGGGAAGGAATAAAGCAATTGCCCTGGCATCTGCTAATGGGACAAGCACCATGAGCTTTGGTGTCCAGCAGAAATGCCCCCCCCCCGGGGACGGAACACCGCCCTGCCGAAAGATGTGTAAGGTTTGAGAATACATTGAGACCCATAGAAACCATTCAAGTCACACTGAGCCAAACAAGAGACTTAAGCGGAGGCTGGAATCACAATCCGCATTTAATCTTTGATCAAAGTTTAAAAGCATGATGGTCAGTTGTTCCCAACATACCCCAAGGATACGCCAGGGAAGAACTTTCCCAGAACTGCTCCTCAGAGAAGGCTCCTCTCCTTCTTGATGCAGTTTAGAGACCCTGGCTTTGTTCTCACGATTGGCCACTTGGCCCCCTGTTAGAAGAGCACAGATCAAAGGTTACATCCGAACTCCGTACCATCACTGATCTCCGCCTCTTCCGCCAGTGTTTAAAAACACATCTCTTTCATCAAGCCGGCCTAACATAACCTCCGCTGTGACTAGTATAGATAGTTTTAATTGGGGATTTTAATTGGTTTTAGTGCAGGACTTGACATTTAATAGGTTTTTAAATTTTTTGTATTTTTGTATTATTTTGTATGTATTTTAAATTCCTGTGCGCCGCCCTGGGTCCTTTTGGAGAAGGGCGGGATATAAATCAAATAAAACTCAACTAAAAAACTAAAAACATCCCTTCTCAGGCAGAAAGAGGTTGGGGGGAACATATCAATGGATGTCAGCTTTATTGCTTCCCTTCCCGGATAATGCCCATAGATTGCAGGTGGATAAGAGTTCAAATGGCAAGCAAGGATCACAGGATTGGACATTTGCCAGATGTCTTACAGGCCCTAATAACAGCGTCACGGGAAATCAGTTCCAGGGAACCAAAGGAATTCACAGCACGCAAGCTTATGTTACAAGGCATAGTAGATATGTGTTACGGAAAGCAAATGTTTCTATTAATCAACAACTTTGTCCTCTTCGGATGGAAGGAGGCAGAGGGTGGACTGGAAAATCAGGAATCTCGTCTAAAAGATCCCTTCTTTGGGGGGGAGGGGGGGCTTTTGGAAACTGAGAAGAGCAACCAAGATGATTAGGGAGCTGGAGACTAAAACATATGAAGAACGGTTGCAGGAGCTGGGTATGTCTAGTTTGATGAAGAGAAGGACCAGGGGAGACATGATAGCAGTGTTCCGATATCTCAGGGGTTGCCACAAAGAAGAGGGAGCCAAACTATTCTCCAAGGCACCTGAGGGCAGAACAAGAAGCAATGGGTAGAAACTAATCAAGGAGAGAAGCAACTTAGAACTATGGAGAAATTTCCTGACAGTTAGAACAATTAACCTCTGGAACAGCTTGCCTCCAGCAGTTGTGAATGCCCCAACCCTGGAAGTCTTTAAAAAGATGTTAGATAGCCATTTGTCTGAAATGGTATAAGGTTCCTGCCCACGCAGGGGGTTGGACTAGAAGACCTACAAGGTCCCTTCCAACTCTGCTATTGTATTGTATTGTATTGTATTGTATTGTATTGTATTGTATTGTATTGTATTGTATTGTATTGTATTGTATTGTATTGATGAGAAAGGGAGCTCTGAAATGGGAAAGGTGGAAGAGAAGAGAAGCGATCCAGGGTGAGGACTCACAGGGGAAGGAAATATTCAGGCTGATGGAAAGAGTCTTCACGATTGATTGATTAATTGATTGATTGATTGATTGATTGAAGAAATAAAAAAAGCAAACGGACAGAGCTGGGAGAAGGGAGGACAGGCCAGCTTGCCAACTTCCAAGGTCAGATTCTTGAGATGACCCCTGTGGCCAGCAAGGCCTTCCCGCAGCCTCTGGGCTCCCTCATTGCCGGCTGCTTTCAAGCAGAACCTTGGCAGGGATGAGGGCCTTTTGGTGTTCAAAGGATGGACACACACACACACACACACACACACACACAAACACACCCCCCGCTTCCAGCCCCAGTGCAGCTCAGAGAGAGACCACACAGCAGCCTGAAGACAAAGGAGTCCCCAGATGCCAGGGAGCCTCCAGCAATCGGCCTGCAGGTCAGCCTGCCTGCACCCTCCAGGGTGCCATCCTCTGCCCTGCCCTATCCCTCAAAAACACACACACACCCCGTGCCCCATTGCGGCCATCTTCACCCGCAGCCGTCCAAGGGCTAAAAGAGGCAGAAGACGGCCCGTTTCTCCTTCCAGGATCCAAGAGGAAAGACCGAAGGAGGAGTCCCTGGCACAGCCCCCTCCTCCCCTCTCATCTTGGCCTGCCTTGGCATCTCCAGACACAAAGAGATGAAGAAGCAGCTGCCCAGGAGGCCAAGCTTGCCAAGGGCATCCTTGCCTCTGGTTTGGTCGCCAGGATGCAAAAAAGACACGGAGACTCTGGAAAGAGGGCAGAGAAGAGCAACCAAGAGGATTAAAGGGAATATAGGAAGAGCGGTTGCAGGAACTGGGTATATGTCTAGTTTAATGGAAAGAAGGACCAGGGGAGACAGGATAGCAGCCTTCTAGTATCTCAGGGGTTGCCCCAAAGAAGAGGCAGTCAAGCTATTCTCCAAAGCACCTGAGGGCAGGACAAGAAGCAACGGGTGGAAACTAATCCAGGAGAGAAGCAACCTAGAACTAAGGAGAAATTTCCTGACGGTTAGAACAACTGATCAGTGGAACAGAAGTTGCCTCCAGAAGTTGTGGATGCCCCAACACTGGAAGTCTTTAAGAGGATCTTGGACAGCCATTTGCCTGAAATGGAAAAGAGTCTCCTGATTGAGCAGAGGGTCGGATAGAAGACCTTCAAGGTCCCTTCCAATTCAGTATTCCAGTATTTGAGGGGCAGCCCCAAAGAAGGGGAGGTGGGGTTGTCAATCTATTCTCCAAAGCACCAGAGGGCAGGACAGGAAGCAACGGATGGAAACGAATCCAGGAGAGAAGCAACCTGGAATTAAGGAGAAACTTCCTGACAGGGAGGACAATTAACCAGGGGAACCGAAGTTCGCCTCCAGAAGTTGTGGGGGCTTCATCACTTTTAAGAAAAGACCAGGCAGCCCTTTGTCTGAAGGGGCGCAGGGTCTCCTGCTTGAGCAGGGGGTTGGACTAGAAGACCTCCGAGGTCCCTCCCCACTCTGTCATTCCTTTGTGGCATGCAGGAAAGGCCCCTCGGGGGGCACCACCACCAGCAGGCTGAGCCCTCCATCCCTTGAAGCAGCCGAGTGCTTGGAGCAGCCTGGCCAGACGTCCGTGGCAGAGAAGCACGCAAGGATCATTAGTCCGACGGAGATTCCCAAATTGGAAAAGGGAAATTGGAGATCTATTCAGCCCCATTGGAGTGCAGCAGGGGGACCCTTGGTGAGCCCTGAATTATCCGGGCAATCTGGGCCCCGGTGGAGGGAGTCCTTATTTACAGGGAGAAAGGAAAACCGTTCGGGGGGGGGGGGGAGGGGAGTGGGGGGGGGAAGGACCCCTCTTGCTCAAAGGGAAGAATCGAATGGAAGCCCCCCCCCCCTTGCGACTGCCAATGAGCGAGAGGAGAAGAGGGGAGACAAAAGGTTTCTGGCTTCCCTGGGCGAGGAGGGATTCAGCCTCACCTCCTGCCTTTCTATTCTGGGGCCAAGCAGCAGGGCGACCCCCATTAACCTCTGGAAGGGAACACAACTGCAGGCCAAGCGAGAAGCTTTGCAGCTCCAAGATGAACTGGGGGGGGGGGGTCCCGGGTGCTCTCCTCCCCCCCCCCCGCTTCCTTCCAGCACCCAACCACCATCACTGCTAGAAGGGGGGAGGGCTGTGGAGTGGACTGGAGGAGGAAGAGGACGACTGTGGGATCCTTGGGGCTCCGGGAACTTAGTGGGGGGGGGAGGGGTTGTTGTTTGTTGCAGATGTTTCATCAACAGGGCTGGAAGGAACTGGGCTTTGAAGAGAAAGAAGAGGGGGAGGAAGAGGAGGAAGACGAAGAGGAAGAAGAGGGGAGGAAGAGGAAGAAGAGGAAGAGAAAGAGGAGGAGGAGAAAGAGGAGGAAGAAGAGAAAGAAGAGGGGGAGGAAGAGAAAGAGGAGGAAGAAGAGAAAGAAGAGGGGGAGGAAGAGGAGGAGGAAGAGGAAGAGAAAAAAGAGGGGAGGAAGAGGAGGAAGAAGAGGAAGAGAAAGAAGAGGGGGAGGAAGAGGAGGAGGAGGAAGAGAAAGCAGAGGGGAGGAAGAGGAGGAAGAAGAGGAAGAGAAAGAGGAAGAGAAAGAGGAGGAAGAAGAGAAAGAAGAGGGGGAGGAAGAGGAAGAGAAAGAAGAGGGGAGGAAGAGGAAGAAGAGGAAGAGAAAGAGGAGGAAGAGAAAGAGGAGGAGGAAGAGAAAGAAGAGGGGGAGGAAGAGGAGGAGGAGGAAGAGGAAGAAGAGGGGAGGAAGAGGAGGAGGAGGAAGAGGAAGAGGAGGAGGAAGAGGAGGGAGGAAAGTGGAACCTTTGGTGCTGAGATTGGTTGTTGTCTTGAGATGTTTCAAGACCCAACTAGTTAACATCATCAGTGCTAGAAGGGTGGGGGTGGAGGTTGCGGATAGGAGGTGGGGGGAGGAGGAGGAGGACTGTGGGGTCCTAGGTGCTCTCTGAGCTTGGTTGTTTTCTTGCAGACTTTTCATGAACCAGCTACAGAACATCATCAGTGCTAGAAGGGCCGGGGGGGGGGGGTTGTGGAGGAGCAGGAAGGGGGAAACTGGGGGGGTCCTTGGTGTCGAGTTTGGTTGTTTTCTTGCAGACATTTTCCATGGTGGGAAAACGGGAGGGATGGATTGTAGGGAGTTAGATGACAGGTAGCCATAACAACATTCTTTTTAGAAAGCCAAGGTCATCCTTGCTCTCTGCACCCGACCGGAACTGCCCCCCAGCCCAGCCCGAGATGCCACCGGGTGCTACTTACCAAGGCGTCTATGAGGACCCCGGCCCCTTCCTCACTTTCGTGCAGGGTGTCGATATCCGTGAGCTCCTGCAGAAGGTCCACCACCGCAATGGCCACATGTAGGGTTAGGGTTAAGGCAAACAAACAGGACCTCCTTCCCGGCCAAGACCCCTCCCCTAAGCGCTTGCAGGGATCAACGCCCTTCAAAAGCCCCCCTTGGGCCTTCCCAAATTTAGCACTTCTTCAAAGAATCCAAGCTCTCCCCCACTTCTGACAGGGAAGGGCCTTCTCCCAGGGACCTGGAGCACCTCCCTCCCACTCTTCCCCTAGGATGTCTGAGGACACACACACACACACACAGACCCTCCTCTCACCAGGCTCCTGGGGACCCCGGATGTGCCGAAGGTTGGTGAGAACTGACCCTTCCAGGGGAGCCATTCTGCATCTAAAATCAACGGCCTTATCAACACCATTTCCCAATCAATCAATCAAACATCTGAAAGTCAACCTCTAATTTTTTTAGAGACATTTCTTGGCCTCTCCATCTTCTGATTCGGTCACTCGATTACTAGCTAGGCCAAGTCCTGGCTGTCCAGGAACATGGGGGCACATGCAAAAGTGTTCAGAGTGATGCATGTTGGGGCAAAAAAACCCAACTATATCTATAAACTGATGGGGTCTGAACTCCTTGCAACTAACCAGGAAAGGGACCTTGGTGTCCTGGTGGACAGCTCAATGAAGGGGTCAACCCAGTGTGCCGCAGCAGTGCAAAAAGGCAAACTCATTGCTAGGGATCCTTAGGAAGGGGATAGAAAATCAGTCAGCCAGTGTCATTCTGCCTCTTTATAAATCTATGGTGAGGCCCCATCTGGAGTATTGTGTCCAGTTCTGGTCCCCAGACCTTCAGAAGGACATTATGGAAATGGAGAAGGTGCAGAGGAGGGCAACCAGAAGGATTAGGGGGCTGGAACACCTTCCTTACCATTTGAGACTGCAACGGCTGGGCCTCTTCACTCTAGAATCACGGCGCCTGAGAGGTGACCTGATTGAAGTCTATCAAATCATGCACGGTGTGGACAAAGTAGAAAAGGAAAAACGGTTTTCCCTATCGCACAACACTAAGACTAGGGGGCACTCCATGAAACTTTTGATAGCTAGACCTCAAACAAATAAGAGGAAGTACTTTTCCACCCAGAGGATCCCTGGTCTATGGAACTCCCTGCCAGAAGAAGTGGTGACAGCTGTCAGCCTCGACACCTTTAAGGAAGGATGAGAGGAGTTCATGGAGAACAAGGGCATCCATGGCTATCATGAGGGATGCCTAAGGACACCCTCCGGGATGGAGAGATAGGCAGGATGTCTCTCAAGGCCATTTGCAGAGAATCACAAGCAGGTGAAGACATCTGCTTGGGAAGACCCTGAAGCAAATGGGGAGCCACTGTGGGAGACAGAAGGCTGGACTGGATGGGCTGTGGCCTCTTCCAGCAAGGCTGTTGTTAGGTTCTTATGTTCTTATGTTCAACAGCTGGGGAGGGGGAGCAATTCCTCCCCCTCCACCACCACCACCTTCTCAGAGAAGAGTTAACTCTCAGGAATAGGCAGCCTCAGCAAGAACTCCACTTCTTTTGATGAGAATGAGAACAAGAGTTATCTAGTAGTTGCATGCATTCTGCAAAACTGGCAGGGCCTTAGGGCAGGGTGCCCCGTTTTGGACCTGGAAGGCCTCCGGCACCAGCCAAAAATGATGTATAATACAATACAATACAATACAATACAATAATTTAATTTATAACCCGCTCTCTCTCCCAGAAGGGACTCGAGGCGGGGCACAGGGAATTTAAAATACATATAGAATACAAACAATATACAATAATAAAAAGAAATTAAACTAACCCTGTGCTAAAATCCCATATTAAGACTAAAATCCCCAATCTAAAAAGAGACTACCCTAGGCCGGCCAAGCGAAATAGATGTGTCTTTAATTTTAGGCGGAAGGAGCGGAGGTCCGTGGTTGTCCTGATATCGGGGGGAAGGTCGTTCCAGAGGGCTGGGCCCGCCACAGAGAAGGCCCTTCCCCTGGGCGTCGCCCGCTGACAAAGTCTAGTGGACGGCACCCGGAGAAGTCCCTCTCTGTGGGAGCGAATCGGCCGTGAGGATGTATGGGGCAGGATAATAATAATCCTTGCAGACAGCTGGTCCTTTGCATCCTTTTAGAGCAGGGGTCTCCAACCTTTGCAACTTTAAGTCTGAAGGACTTCAGCTCCCAGAATTCTCCAGCCAGCAAAGCAAAGCAAAGCAAAGCAAAGCTGGCTGGAGAAGTCTGAGAGCTGAAGTCCTTCAGACTTAAAGTTGCAAAGGTTGGAGACCCCTGTTTTAGAGGGACGCTGAGGCCACTTGGAGGTTTTTTCTGTGTCCCCAGGGACACCTGAGAGGGGTAATGGGTGTGGAGCCTTCTTGGCTGCAGGATGTTTTCTGCAGAGGTTTCCATGCAAGTGGTTGTGTGGAGTAGACTAGACAGATAAACCTCCAAGTGGTCTCAAGGACCCTCAGAAAGGATGCAAATGACCAGCTGTCAGCAAGGCGTGTAAATCCTTCCCTTCCCCACCATCCAGTCAGAGCTGAAGAAGCTCCTTGGAATTAGAAGCGAAGCGTCTTCCAAAGAAAGTTAAGTTGCCTCCTGAAAACAGCCCCTTTGCAACGCCGGGTAGAAAAGTCCCTTAATTCGGATTCTCTGCTCCCAAATCACTGCCAAGGGGGAAAAAGGAATGGAATGGAAGCGAATCAAAGGGGGAGAAATGCTGGAAGCCCCCGTCAGCCCACCCAGCCTCAACAGCCCAGCTTGTTCTTCCCTGCGTGGGGTTCAGAAGACCTGCCAAGCCCCTCGCTGACGAGCTTTGATGTCGAGAGGCGTCAGGGCTGGGCTGGGCGAAGCGGCTGCTCGGCTGAATCCGCTTCCTGGCCTTTTGATGCCTGCCTGTCGTAGGCAGCAGCCACAGAAGTGAATTTTAGCAACAAAGAGGAAACGGAGGGTTTTTTTGCTCTCCTCTTAGGAGAGTGATTTAAAGATAGAAACGGCGGGTTCAAGGCTCCAGGGAGAAACATGTCCTCGGGGAAGCTTGATGCTATATGTCAAAACTCTTAAGCATGTCCTGTAAATTGATATGCCAATGGTGAGACAGGCAAGGTGGGGTTTTTTTCTCTCTCTCTCTCTCTCTTCCTGAATAGCAATCGTTCGCTCAGCATTTATCCTCGGTGTTTCAAACGGAGGCCCTGCGGGAGGGAGCAGAATAAATTCCTTGCAAGGTTTGAGATCAAGCAGAAATGCTGCTCTCCGCTCAGCTTGGAAAGGTAAACTAGGATAAGGGAAGGACTGGCTTAGTCGCTTGTCGTCTCAGCTTCCGGGACCGACCCAGAATGGCTCCTTGGCTACCAAGGAACACCCGGGCACAGGGAGAATGCAGAGGAACAGAGTTGGAAGAGGGGGCCTTGGAGGTCGTCTAGTCCAACCCTCTCCTCAAGCAGGAGACGCTAGGCCAGGGGTCTGCAAAGTTGGCTCTTTTAAGACTGATGGACTTCGACTCCCAGAATTCCCCAGCCACATTCTGGACAAATGGTTATCCAACATCTTCTCAAAAACTTCCAGTGATAGAATAGAATAACAGAGCTGGAAGGGATCTTGGAGGTCTTCTAGTCCAACCCCCTGTTCAGGCAGGAAGCCCTACACCAGTTCAGACAAATGACCGTCCAGTCTCTTCTTGAAACATCGCCAGTGTGGGAGCATTCACAACTTCTGGGGACAAGTTCTTCCTCTGGTTCATTGTTCTCACTGTCAGGAAATGTCTCCTCACTTCTAAGCGGCTTCTCTCCTTGATTAGTTTCCAACCATTGCTTCCTCTCCTGCCTTCAGGCGTTTTGGAGACAAGGTTGACCTTCTATTCTCTGCGGAAGCCCCTCAAATATTGGAACATGCTATCATGTCACCTCTAGTCCTGATGCAGAATAACAGAACAACAGAGATGGAAGGGACTTTGGAAGTCTTCTCGTGTAAGTCCCTGCTCAAGGAGCCCTTATACCACTCCAGACAAGTGGCTGTCCAGTCTCTGCTTAAAAACCTCCAGTGATGGAGCCCCCACAACTTCTGCATACAAGCCGTTGTAATTATCCTTACTGTCAGGAGGTTTCTCCTTAGTTCCAGCTTGCTTCTCTCCTTGATGAGTTTCCATCCATTGTTTCTTCTCCTGGTGCTTTGGAGCATAGGTTGAGCCCCCTCCTCTCTGTGGCAGCCCCTCAGATATTGGAAGACTGTTTATCAGGACATCCCCTCCTCTTTATTCGGCTGTTCAATTCAGAATTGAGCTGGAAGGGACCTTGGAGGTCTTCTAGTCCAACCCCCTGCTCCAGCAGGAGATCCTATGTTGCAGGGGTCTCCAACCTTTGCAACTTTAAGTCTGAAGCACTTCAGCTCCCAGACTTCTCCAGCCAGCTTTGCTATGTGGGTGTATACATAATAATAATAATAATAATAATAATTTTAATTTATATCCCGCTCTCTCTCCCCAAGGGGACTCGAGGCGGGGCACAGGCAATTAAAAATACAAATAAACCACAAACAAATACAAAATACAGAGTTAAAAATAGATTAAATAGATCCTGCGCTAAAACCCATAAACTAAACTAAAAATTACCCCTAAAAAACCCTAACCTAAAAAGAGACTACCCAAGGCCGGCCAGACGAAAAAAGTGCGTCTTTAATTTTAAGCGGAAGGAGCGGAGGTCCGTGGTTGTCCTGATATCGGGGGGAAGGTCATTCCAGAGGGCTGGGCCCGCCACAGAGAAGGCCCTTCCCCTGGGCGTCGCCCGCTGACAAAGTCTAGTGGACGGCACCCGGAGAAGTCCCTCTCTGTGGGAGCGAATCGGCCGTGAGGATGTATGGGGCAGGATCCGATCCCGCAGGTAGCTAGGTCCCGAGCCATGGAGCGCTTTGAAGATGGTAATTAACACATAATAAGCTTGGCTGGCTGGAGAAGTCTGGGAGCTGAAGTCCTTCAGACTTAAAGTTGCAAAGGTTGGAGACCCCTGCTATACCATTTCAGACAATCTCTTCTTAAAGACTTCCAGTGTTGGGGCATTCACAACTCCTGGAGGCAACTTCTGTTCCATTGGTGAATTGTTCTCCCTGTCAGGAATTTTCTCCTTATTTCTAGGTTGCTTCTCTCCTTGACTGTTTTCCATCCAGACCCTTAGATGCTGGATAGAGGCGGCCTTGCGTGCGGCTTATTGGGTAGAGCAGCCCAACCTTACCCTCCCCCTCCCCTCCCCAGCTGTGTCAGCAAGAGAGAAGGTCCCCTGAAGGCCCTGGATGTTGATGGATGGGCTCAGGTTCCCAGTCCCTGCTAATTGAAGCCATGATGGGTGCATTATCTTCTGCCTGCATCTTGGCTCACCTTCCGCAGAAGAGCCTGATGTGGCCACTAACTTTATTTATGGAGACCTCACCCACGGTGGAGTCTCTCAGGGGGGCTGATTTGCATTCTCTTCAGGCTTCTCCTCCTGCGAATCCCATGCAGAGCTCCAGATGGAAGGAGAGCTCCCCACGGCTGCTCCGTGGCTGCCTCTCTGGCACGCCGCCCCACAGGGCACAAGAGGATTCTGCCAGGGCTTCAGGTTTTGCCTCCCAATATTTTACCAACTGCCTGCAAAGGCTGCTTCCCTCCCCAGGACTGCAAGGCCACGCCCGGATTCCACTTGGATGCAGGAGGGAGCCACGGAAAGCTTGAGAAGCCCAAAATAACAAGAGTTGGAAGGGACCACGGGGGTCTCCTAGTCCAACGCCCTGGCCAAGCAGAAGACCTTGCGTCATTTCAGACAATCTCCTCTTAGAAGCCTCCAGGGTTGGAGCCCCCACAACCTTGGAATGCCGATTGTTCCACTGGGTTGATTGTTCTCACTGAAATTTCTCCTTCGTTTTAGGTTGGTCAGGTTCCATCCGTTGCTCCTTGTCTTGCCTTTTGGCGTTTTGGAGAATAGGTTGATTCCTTCTTCTCTGGGGCAGCCCTTCAAATGGTGGAAGATTGCTATCACGTCTCCCTTCGCCCTTCTTTCATTAAAGTAGGTGTACCTAATTCCTGTAACTTAAGAAAGGGCTCTCCAACCTTTGCAACTTTAAGTCTGAAGGACTTCAGCTCCCAGACTTCTCCAGCCAGCAAAGCTTATTATGTATACACCCACATAGCAAAGCTGGCTGGAGAATTCTGGGAGCTGAAGTCCTTCAGACTTAAAGTTGCAAAGGTTGGGGACCCCTGACTTAAGAGGTAAAAGAGACCTTGGAGGTCTTCCAGTCCAGCCTCCTGCTCAAGTAGGAGAGACTCTGTTATTTCAGAGAAGTGGCCATCCAGTCTCTTCTGAAGCTCTTCTTAGTTCCAAGTTGCTTCTCCACTTGATTACAATACAATACAATGCAATAGCAGAGTTGGAAGGGACCTTGGAGGTCTTCTAGTCCAACCCCCTACCTAGGCAGGAAACCCTATACCATTCCAGACAAATGGCTATCCAACATCTTCTTAAAGACTTCCAGTGTTGGGGCATTCACAACTTCTGGAGACAAGCAGTTCCACTGGTTAATTGTTCTCACTGTCAGGAAATTCCTTCTCAGTTCTAAGTTGCTTCTCTCCTGGATTAGTTTCCACCTGTTGCTTCTTGTCCTGCCTTCAGGTGCTTTGGAGAATAGCTTGACTCCCTCTTCTTTGGGGCAACCCCTGAGATATTGGAAGGCTGCTATCCTGTCTCCCCTGGTCCTTCTTTTCATCAAACTAGACTTAACCAGTTCCTGCAACCGTTCTTCGTATGTTTGAGCCTCCAGTCCCCTCATCCTCTTTCTGGCTCTTCTCTGCACTCTTTCCAGAGTCTCCACGTCTTTTCTACATCGTGGCGACCAAAACTGAATGCAGATTAGTTTCCATCTGTCACTTCTTGTACTTGGGAGAATAGGTTGACCACCTCTTCTTGGCAGCCCCTCAAATATTGTAAAACTGCTCTCATGTGTGCCCTTCTTTTCACTAGACTGGCCCTACCCAAATCCTGCAACCGTTCTTCGTTATGTTTTATTCTCCAGGCCTTTAACCATCTTAGTTGCCCTTCTCTGCACTCTTTCTAGAGTCTCAGCGTCTTTTTTGCATTGATGCAGCCAAAATGCATCATTCCATGCGGGGCTTTGCCAAGGCCCTTATAAAGTGTCATGATGGTCAATGGCTGTTGTCCTCCCAGGCTTCTCGTGACTGAGGGGGACCCAGCCGGTCATATTTTCTCTCCTTCGAGGCTGTCACTAGCAAGGCCTCCATCATTTATGTCCGTCCACGTGACCTGCCCATCCAAGTCAGCCTTCTGACTAATGAGACACAGGGCTGAGCCGGCTGAAGCCTTCGCGGGGGGAAAAACCTCGGGGAAAGGAAGTGTCAAGGCTGCAGAGCTACTTCCGCAGAGGAAATATTTCTGGATGAATTTATTTCGGGTCTGCTTTTGCTGCTACTGTTACAGATAGTTACAGATTAACAGAGTTGGAAGGGACCTTGCAGGTCATCTAGTCCAACCCCCTTGCCCAAGCAGGAGACCCTACATCTGCCTCTACCTAGGATTGAACTAACAACCTCCTGATTGGGAGGCGAGAGCTCCACCTCTAGGCCACAGTAGCAGGTTGTTGTTGTTTAACTGAAGAAATGGGAAGGGGGTGGGGGGGTTGCAGAGGTCATCATTGCATAGTTGAAGCTCAAACCAACAAAAGCAGGCATGAAAGTCCCCCCTCCCCCTGAACTGGGGGCCCAGCTGGATGGTTTCAGCTTGATGATGATGATGATGATGTTATCTAGTCGTGTCCGATTCTTGGCGCTTCTCTGGGCCATGCCTTCCCCCCTTGCCCGATCGTCCCCTCCTTCCTTCAGTCTTTCTCTGCTCTGGCCGGTCTCAGCTTTGATGGCGTCCAGCCACTCTGTTCTTTGGTGGCCTGGCTCCCTTTGGCCGCAAACTCTTCCCGGCACAATTGCTTCCTCCGGTGAATTCCCCCACGAGACATGGCCAGAGTAAGGGAGAGGCGGTGTGGTGGTTTTGCCTTCCAGGGACACGCCTGGCGTGGTGCTCTCCAGGGCTCCTGAGTCCCTTTTGCTGTCCGAGGAATACGCAGGCACCTTCTCCAGCATCTCAGCCCAAACGAGTCCCTTTCCTTCCGGTCTTGTTTTTTCAAGGTCCGACTTTCCCAACCAGAGGAAGCAATGCGGAAGACAACAGAGCAGGATGACCCGCCCTTCGTTGCCGGTTCCTCCTAGCTTGGTTGCCTTAAATACAATGGGCTGAATACCACGACATTTCATTTTAATGTATGCTGACTACATTCAAAGTGCACAATATTCTATCCTATCCTATATTTTCGATTCAATTCCACTCATTTTCTATATTCTATTCCATTCCATTTTATTCCCTTCCATATTTTCTATTCCATAATACAATAGCAGAGTTGGAAGGGACCTTGGAGGTCTTCTAGCCCAACCCCCTGCCTAGGCAGGAAGCCCTATACCATTCTAGACAAATGGCGATCCAACATCTTCTTAAAGACTTCCAGGGTTGGAGCATTCACAACTTCTGGAGGCAACTTCTGTTCCACTGGTTAATTGTCCTCACTGGCAGGAAATTCCTCCTCAGTTCTAAGTTGCTTCTCTCCTTGATTAGTTTCCACCCGTTGCTTCTTGTCCTGCCCTCAGGTGCTTTGGAGAATAGCTTGACTCCCTCTTCTTTGTGGCAACCCCTGAGATATTGGAAGGCTGCTATCATGTCTCCCCTGGTCGTTCTTGTCATTAAACTAGACCTACCCAGTTCCTGCAACTGTTCTTCATATGTTTTATCTTCCAGTCCCCTAATCCTCTTTCTTGCTCTTCTCTGCACTCTTTCCAGAGTCTCCACGTCTTTTCTACATTGTGGTGACCAAAACTGGATGCAACTATTCCAAGTGTGGCCTTCCCAAGGGATTATAACATTCTCTTCTGTTCTGTTCCGTTCTGTTCCCTTCCCTTCAATTCTGTATTTGTGGCCAGCAGGCAGAGGCATTTTCACCCAGCGCACGTGAGTGCACACTGCTCAGCATGTCAAAAACACCCCCCTGCCTAGCAGCCTGTCTGTGGAAATTCTCAGCCATGCAGGTTGTCCCAAAGGTGCTTTTGTCCAAACAGCGACTGGACTTTATTGATTTCTTTTGTCTTGAAGATCTTAGTTAGAATGGAAAAAGCTTCTTGGATGAGCAATGAAACGTCTCCAAGAAAAATCAACCAAGCCCAATGGCTGCTGGGAGAAAAGAAGAAGAAAAAAATCCCTTGGGACGCAGCATCTTCCAAGAAGCCAAACCAGGGGAAAAAGAAGTCCTTTTTGTTTTTTGCTTCTCAAAGGACACCTGAGATCTTGTTCTTAAATCTTTGTTTTCCCCCCCCTTTTCATTCTGCCTTCTCATCCAGCCTCTCTTCCTTCCCGGCCAAGATAACATTTCTAAACAGAGTTTTTCAACTGTTACTTATCAGTAACCAGGAAAGGCAACTGGCTGACATCAGACGGACAGGGGTTGTTTGGTAGATTTGTTAGATGTCCAGGCAGCCTTGCAGGCAATTTTCACAAAGCTTTTTCACTTTTCTTCTCCGCAATTCCAGGTCAGCTCAAGATAACAGGCAGAGAGGACTCCCAGCCGCCTGCTAACATGGCAGATGGAGGCTGCCCTGATGGCCCTCTGGGGAATCAGGTCCAGGGAAAACTCTGGCCTGCTAACCTGACAGAGCAGGGGTCTCCAACCTGGGCAAATTGAAGACTTGCGGACTTTGACTCCCAGAATTCCCCAGCCACCCTGCTGTTCTGTTCATCCTGAAGTCACATTTCATCACATTTACAGAACCAACCTAGAACGAAGGAGAAATTTCACTGGCAGTGAGAACAATTAACCGCCCGAATGGCTTTTCTTCAGAAGTTGTGGGGGCTTCACCACTGGAGGCTTTTAAGAAGAGGCTGGGCAGCCACTGGTCCGGAATGGTCATGGGTAAGGATGCCTAACCTTGGCATCTTCAAGACTTGTGGACTTCAACTCAAAGAATTCCCTAACCAGCATAGCTTAGCACCCCCATGATAGATAGATAGACAGATAGACAGATAGACAGACAGACAGACAGACAGACAGACAGACAGACAGATAGATAACCACAGAGATAAAGATAGGTAGCTAGATAGAGAGATGGTAGAAAGATAGGTAGATAGATATAGATACCATAGAGATAAAGATAGATAGATGATAGATAGAATGATAGATATAAACAGATGATATCGAGATAGATAGATGATAGATAGATAGATAGATAGATAGATAGATAGATAGATAGATAGATAGATAGATAGATAACCACAGAGATAAAGATAAGTAGATAGACAGATAGACAGATGGTAGAAAGATAGGTAGGTAAGTAGATATAGATACCATAGAGATAAAGATAGATGATAGACAGAATGATAGAGAGATAGAGACAGACAGATAATAGTTAGAAAGATAGAGATAACGATACATGATAGAATGATAAAGATGATAGATTGATAGATAGATAGATAGATAGATAGATAGATAGATAGATAGATAGATAGATAGATAACCACAGAGATTCAGATAAATAGACAGATAAATGATAATATAGATAGACAGAAAAAGGAAGGAAGGAAGGAAGGAAGGGTCCTAATTTAGTGAAGGAGACAAAGCCTTCCAAAGTGGGCTAACAGAAGTGAGGGGGAAGGGTCTCTCAGCCAGCCCCCCTCCCCTCCCACCCAATACGCCCACCAGCAGTGCTGATTTACACGCCTCTACCTGGCAGTGCTACAGGCTCCGTTTCCCCCAAGATGGACCAGTGGAGCCTCCTTTGGAGGCAGCCACCTGACTCCCCATCCAGCCCGAGAGCCGGTTGCTGAGCCCAAACGAACGCAAGAGTGACAGCTGATCCCCTGCCCCCCCCCCCCCCTTAAAGAAGGATATCGGTGTTGTCGTGGCCCAGCAGCCCCAGGAGCGAGTGGACGGCGTTGAGTTCCACCAGGAGGTGGTAGAGGTCCGGCATGGTGGCCACCACGTGCATCTCTTGGATGATGTCGTTCAGGTCCAGCTCGGATTCCATGAATCTGCAGACAGAGGAGCAAAAATTCAGCAGGATGCAAAAGGTCTCGTCTCTCCTTCCGAGAGAGAATCTGGCTGCTTGTCCCAAAGAGGCTTTTTCCAAAAAGCCACTGGGTCAGAGTTTCTGGCATAAATCCGAATCCAGAAAGCAGAGCCAGATAACTGATGCAGCTGGATTCATTCCCTTCTTTAATAGACATAAGAATAGACGGATTTATTTATTTATTTTATTAAATTTATACCCCGCCCTTCTCCTTGTTAGGACCCAGGGCGGCACACAGGCATTATATAAAACCATAAATACAATATACATCAATTAAAAATATATTAAACTAATTCACCCGTGCTAAAACCCGTTATTAAAACCGTAACCAAATTATAATTTATATTTAAAAGTCAGACGTGGGGGGCTATCCTAGGCCTGCTTGTTGGAATAAGTACGTCTTAAGACGTTGGCGGAAGAGGCGGAGGTCCGAGGTAGTGCGAAGGTCGGGGGGCAGGTTGTTCCAGAGGGCCGGGCCCGCCACAGAGAAGGCTCTTCCCCTGGGTGTCGCCAGCCGGCATTGCCCAGCCGACGGCACCCGGAGTAGGCCCGCTCTGTGGGAGCGGACCGGACGAAGGGATATATGGGGCAGGAGGCGGTCTCGTATATAGCTAGGCCCCGAGCCATGAATGTACAATAATACCAACAGGTGATTCTCCCAAGGAAACACAAAGCAGGAGAGTTACAGGCAAACACAAGCAGTTGGCTTCATTTCAGAAGATAAGCCCAGACGGACTGCTAGTTTACTTCTCAGAGCAGCAGACAGCTTAGGTTTCTGTGTCAATTCTCTGCACACACTCAGATCTCTTTAAGCTCTCCTTGGCTGACGTAGTTGCTAAACAATACAATACAATAGCAGAGTTGGAAGGGATCTTGGAGGTCATCTAGTCCAACTCCCCGCCTAGGCAGGAAGCCCTATGCCATTTCAGACAAATGGCTCTCCAACATCTTCTTAAAGACTTCCAGGGTTGGGGCATTCACAACTTCTGGAGGCAAGCTGTTCCACTGATTCATTGTCCTAACTGTCAGGAAATTCCTCCTCAGTTCTAAGTTGCTTCTCTCCTTGATTAGTTTCCACCCATTGCTTCTTGTTCCGCCCTCAGGTGCCTTAGAGAATAGTTTGACTCCCTCTTCTTTGTGGCAATCCCTGAGATATTGGAAGGCGGCTATCCTGTCTCCCCTGGTCCTTCTTTTCATTCAACTAGACCTTCCCAGTTCCTGCAACCGTTCCTCATATGTTTTATCCTCCAGTCCCCTCATCATCGTTGTTGCTCTTCTCTGCACTTTCTAGAGTGCAGAGAATATGCAGAGAATATGCTATGCCTATTCATTGGCTGACCTTGTTCCCGTGCTCTCTCCCAGTCATGAATATTTTAACAAACTGGACTTCCTTGAGAGTTTTTTCCCTTGAAAATCTTTTCCAAGAATTTCCAAGTTAGAACGTCCTGGAGGAGAAGCAAAACGTTTTCAAGGAAAACACCCAAGAAAGTCCAGCCGCCTTTTGGAAAAGTCTGTGGAGGTTCTCCATCCTCCAGGATGGGGTTGTCGCAAAGGAGCTTTTTCAGGAGGCCCCCGGGCTTTCCGGTTTCTTCTTTTGGAAAAGAATCTTTGGGACAAGCCGCCCGATTTGACTTTGACTTTGCTTGTCAGAAGGTCGCAAAAGGTCATCCCGTGACCTGGGACACTGCAACCGTCATAAATAGGAGCCAGTGGCCAAGCTCCTGGATTTTGAGGACATGACCACGGGGATTCTGCAAGTGTCGTAAGGGTGAAAAACGGTCATTAATCGTATTTTTTCCCCCAGTGGTATTGTAAGTGAGCAGCACTCAGGTGAGCCTGGGGATACAGGTAAACCTCCAAGTGGCCTCAATGACCCTCCGAAAGGATGCAAATGGGTATAAATCTGCCTGCAAAGAGTGTCAATCCTTCCCTTCCCCACCCTCCAGTCAGAGCCGAAGAAGCTTCTCGGATGAGAAGCAAAACGTCTTCAAAGAAAAAGCAGAAAGTCCAGCTGCCTCTTGAAAAAAGCCCCTTTGGGACAACCAGGACCTTGGAGGATGGAGAATCTCTACAGACTTCTTGAGAACTTCAACCTTCCTTCTGATGGAGTGAAGAGGCACCTCGGTCTCCCTTCTTCACACCTGGAAGTCTAGAGATACAGGCGGACCCCCCCACCCCCCCACCCCAACTTACTTCTCTGGGTTGTCTGGGAATTTGATCCGGAGCTCCTGGTTCTTGTAAGACCTCTTCTCAAAGGTGAGAATCATCTTCTTGACGGAGCTTTCGTCCAGAGGTTCCTCCTGGCCAAAGAAAAGCTCCGCTTAAGGACCCAGCCACAGCCCCCCTCCGGCACCCACAAGCCCCCCTTGAACAGGCCCCCTTCGTGGCATTGGGAAAAACGCCTTCCCGCTAAAGGTGGCCCAACACTGGCAAGGGGCAGCTGGGGGGGGGGTCATTTTGCCATCCCATTGCTCCCTCCCTCCCTCCCTCCCCATTGTCATGTCCGCTTGGTAAGTAAGCCCAGAGAGCCCCAAGGAGCCCTCCTTTCACCCCCTAAACCAGGGATGTCCAAACTTGGGAACTTTAAGACTTGTGGACTTCAACTCCCAGCTATGCTGGCTGGGGAATTCTGGGAGTTGAAGTCCACAAGTCTTAAAGTTCCCAAGTTTGGACATCCCTGCCCTAAACCATCGGTGGGAGGGGGGCTTCTTCCCTGGGAAACCAAACACAGGCAGCCCTCGACTTACGACAGCAAGTCAGCCCCAAATTTCTGTTGCTAAGCGAGGTAGCTAAGTGAGCTTCGGCCCATTTTATGACCTTTCTTGCCACCGTTGTTAAGGGAATCCCTGCAGTTGCTCAGTTAACACCGCTGTTGGCTTCCCCCTTGACTCGGCTGGGGGTCAGAAGGGGGGGGGAAGGGTCTGCTCGGCCCTGGAAGAGAGCAGGGGGCCGAAGGGGAGGGAGGGAGGGAGGGCCTGGGGGTGGGGGGGAAGAGACCCTCACCTCCTCCTCCTCCTCCTCGCCTCGTTCAAAGATGTGCAGCAGCTTCTTCTTGTCCTCCTCGGACTCCTCGGCCGCCGGAGGCTCTTCCTCCCGGTAACGGGCACGCTCCCGAGCGGCGGCTGGCTTGTGCCGCGGCTTCGGCTCCTCATCCTCGTCCTCCCGTGTCCGCTTGGTTCCCCTGTTGGGCTTGGGAGAAGGAAACGTTCAGCCGGCGGAGGAAGGCGAGACCCCCACCCCATAGCGAGGGCCCCGAAGGAAGAACAGCCCCAGGACAGGCAGCCAAGGCTGGGCTCCAGAGGGAGGGAGGGAGGGGGGGTTTGGCTCAGGGTGGGGTGGGGAGTCCAGGGGCCCTGCCCATCGGTGCCAGGGGGAGCCCCGAAATGCCAGAGGGAAGCACCCGAGGGGCAGGGGGGGGGGTCCACACTGCCACTTCCCAGATGGGAAAGGAGCTGCCTGCAATAGGTCCCACCTGGGAGTCCTTTTCTCTTTCTTCCCCTTCCCTTCTCCTTCTTCTTTCCCTTTCTTCCTTCTTCCTTCCCCTTTCTCTTTCCCTTCTTCCCTTTCCTCCCTCCCTCTTCCTTTTCTACTTTCTTTTCTTTCCTCCCTCCTTCTCCTTGCCCTTCCTTTTGCTTTCTCTTTCTTTCCTTCTTTCCTTTCCTTTCCTTATTTCCTACTTTCTTTTCTCTTCCTTCTTCTCCTTTCTTCCTTCTTCCCTCCCTGTCCCTCCCCTTCGTCTTTCCCTTCTTTCCTTTCCTCCCTCCCTCTTCCTTTTCTACTTTCTTTTCTTTCCTCCCTCCTTCTCCTTGCCCTTCCTTTTGCTTTCTCTTTCTTTCCTTCTTTCCTTTCCTTTCCCTTTCTCTTCCTTATTTTCTACTTTCTTTTCTCTTCCTTCTTTTCCTTTCTTCCTTCTTCCCTCCCTGTCCCTCCCCTTCGTCTTTCCCTTCTTTCCTTTCCTTCCTCCTGGTGGGCCAGGGACGCCACCAGGGGGGGCTTCTCCTCCTGGGTTTTCAATTCAAAAGGCAGGGAGACAACAGCTGTCATGAAGGACGCGGGGGGGGGGGGACGACACAGAGTTTGGACAGACTCAGAAGAACGGAGCACAGAGGAGCCCCCCTCACCCCAACCCTGGTGGAATTAAAGCCCCCCCCCCAACCCTCCAGGGCCAGCCCGGTTCCTCTGAGCGCCCCCCCCCCCACAAGGCCTTGATGGGCAACTGCAGCCAGCCTGGGCCTCAGCTGGGATCTGGCCCTTCGCCTATGCAATGGGAGGGTCCTTAGGACCAACTAGGAAAGAGCCTGGAGTTTAAGCATGAAGGCTGCTCCCCCCCCCACCTCCACCCCCCCCACCCCCCCACCCACTGGCTCCTCAACACCAGGGAATTCCCAGGCAAAGGCAAGAGAGAATCAGAGGTATAATATGTGTCTTCCTTCCTTCCTTCCATCCATTCTCTTCCTGTCTGCCTTCTTTCTGTCCATCTGTTCCCTCCCTCCCTTCCATCTACTCTATTCCTCCCTTCCCCTTTTTCCTTCCTTCCTTTGTTTCTTCCTTCTATATCTTTCCTTCCTTTTCCAATTTCCTTCCTTCTGCCCGTCTGTTCTACCCCTTCCTTCATATCTTCCTTTCCTTCCCTCCCTCCCTTCTCCTTGCCAAGTACCAAAAACACCATAACAGAACATCAACAATGCCAGAAAACCCCGTTTAAAAGAGGGCAGCACAGAGATCCACCTTCATCCCATAGAAAAGGGGAACCTTTGTTCTAATTGTCTCCCTCTCTCCTTCTCTCTCCTTCCCTCTCTCTCTCCTTTTTTCTGATGGTTTTTGAAAAAGGGGATTTACAAAAAAGAACGCAGGGAACAATTGGCTCACCCAAACTCCAGGCGCCCCCCCCCCCTCCTTTAAGTGCAGGCAGTGCCCCCATCTCCTTCCATCGTCCCATTGAGAGCAATGAGCCTGAGCTCCCATTGAGCTGAGCACTGAAGCCTCTCCCACAGCGCTGGGCCAGAGGAGGAGGGGAGGGGAGATGGGGCCGAGACCCATTCAGCCCCCAAAGAAGCTCCAACCATTTCCCCCTATCTCCAAGGAAACAGCTATGGGCCCTTGGATAGCGTCCGTTTGTGCCCTTATGTGTCCTTATGTGTCCTTATATACGAGTGGTGGTCAACCTGGTCCCTACCGGCCCCTAGTGGGCGTTCCAGCTTTCATGGTGGGCGGTGGGGGTTTTGTCCGATACTGAAGCTCTTTCCTTTTTTAAATTTAATCGTCTTCCCTACTTTATAAACCACCATTCCTGTGGAACCGGTGGGCGGTTAGAAAATTCTACTACTAACAGAGATACAAAAGTGGGTGGTAGGTATGAAAAGGTTGACTACACCGTTATATATCCTTATGTCAATAGCCATAGCCCTTAGACTTATATACCGCTTTATAATGCTATCACAGCCCCCTCTAAGCAGTTTGTAGAGTCAGCCTCTTGCCCCCCAACCATCTGGGTCCTCATTTGACCCACCGTGGAAAGACGGAAGGCTGAGTCAACCTGGAGCCTGGTGGGATTCGAACTACCAAATTTCAGGCAGCCTTCAGGCAGCAGAAGGAGCCTGCAGTCCTGGACGACCCTAACCACTGCACCGTTGTGGCTCATGTGTCCTTATATGTCCCTATAAGGCCATATATACGTATGTGTCCATACATATCCTTACACGTCCTTGAAAAGAAAGGGCGCCTGGTGGAACTTCGCAATAGGCTCACTAAGTGATCGGTCATAAGTTGAGGACAGCCTAAATCCAGCGACCTTACCGGAAGTCCTTGACTTACGACCATAATTGAGCCCAACATTTTCAACTGCTAAGCTAAACGCGACAAAATGCCATTTTAATGGAGGCCGATCAGCGTCCATCCAAAGTGACCCTAAAGTTATTCTACTCTACTACTCTACAAATTGGCCCCCTCCCCTGCTGGACCTCCACCCCCACCCCAACCCATGTGGACCACGAAGGCAAGCTCTATCTGCGGGATCGCATCCTGCCCCATACATCCCTGCGGCCGATTCGCTCCCACAGAGAGGGACTTTTCCGGGTGCCGTCCACTAGGCTGTGCCAGCGGGCGACGCCCAGGGGAAAGGCCTTCTCTGTGGCGGGCCCGACCCTCTGGAACGACCTTCCCCCCGAAATTAGAACGACCACTGACCTTCGCTCCTTCCGTCAAAAATTAAAAACACACTTTTTCTGCTTGGCCGGCCTAGGTAATCAACTGTTTTTAGGGTTTTTAGCGACCTATTTTTAGTTTTAATATGGGATTTTAGCGCAGGGTTAGTTTAATTTCATTTTAATATTGTACTATGTCTGTGATTTTATATGTATTTTAAATTCCCTGTGCCCCGCCTCGAGTCCCTTTGGGGAGAGAGAGCGGGTTATAAATAAAAATATTATTATTATTATTATTATTATTATTATTATTATTATTATTATTATTATTATTATTATTATTATTATTATTATTATTGTTGTTGTTGTCATTGTCATTATTATTATTATTACTATTACTATTACTACTATTACTATTACTATTATTATTATTATTATTATTATTATTATTATTATTATTATTATTATTATTATTATTATTATTATTATTATTATTATTATTAAGCTGGCTTCGAAGTCCCGCTTTGCATCCTGAATATTTTAAAAATAGCTTGCTCCCTTCGTGATTTGCATATATATCTATATATATCTCGGCCACGGTGTATATATCCCCCCCCCCCACCTTGAGGGGATGGAGAGGAGATTTACAAAGCGTGCCATAAATAGATAAGGGATCGGTGGGGGGCCTTTGCTGCCTCCCAAATGCTCCTTGCAGCAAAAACGTAAGGAAGAGAGAGAGAGAGAGAGAGAGAGAAGCCGGAGTTTGCAAGCTCGGGTAAACTCCAGCCTCATCAGCAGAAGGCAGCAGGGCTGAGAGTCGGGGAGGAGCGCAGCAGAAGTAACTTGGGCAGGAATTAACGCACTGGCCTTAGTCTTATTTAAGGAGATGCCAGCTGCAAAAGGCAAATAATAAAAGCTGGTTACTATGGTGCCGGGAAGCCGAGCGTTGCGGGAGGATGAAAGGCAGAGGGGGAAACGGGGCGGCTTTCTGGATGCCAGCAGGCAAAATCGGCAGCCATCCAAGGGAGCCACTTATTAGGCACCACTTCGGAAGTCTTCGGGAAGCAGCCTTGCCCGAGTCTCACAAGCAGGGGCCCTTTGGATCTGTGGGGATCCCCCTGGGTGAAGGGCGGCCTCCTCCGTCCCTTCTGGAAAGGGGGGGGGGGTTCCGCCTTGGCCCGTTGCAATTTCGGAAATAGGACATTAAGATTTAGGAGCTTCATCCCTGGAGGCTTCCAGGAAGAGGCTGGACTGCCCTCGGTCAGAAATGGTGCAGGGTCTCCTGCTTGGGCAAGGTGGGTTGGACTAGATGACCTCCAAGGTCCCCTCCCACTCTGCTCAAGATGCTGGCCTGCTGGCAGGGAAGCTCACTGGCAATTTTCGCATTTTCGAAGTGAGCCCAGGAGGGGGAACCCTTGGTGGGGGGCAAGGAAGGATTGTGCCCAATCCGTTTCCAGAAGGAATGGAGAGAGCCACCAACCCCAAAACTCGAGTGGAAGACAAAGGGGTGTCTCTGAACCTGCCTGCTTTCTTGCACACGTTTCCACGGCCCCAAATATGTGGGTGCATTGATGATGTTCCCTAGCTTGGGTACGTCTGCAAGGAAACATCAAAGCTCAGAGACCAGGACCCCCCCAATCCTCCTCCTGCTCCTCCTCCACAATCCCCACTCCTTTCTAGCCCTGATGATGTTCCCTAGTTGGGCCACGAAATGTCTGCAAGAAAACAAAGCTCAGAGACCCCCCAGGACCCCCCAATCCTCCTCCTCCTCCTCTCCATGAACTCCTCTCCTTTCTAGCCCTGATGATGTTCCCTAGTTGGGCCACGAAACGCCTGCAAGAAAACCGCCAAGCTCAGAGAGCACCAAGGCCCCCATCCTTCCACAGCCAACCACGGATAGCCTCTTCCACTGGAGAAGGAAACGTTTTGCCTCTTGGGATAACGTGGCTTGGGAGGGAGAGGAAGGGGCAGAAGACCCCTCACAGCAAAAGGCTGGATTTACGGAAGGCAGCGCTAGAGTCTCCCGTTGGCTAGCTAGAGACGAGGTGTACGAGCCCCAGACCCAGCAGCCAGGAGGGCGTGAGATGCTCACGTTTACAAGCCCTGGACACTCCACCCCAAAGTTAGGAGAGGTTAGGGAAGCGGAGGTTGTAACGTATGAAGAGCGGTTGCAGGAAGATGGGAGATGTCTAGTTGAATGAGAAGAAGGACCGGGGGAGACAGGATAGCAGTCTTCCAATATCTCAGGGGTTGCCCCAAAGAAGAGGGAGTCAACAGAGGGAGAGAATCAAGATCACGTGAAGGGTTGATACTACTTTACAAGGCCTTGGGAAGGCCACACTTATAATAATAATAAATAAATTTTAATTTGTAGACCGCTCCCTCTCCCCATAGGGACTCGGAGCGCTGCACAGGGAGGATAAAAAACAATAAATATACAAACATATTTAAAACAGATTAAACGATATTCCTGTGTTAAAAATTCCCCATTAAAATACTAAGATTCCCCATAAATTAATATATTAAAAACCCTATAGAAGAGAGACTACCCTAGGCCGGCCAAGCAGAAAAGATGCGTTTTTAATTTTAGACGGAAGGAGCGGAGGTCCGTGGTCGTTCTAATGTCGGGGGGAAGGTCGTTCCAGAGGGCTGGGCCCGCCACAGAGAAGGCCCTTCCCCTGGGCGTCGCCCGCTGACATAGTCTAGTGGACGGCACCCGGAGAAGTCCCTCTCTGTGGGAGCGAATCGGCCGTGAGGATGTATGGGGCAGGATCCGATCCCCAGATAGCTAGGTCCCGAGCCATGGAGCGCTTTAAAGATGATAATTAACACCTTGAAGCGCACCCGGAAGACGACAGGTAACCAGTGCAGCTCGCGCAAGAGCGGTGTTATGTGGGTAAACCTTGAGGTTCCCATAATTGCTCGCGTGGCCGCATTCTGGACTAGCTGAAGTCTCCGGGTGCACCTCAAGGGGAGCCCCATGTAGAGAGAATTGCAGTAGTCCAGTCGGGATGTCACGAGAGCATGAGTGACTGTGCGGAGGGCGTCCCGATCCAATAGGGGGCGCAACTGGCGAACCAGGCGAACCTGGTAAAACGCCCTCCTGGCCACGGCTGTCACTTGATCTTCCATGGACAGCTGGGCATCCAGGAGGACACCCAGGTTGCGCGCCCCATCCACAGGGGTAAGGTGTGCGTCCCCTATGGCCAGAGATGGAATGATCTGGTTGAATCGGGCAGCCGGAAACCACAGCCACTCGGTCTTGGTCGGGTTGAGCCTGAGTCCGTTACTTCCCATCCAGATCCGTACGGCTTCCAGGCACTGGCACATCACCGCTACGGCATCGTTGGGGTGGTTTGGGGTAGATATATACAACTGAGTATTTGGAATATTTGCATCAAGTTTTGGTCACCACGATGTAGAAAAGATGCTGAGACTCTAGAAAGAGTTCAGAGAAGAGCAAGAAAGAGGATTAGGGGACTGGAGGCTCAAACATATGAGGAACGGTTGCAGGAACTGGGTATGTCTAGCTTGATGAAGAGAAGGACCAGGGGAGACACGATAGCAGCCTTCCAGTATCTCAGGGGATGCCCCAAAGAAGAGGGAGTCAAGCTATTCTCCAAACCACCTGAGGGCAGAACAGGAAGCAATGGGTGGAAACTAATCAAGGAGAGAAGCAACTTAGAACTGAGGAGGAATTTCCTGACAGTGAGAGCAATCAACCAGTGGAACAGAAGTTGCCTCCAGAAGTTGTGAATGCCCAAACACTGGAGGTTCTCACGAAGAGACATGTCTGAAGTGGAAGAGGGTCTCCTGCTTGAGCAGGGGGCTGGACTAGAAGACCTCCAGGGTCCCTTCCAGCTGGTCCTGGTGACCGACTCAGGTTGGACCCTGGAAGAGAAACCCTGAACCAGCTGGGTGGGCTGTGAGTCCTCCGTCCCTGGATATCATCCGAACGCAGAACCTGGGAAGAGTGGATGGAGCCCTTCTGGTCAAGAAGGCAGCTGCAACCTTTACCCAGGGGCTCAGGCCCCCTGCCGGCTCCTTCCCTGGCATTGCCAAGCGGATGGAGAGCCCCAGGGGGGGCAGGCATGGCTATTGGGCTGTCAGCTGCTGCTGCAGACAGTGAATTCCCTCCCTCCCTCCCCTTCCCTTCCTCCTCCTCAGGGCTGAATTCAGAGGCAGGTTGCCCAGCCCGGCCAGAGCCAAGGCTGGCATAAAGTGGAGACGGCTGGGTGATGAAGCCGAGCCCAGGTGAGACGTTTGGGGAAGAGGGAGCAGGAAGAACAGGCGGTTGTGGGGAGGAGAGAAGAGCTGTAGAGACAGGGCTGAATTTGGGGGGGGGGGGTTTCCTTTGGTGCTGAGCTTGGCTGTTTTCCGGTAAAAGTTCAATTCCCCCAACTAGGTAACGCCATCAGGGCCAGAAGGGAGGGGAGGTGGAGGGGAGGAGGGGGCCTGTTCTTTTGCAGACATTTCACGACCCAACTAGATAGCCTTATCAGGGCTAGAAGGGAGGCTTTGGGGGAGGGGGAGGCAGAGGAGAGAAGAAAGAGAAGGAGGAGGAAAAGAAAAAGGAAGAGGGGTAGGGGAAGGAGAAGGAGGAGGAAGAGGGGGAGAAAGAGGAGGAAGAGGAGGAGGAAGAGAAAAATGAATGAGCTTGGTTGTTATCCTGCGGACATTTCATGACCCAACTAGGTAACACCATCAGGGCTAGAAGGTAGTTAGGCTTTTGGGGAGGGAGAGGGGGAAGCAGAGGAGGAGGAGAAGAAAGAGGAGGAGGAGGAAGAGGGGGAGGAAGGAGGAGGAAGAGAAAAAGGAGGAGGAGGAAGTGAAGGAGGAAGAGGAGGAGGAGGAAGAGGAGGACAACAACTGTGGGGTCCTTCGTGGCCTCTGAGCTTGGTTGTTTTCCTGCGGACATTTCACGACCCAACTAGGTAACGTCATCAGGGCTAGAAGGGAGTTAGGCTTTTGGGGAGGGAGAGGGGGAAGCAGAGGAGGAGAAGAAAGAGAAGGAGGAGGAAGAGGGGGAGAAAGGAGGAGGAAGAGAAAAAGGAGGAGGAGGAAGTGAAGGAGGAAGAGGAGGAGGAGGAAGAGGAGGACAACAACTGTGGGGTCCTTCGTGGCCTCTGAGCTTGGTTGTTTTCCTGCGGACATTTCACGACCCAACTAGGTAACGTCATCAGGGCTAGAAGGGAGTTAGGCTTTTGGGGAGGGAGAGGGGGAAGCAGAGGAGGAGGAGAAGAAAGAGGAGGAGGAGGAAGAGGGGGAGGAAGGAGGAGGAAGAGAAAAAGGAGGAGGAGGAAGTGAAGGAGGAAGAGGAGGAGGAGGAAGAGGAGGACAACAACTGTGGGGTCCTTCGTGGCCTCTGAGCTTGGTGGTTTTCCCGCAGACATTTCACGACCCAACTAGGTAACGTCATCAGGGCTGGAAGGGATTGCCAATCCAGCAGGAACCCTGCGCCTCCCACCAGCCCTTCCGCTGGGGTCTCCCTACAAGCCCCGTCCTGCAGAGGCAGCAAACCCCAGCCTGCAGCCTCCGAATGGGAGGAGGCCCCCCAATACACCCACGCCCAATTTCCCAGAAGCAGAAATTCCAGAGAGACTCCAAGGCCTGGAAGCCCTTCCTCTCCTCCCCCCACCCACCAATTCGAGGAGGGGGCCAACATGAGGCCAGAGAGACTTGGAAGAGGCCTGAATAGACGCAACCCCCCCCCCCCACACACACACAAAGAATCCCCTGGCTGCAGGAGGGGATTCCAGAGCTGGTAGAAGAAGAAATGAGGAGCAAAATCAATTTTCCTTTTCCATGCAAAGGGCTTGGGGGGGGGGGGGGGTTGTTGTTGAGGCTGATGAAATACGGCCCAGCATTTCCTTTGATAATGTCTTCCCTGCCATATGCAAACTACACCAGGGGTGCTTAGAATGAAGCCAGAGGGCGATCAATAATGGCAGAAGCCCCCCCCCCCCCTCACTCCTTCCAAAACACAATGGGGAAGGAAAGGGGAATCATGAAAGGTGAAAAATGAACGTTTCTCTTCGGGATTAGAAACTAAATATATATATATATATATATCGATAGAAGAAAATATTTATTGCCAGGGACTGAACGGTACTCCCTGAGCCTGGTGGTTTGCTTGCAGACGTTTCATGACCCAGCTAGGTAACGCCATCAGGGCTAGAAAGAAGTGAGGTGGGCAGAATGGGGGAGGAGGAGGACTGTGGGGTCCTTGATTCTCTCTGAGCTGGGCTGTTTTTTGTAGACGTTTCATGACCCAGCTAGGAAACGCCATCAGGGCTAGAAAGAAGGGGGGTATGAAGAGAGGAGGAGGAGGAGGACGACGACGACGACTGTGGGGTCCTTGGTGCTCTCTGAGCTTGGCTCTTTTCTCGCAGACCTTTCATGACCCAGCTAGGTGACGTCATCAGGGCTAAGGCTGATAATGTTCCCTAGCTGAGTATTGAAATGCCTGCAAGCAAACCAGAGCTCCAGGGACTCTGCCCCCCCCCAGGGTGGGATGTAGGTTTTGCAGCAAAAGCATTGCCCCACACTCCACACACCCCAAACGGCCCCTTTACAGGAGGGATTCTCAACCTTGCAAGCTTTAAGATGTGTGGACTTCAACTCCCAGAATTCCCCAGGAGGAGGAGGGGGGAGGAAGAGCAACATGGGGTCCTTGACACTCTTCTGAGCGTGGTTGTTTCCTTGCAGGCATTGCATGACCCGACTAGGGAACAGCATCAGTGCTAGAATGGGATTAGGAGGAGGAGGAGGAGGAGGGGGAGGAGGAGGAAGAGGAGGAGGACTGGGGGCTCTTTGGTCCTTTCTAAGCTGGGTGGCTTTCTTGCAGACCTTTCTTGACCCAACTAGGGATCAGCATCAGTGCCAGAAGGGAGGCGAATTGGTCTTCTTTGTCTTCCTTCTAGGATTGATGATGTTACCTAGCGGGGCCACGAAACGTTTTGCAAGGAAACAAGCCAGGGGCGCCTCAGCTCAACCCTGGGCCACAAACATTTTCTTCCGTTGGCCCTTGGATCGTTTCATGCCTAAGGTGGGATTTGAACTCGCCGTCTCCCGGTTTCCAACCTGGCACCTCAACTACGAGACCCAAAGGGTCCAATCTGGGCACCTGTCCAACCTTGGCTACTGTAAGACTTCGATTCCCAGAATGCCTCAGCCAGCCCTGCCACCTGGAAGTCCGCAGCTTGTTAAAGTGGCCAATTTGGGAAGCCGTGGTTTAAAGCGAGCTCCCTCTGTGCAATCCCAGCTGGCTTGGCCCCTGGTTGGAAACAGGCGCGTCCCAGAGGTGCTAGCCAGGCCCAGGGTCCCTGGGATGCCCTAAGTCAGAAGTCCCCAACCTTTGCAACTTTAAGGACTTCAGCTCCCAGAATTCTCCAGCCAGCAAAGCTGTCAGTGTCAGGGCCTGGGCCAGGGGTCTCCAACCTTTGCAACTTTAAGTCTGAAGGACTTCAGCTCCCAGACTTCTCCAGCCAGCAAAGCTTATTATGTATACACCCACATAGCAAAGCTGGATGGAGAATTCTGGGAGCTGAAGTCCTTCAGACTTAAAGTTGCAAAGGTTGGAGACCCCTGGCCCAGGCCCTGACACTGACAGCTTTGCTGGCTGGAGAGGTCTGGGAGCTGAAGTCCTTCAGACTTAAAGTTGTAAAGGTTGGACATCCCTGCCCTAAGTGGCAGGAAATCAATGCAGCTACATTTCTTTTAAGCGCTAATTTCCCCCTTCGCTCCCCCCCCCCCAAAATGCTGGCTAAGGCTTTAACCAGCTTGGGTCTTATTTCCCCCCCCCCCCAACTGAAACGCAGATGACAAATGGGCCTTTGCAAGCATTCATTCACTCCAGGCTGCGGGTGAAGAAATGGATCAGAACGCAGTTATAAAAACATTAGTTAGATTTAGGAAGCCTGCCTTCCGGCTGCAAGGAGGGGAGGGGGAGCAGCGGGAGGGGAGGGGAGGGGGGTTTCCTGGCAGATGGGTAGGAAAGGCTGCAGGGGAGGAGAGAGGGGGTACCCCAAAGACCCCACGGAGGAGCCACGAACACGGCGGTCAGACAAAAGAGCTCCACCTTGGCACTGCAAACCGTGTGTGGATTATTCCAAAAAACTGCAATTATTTTGCCTAAGCTGCTATGTAAACTGGGACAAGCCCGGGTTTGCTGAGCACGTTAAGCCGTGAAACGTGGTTTGTGAACCTCACTGCCTGCTTCAAGCCAAAGGCCAAGATGTAAGAACCAGGGTGGACGAAAATCGTGGTTTTTAAAAAAAAAATAATAATAATAAAAGTTTTTTTAGATTGTTAAAATCAAATTTATTTTAATAAAACGCTTTGGGAAGAAAGATAGTTTTCTATTTAAGATACATGAATAATTTAGTTTTATTCAGCATGAAATGGAGCTTAGTTATGCAGCACCAGGAGGCTGCACATGCGGCCGTATTTACATTTTTTGGTCAAACTCCTTCAATGAATCCCAGCTCTGCCAGCTGAGATAACCTGCCCTGCCTTGATGCATGCGGCCACAATTTCACAGTAAGGAGGAGATAAGTCACGAAACGAAGCCCAGGAATATTCCTTCTTTTGTACAAATCTGTCCACACCACAACCTGCATGGCGGTTGGAAGAGAAAAGGCACCTCTAAGGGTGAGGAGGAAGGTCGAGCGGTTAAAAATACGATACAAGAGCAGAGTTGGAAGGGACCTTGGAGGTCATCTAGTCCAACCCCCTGCCTAGGCAGGAACCTTATACCGTTTCAGACAAATGACTGTCCACTCTCTTCTTGAAACATCTCCAGTGTTGGGGCCTTCACAACTTCTGGAGGCAACTTCTGTTCCTCTGATTCATGGTTCTCACTGTCAGGAAATTCCTCCTCAGTTCTAGGTTGCTTCTCTCCTGGATTAGTTTCCACCCATTGCTTCTTGTCCTGCCCTCAGGGGCCTTGATGTCCTCACCAGTGCTCAGCGTCTACAGCCACTGCTGAGGCTTGCATCCACGGAACAATATGCGCACCCCAGTTTTTTAAAAAGTGGGAGAGGCCGAAAGAAGAACAAGTTCAAATCCCTGCAAGGTAAAAGAGCAACTTTTCTATTTTAAAAAAAAAACCCTTCGGAACAATTGTGGGTCCTTGGACAGAAGGGGAATCCTTGGTGCTCTGGGTGACTTGGGTTGTTTTCCTTGCAGACGTCTCATGACCCAGCTAGGGAGCATCATCATCATCAAGGCTGGTTGGGCAAACTACCCTCCCTCCCAGTACTGATGATGTTCTCTAGTAGGGTCATGAAATGTTTGCAAAAATAATAATAATAATCACGCAGCTCAGAGAGCACTAAGGACCTCACAGTCCTCCTCCTCTCCGCAACACCTTCTCCCTTCTATCCCTGATGTTGTTCCTTGGTTGGGTCATGAAACGTCTGCAAGAAAACCCCAAAGCTCAGAGAGCACCAGGGGCCCCCACCGTCCTCCTCCATCTTTTCCTCTTCTTTTTCCTTTTCTTCCTCCTCTTCTCTTCTCTTTCCTCTTCCTCCTTTTTCCCTCTCCTTCTCCTCTTCCTCTTCCCCTCTCCTCCTCTCCACAAACCTTCTCCCTTCGACCACTGATGATGCTCCCTAACTGGGTCATGAAACGTCTGCAAGGAAACAACCCAGAGAGCAGCCAGGACCCCCCCACGCCCCCCATCCCAGCCTTCAGCTGCAAGTATTCCATGGCCCTGAAATCCTCCATCAGCTTCAGCAGGTTTCTTTTCAAGCTCTTTTAAGGAAAGTCCTTCAGATTCTGAAACGGATGGATTATGTGGCACAGATATTTTTTCCTCTCTTTAATTCATCTCAGCAAATTGTGAAGAAGCAATTATTCAAAAAAAAATCTCTTTGCTGCTTATAAATAAAATTGCAATTTTTCCAAACTGCAGTGCTAAAGACTCTCTGCCCATTGAGTTGGGGTTTGTGTGTGTGTGTGTGTGTGTGTGTGTGTGTGTGTGTGTGTGTGTGTGTTATTTTAGCCCCCTTAATCAATGCTTCTGCTCCAATCGCGGCAGCCAGTTTGGGGTGATCTGAAAAGGAGACCGGTCAGTTTCACGAGAAATCAGGCCGGCAAAGGAAACCCGGAGAATCTGCTGGACAATTTTTCACCATTGCCTTCCCTGTCTATATTCCCTTCAGCCATATAAATTGTGGCAATAAAATCAATTCGCTTCTCATTTGTTTTCAGAAAATACCAGAAGGCTCACGTGCAGCTTCCATTAGAGCCAGGCTGGCAGATTTCCAATGCGGAAAATTGGCAAAATAAAGACAAACGGCTTGGGGGGGGGCGGAACCCTCTACAAAACGGACACCTGGCTCATCATAAATGACTTACATTCACACTGGACGTTATCTTCTCCAGTAGATGGCCCCTTCTCTCTGGGCAAATCCCGCCTTGGACGGAAATGCAGGATACGGATATTTATGGCAGGGGTCTCCAACCTTGGCAACTTTAAGTCTGAAGGACTTCAGCTCCCAGAATTCTCCAGCCAGCAAAGCTCAACCACTCTAACCCAGGGGTCTCCAACCTTTGCAACTTTAAGTCTGAAGGACTTCAGCTCCCCGACTTCTCCAGCCAGCTTTGCTATGTGGGTATATACATAATAAGCTTTGCTGGCTGGAGAATTCTGGGAGCTGAAGTCCTTCAGACTTAAAGTTGCAAAGGTTGGAGACCCCTGATTTATGGGGTCTGCATTCGGAGGAAGGGGCTCCATGGTCACGCATAATTGGCATGACAGGCACTTCTAGAGGCCCTCTTTTTACCTCGGAGGGACCCTGTCGCGATGCTTGAAGGAGCACAGGAAGTGATTGCGTGGGGGGGCGGGCGGGCAGGGAGACAAGGGACACCTCAAAAGCTCCTTTTCCAAATTAGCAATTGATTTTTTTATCTGTCAAGCATAATTATTATAGATAATTAGAGCAAGCAGGACAGGAGAGGAATACAGCAGTTCAGCCGTTAAAGCGATCCTCAAGGTGTTATCGCTGGGATTAAAGGAGACCTTGAGCTCCAGACGTGTGTGTGTGTGTGTGTGTTTTTCCCAGCATGACTCTGGAACGCCTCAGGCAATTTCAACGAAATTGGTACATAGATGACCTATTCTCTGGAAACAAACACGGTAGGGGTAAGACACCCCTAACACCCCTTGGGGGTGGGGGTGTTCATTTGTGTGTGTTCCAGCATAACTCTGGAACGCCTGGGCCGCTGAAATTATATCTATAGTGTCAAGCAAGTTACAGTACTTTGGACAGTGATCGTGCGCGTTATGGATTCAGGTTCTGTTAAGATACAGCCTGTTGTGCCTTAAAATGGCTTCTACTGTGCGGCACTGGGGAGTTGCCATGGTAACGGGTTTGGAGTACTCCCTCTAATACAGGATTGGGATAAATGCATCACTGGGCAACGCTGGTTCATCAGCTGGCTTCAAATAAGAGAGGCGTGGAAGCCGAACAAAATCAAACAGGCATATAATCTAATATGTATGTAATAATCAAATATTGTTACCTTACCTCCTACCGCTTCCCTTTTTAAGACCTTAGAACACAGGCTGTCCTCGGCCTATGACCACAATTGAGCTCAACAGTCCTGTTATTAAGTGAGACAGTTGTTAAAGTGAGTTTTGCCGCACCCTTCGCAACTTGTCTTGCCACGGTTGTTAAATGAATCCCTGGAGCTAGTCCCTAAAGCAGCTGTTAAGTGGATCTGGATTCCCTGCCGGCTTGGTTTGTCGGAAGGTCGCAGGAGGGGAGGGCGGGACCCCAGGACACAGCAACCGTGTTACCAGCTTAGCAACTGCAGGGATTCACTGGACGGATGGGGCGAGAAGAGTCGTAAAATGGGGCAATACTCGCTTAACAACTTTCTTCCTCGATATAAACTTTGGGCTCCACTGTGGTCGTAAGTGGAGGACTCCCTGTGCCCTTCTGTCCTGGTAAACCAATGGAGATTGAACTGCAGAGCTGAAGTCTGGAAAAACTTCACTGTCATTCAAGAATCAGGACTCCAGGAAGACAAAGCCCATCAGCGCATCAGCCAAAGCTCCCCGGAGGTCAGGGCAGTCTGGCCGTGCCCCAGAGCAGAGGGGGGGGGGGATGGCTTAGCTAGATTTACTGGACCTCTTGAACCACCTCCCTGGGATGCCCAGGTGGGCTCTGCCAGGCCTGCAGCCTTCTTTTCTTTGGGGTCTTTGGCCTGCCACACTTTCTATCCTTCTACTGTGCGTTTTCTACGGTGGGGAAATGGGAGGGAGTTCGATGATAGGTAGCCATAACAACGTTCTTCCTAGAAAGCCAAGGTCATCCTTTGCCTCTGCACCTCTTTTGGGTCTTTGGCCTGGCACACTTTCTATCCTTCTACTGTGCATTTTCTATGGTGGGGAAATGGGAGGGAGTTCGATGATAGGTAGCCATAACAACGTTCTTCCTAGAAAGCCAAGGTCATCCTTTGCCTCTGCACCTCTTTTGGGTCTTTGGCCTGGCACACTTTCTATCCTTCTACTGTGCATTTTCTATGGTGGGGAAATGGGAGGGAGTTCGATGATAGGTAGCCATAACAACGTTCTTCCTAGAAAGCCAAGGTCATCTGGCGGGGTAGCTCTGAAGCTCCGTGTGGGCTGCGGAGGTCGTTGGCATTTCGAGTGCCCCCCTGCCCTCGTTTGTGATCTTGGAGGGCATGGGAGGATGAGGGACCCACCCGGACACCTTAGGGTGGGGTTCGCAACATCGGGGGAAGAGCGGACGGAGCGCCGGCGACTGGAACGCTCGGCGGTGTGAGCGCCGGGCGGGAACTGCCGCAACGGAGGCCGGTGCAGAGGCCGCCGCCCGGACGTTTTAATAGGGCGGAGAGAGGCCGGCTGCACTGAAGAGCTCCGAAAAGCTAAAAGCTGAAAGCAACTTGGTGGCGTGCCGTGGGTGAAGCGGTGGTGAGAGCACCGGTGGCCAGCGGGAATGGTGAGAGAGGCGTGGAGGAAGATGGCGGAGGTGGCGGAGATGCTGGTTTGTTGGAGTGAAGAAGGTGGAGAGAGAGAGTGGAGAGTGTGGAGGGGAGAGGTTGCCGCTGGAGGCCGAGTCGACGGCGGTGGGAGCGCCGGAAGGCGAGAGACGAAGGCGGCGACAGAGGAGCTGGTTGGGGAAAGGCGGAAGGTGGTGGCTGTGAGAGAGCCATGTGGTGGTAGCGGAGAGGCGGCTGCTGGAGGCCAGGCTGACGGCGGTGGGAGCGCCGAGAGGCCTTTGGCGAAGGCGGTGACGCGGGGATTGCGGCGGTGGGAGCGCCGAGGTGGATGTGGACGGCCGCTGACCACTGTAATTTCATTTTCCCCCATGGTCACTCTCCCAAGTCTGGGAGAATTACACCACCAAGGCCTTAATAGGCCCGGAAGAACTGACTGACTGTCTTAAAGAAGAACATGTGACAGCAACCAGTTATGGTCACCCCAATGGTCATCATTGCGAACTATCTAATTTAATTTAATTACATCTATTTACCAACTGATTTATTGGTTTACCCATCCTGCACTTTATTTCACCTGATTTCATCCTACCATCTAATGAATTGACTTGTGTGAATTGTTTTTAATCAACTGCCAACGACTTTTAACATCTGTGCTTTTTAACATCTGTATTGTTCCCATACCCACCCGAGTTTTATATATATAATTATTGAATTTTAATTATCTATTTAAAAATATTTAAAAATGTATTCCAGAGCAAGCCTGCTATCGCTGAGAGAGTCCCCGCTCTCGCAGGTATGGCCCCTTGATTTATCTAGGGCACATCTCGATGATGGTATTGTAAATCCGAAGAGATGGGCGAAGCGCGGCCTTAGGGGATTTTTAGTTTTTAACTTATTTAAATTATCTTTTTTAGGGGGTTCAAGGGAGGGGGGTAGATATAGACAGATGGAGATGGAAACAGCAATTAGTAGTAAGGGCCAGGATAGCAGTCGACGGCGGGAAGCGGAAGGCGAAAGGCAGGGGGATACCCGAGTCGTTCCTCAGGAGGGCATACCAATTCAGAGGGTCGTGGGGAGGGGCAGGACCGAGGGGAGACAATTTTCATCCTCCCGGTTGGTGGCACGCAGCCGTTGGTTACAAACGGTCGGGTGCCACAACCCTCGCAGGCTAGGTGGCCAGGGAATACAGAGCCAAGGTCTGCGGCTGATGTTTTGCAACGCCAGGTCCGTTGTCAACAAAGCCCCCCTCATTAGTGACCTTGTGTCAGAGGGGGAGCAGGACCTGGTAGGAATTGCGGAGACCTGGTTGGGCCACGAGGGAGGTCATCCCCTCGTTGAAATGTGCCCACCAGGCTACCGCGCATTTCATCAGCCGCGGGCCCTAGGCAGGGGTGGTGGGGTAGCGGTCATTATCAAGGAAGGCCTGGAGCCGAGAGAGACCATTGTGCCGCAGACCTCCGGCTGTGAGTCCCTCTGCATGAAGTGGGGCCTAGGGAGGCAGTTGGGCTTGCTGGTTGTATACCTGGCTCCCCGCTATGTAGCAGCAGCCCTGCCCGAGCTCCTGGAGGTGATCGCTACGGTGGCAGTGGAGACCCCCAGACTTATAGTTATGGGGGACTTTAACCTGCCATCGTTGGGCGAATCATCCGTGGTAGCTCGGGAGTTCATGGCTTCCATGACGGCCATGGACCTGACCCAAGTAATTCAAGGCCCCACCCATGAGGGTGGACATACGCCGGACCTCATCTTCGTCTCGGGCCAATGGAAGAGTGATCTGGGTACAGGGGACATAGACATCATACCCTTGTCATGGTCAGACCACTCACTTCTCCGACTCGACTTTCCGACCGCTGCTCCCCTCCGCGGGGAGGCGGAACCAGAGTTACCAATCTGGTACCGCCCCAGGCGCTTGATGGACCCGGATGGGTTCCAGACAGCGCTTGGGCCATTTCCTGTATCCCTGACCCGCGCCCCGATGGAGGACCTCACGGCCGCATGGAATAGTGCGGCCGTGGGAGCCTTGGATCGGGTCGCGCCCTTGCGGCCTCTCTCGCGGCGGCGAACCACCCTGGCTCCTTGGTTTACTGAGGGGCTGCGGGTGATGAAACGCCGCAAGAGATGCCTAGAGAGAAGATGGAGGGCTAGCCGCTCTGAATCTGACCGGACACAGGTAAGAGCCCATTTACGGACTTACATTGTGGCGCTGAGGGTGGCCAAACGTCATCATTGTGCCACCCTCATAGCATCCGCAGAAAACCGCCCTGCCGCCCTGTTTAGGGTGACCCGTTCCCTCCTTCAACAGAGGGAGCGGGAAGCCCCGTTACAGGGTAGGGCAGAGGAATTTGTGATTTTTCTGCAGGAGAAAACCGCCCAGATACAGAGTGAGCTAGCCCCCATTCATGGCCCAGTGGGATGCCACGAGGGAGATCTTGTTTGGGAGGAGTTTGACCCCGTTACTTCCGAGGATATGGACAGGTTACGTGGGCGACTGCGAGCCACCACATGTTCATTGGACCCGTGCCCCTCCTGGCTTGTACTGGCATCCTGGGAGGTGACACGAGGCTGGCTCCAAGAGGTTATCAACGCATCCTTGAGTGAGGGTTCCTTGCCTGCCTCCCTAAAAGAGGCTATGGTGAGGCCCCTCCTCAAGAAGCCCTCTTTGGACCCAGCTCTTTTGAACAACTACCGTCCAGTCTCCAACCTTCCCTTCTTGGCGAAGGTTGTTGAGAGTGTGGTGGCACAACAGTTTCCCTGTCACCTGGAGGAAGTTGACTATCTAGATCCGCGCCAGTCCGGCTTTCGGCCCGGGCATAGCACCGAGACGGCATTGGTCGCGTTGGTAGATGATCTCTGGAGGGCCAGAGATGGGGGATGTTCCTCCATCCTGGTCCTATTAGACCTCTCAGCGGCTTTTGATACCATCGACCATGGTATCCTATTGCATCGGCTGGGGGGGTTGGGGGTGGGAGGCACCGTTTTGCGGTGGTTCTCCTCCTACCTCTCTGGCCGATCGCAATTTGTGCGGGCAGGAGAGCAGAGGTCGACCCCGAGACCCCTCACATGCGGGGTGCCTCAGGGGTCGGTCCTCTCGCCTCTCCTGTTTAATGCATATATGAAGCCGCTGGGTGAGATCATCCGTGGTTTTGGGGTAGAGTACCATCTGTACGCTGATGACACCCAGCTGTACATATCTACCCCAAACCACCCCAACGATGCCGTAGCGGTGATGTGCCAGTGCCTGGAAGCCGTGCGGATCTGGATGGGAAGTAACGGACTTAGGCTCAACCCGACCAAGACCGAGTGGCTGTGGTTTCCGGCTGCCCGATTCAACCAGCTTTCTCCAACGCTGGCCATAGGGGGCGAACATCTTGCCCCTGTGGATGGGGCGCGCAATTTGGGTGTCCTCCTGGATACCCGGCTGTCTATGGAAGAGCAAGTGACAGCCGTGGCCAGGAGGGCGTTTTACCAGGTTCGCCTGGTTCGCCAATTGCGCCCCCTATTGGATCGGGACGCCCTTCGCACAGTCACTCATGCCCTCGTGACATCCCGACTGGACTATTGTAACTCTCTCTACATGGGGCTCCCCTTGAGGTGCACTCGGAGGCTTCAGTTAGTTCAGAATGCGGCCGCGCGAGCAATTATGGGCACCTCTAGGTTTGCCCACGTAACACCGCTCTTGCGCGAGCTGCACTGGCTACCTGTCGTCTTCCGGGTGCGCTTCAAGGTGTTAGTTATCATCTTCAAAGCGCTCCATGGCTCGGGACCTAGCTATCTGCGAGATCGGATCCTGCCCCACACATCCTCACGACCGATTCGCTCCCACAGAGAGGGGCTTCTCCGGGTGCCGTCCACTAGACTTTGTCAACGGGCGACGCCCAGGGGAAGGGCGCTCTCTGTGGCGGGCCCGGCCCTCTGGAACGACCTTCCCCCTGATATTAGAACGACCACCGACCTCCGCTCCTTCCGTGTAAAATTGAAGACCCATCTCTTTCGACTGGCCGGCCTTGAATAGTTCTCTCTGTCTTTTAACTACAAATATTTTAATGGGTTTTTAATTTTATATTTTTAGCACGGGTAATTCTATTTAATTCTATTTTAAGTAATGTTTGTATTATTGTATATTGTTTTTAATTATGCCTGTGCACCGCCCCGGGTCCCTGTGGGGAGAGGGTGCGGTTAATAAATCTCAATTTATTATTATTATTATTATCTTTTCTCTTTGCACACCTCTGCACCTGACCGGGACTGGATGGGTGGAAGCTGCCTGCGTGGCAGTGGGAGATTGGACCATGGGGTGGACTGGTGGGTGTGGGGAGGGCAAGATCTTGAACTTTCAACTGGGAGGGGACCGGGAAGCTTTCAGATTCGGGTTTTCCCAGATGGGCCAAGATGGCTCTCTTCATCAATGGGAACTTTGAGGAATCCTTGTGCTTCGGACTCTGATTGACTTTCGGAGGCTCTTTGGGACCCTAACAGGCTCTCTCGAAGGAAGCCCCCCACCCCCACCCACCCCTGTCATCTACGCCCTCTTCTGCTTTGGCTCTGAAACCCTTTGGATTCTGAAGCCATCAATGTTCTAACATGCCCATTTCGACAAGTTAAGAGCGAAGTCAGACTCAACACAAATACACAGAAACCCATTCAACAGGCATATCCAACTTCGCATTCTGGTGTGTGTTTGTGTTTGTGTGTTTGTGTGTTTGTGTGTACAAGAAACCGGCCTAGCCCAGTCACAAAGAAACAGGGGTGACACTGGGAGGGATGGAGGGGTGGACAATGACGATACCCCCCTCCTCCTGAAAGGGGTTGGGGGGGGGGGGGATTGGGAGACCAGGAAACTCCTGTGGGTCTCCGCCCTCTGCAAGAGAGACAGTGTTTTTCCTGCTCCTCCTTCCTCTCTCTCTCTCCCTCAACCTCCTCTTCTTCTTCTTCTCTTTTGTTCTTCTCTCTTTCTGCACATCCCACTCCTTTCTAGAACATGAAACGCCTGCAAGAAAACCACACGGTTGCCATCCACGCCCCCCTCCCCCTCTTCTTCCTCCCTTCTAACACTGATACTGTTCCCTAGCTGGGTCATGAAACGTCTGCAAGGAAGCCACCCAGCTCCAAGAGAACCAAGGTCCCTGCAGTTGTCATCCTCCTCCTCCTCCTCCTCCTCTCCCCACCAAACCCCACTTCCCTTCCAGCACTGATGACATTACCTAGTTGGGCCATGAAACGCCTGCGAGAAAACCACCCAGCTCAGAGAGCCCCAAGGACCCCAGAGTCTTCCTCCTCCTTTTTCACTTCCTCCTTCCCCTCTTCTTTCCCTTTTCCTCCTCCTTCTCCCTGCAGCCCCCTCTCTTTGCTAACACGGATGATGCTACCTAGCTGAGTAGGCAGGTAGAGATTGAAGAGAAATATCTTCAAAAACATCTTTTTTTTAAAATTACAAATTCTGACATATTTTATAAACAAAATGCTGTCCGGGCCTTTTCTTTTACATCCTCTGATATACACAATCCATTTTACATCATAGTTCTGGTTCCAATTTCAGCCCTATTATTCTCTTTACATATTTTTCATCTTAAACTTATTTTCTTCTTAGTACATAAACAATGTCCCTCTTTGCCCCTTCAAAGTTAAACCAAATTATCATTTCATATTTCATCTGTTGTCCTATTTTACTATAAGGAACACATATATCCCCCCAGTTCAGTTTTAACATCAGAGAACATTTAATTAATTATCCACAATTAACAATTATCCACAATTAACAATAATTTCCTATGTTATAATGTTATGTTATATAATGTTACTATAATTTCCTTATATCCTCATTAACTGCGTACCATTAACAATCTTAATACAATTCCCTTTAATCTACTAATGTGTGCCTTCTTTCCCTTCTTCCTCCTCTAACCCTTTCCTCTTGGTCTCCACTTCTTTTTCCCTTCTTCTTCTCAGCCTTCTTTTTCTTCTTTTTATAAATATTGTATCTTTTCTTCTGAACCCTTTTTCTCACTTTTAATTGCCTCTTCGCACTAGATCAGAGGTTCCCAAACTTGGCAACTTTAAGACTTGTGGACTTCAACTCCCAGAATTGCTGGCTGGAGAATTCTGGGAGTTGAAGTCCACAAGTCTTAAAGTTGCCAAGTTTGGGAACCTCTGCATTAGATCCTTCTTTGCTATTTGATTGTTTCTTTGGGGGGGGGGGGACATTCCCAGTGAAATCATTTGTTTCTTATTCAAAAAACCTTTAATATCTTCAATAACAATAACAATAATAATAATCTTTATTGTCATTGTAAAAATTACAATGAAATTACAATCAAGCCCAGAGAGCACCAAGGACCTCACAGTCCTCCTCCTCTCCACAAACTATATTCCCTCCTAACACTGATGATGTTACATAGTTGGGTCATGAGACGTCTGCAAGAAAACAGCCAAGCTCAGAGAGTACCAAGGACCCCACAGTCCCCTCCTCCTCCTCCTCCCTCTCTCTCTCTCTCTCTAGGCCGCCCTCTTCTTCTCTTCTGTTCTTTTTCTCTCTGCAAATCCCACTCCTTCTTAGCACTGGAACGGATGACGTCCCCTAGTTGGGTCATGAAACGCCTGCAAGAAACCCACCCAGCTCAGAGAGCCCCAAGGACCCCAAAACGCCCCTTTGCCCAATCAGCCTGTGTCGGGGTCTCCCTCACGGCCCCCTGCCCATCCATTCATCTAACACACGCAATAGAAAAACACCATCGATAAATAAAATAAAATAAAATAAAATAAAATAATAATAATAATAATAATAATAATAATAATAATAATAATTTTAATTTATAAACCGCGCTCTCTCCCCGAAGGGACTCGAGGCGGTGCACAGGGGATTTAAAAATACGTGTATAAAACCACAAGCATAAATACAATATTAAAATGAATTAAACTTAAACCCTGCGCTAAAATCCCAAACCAACTAAAACTAAACCCCTAAAAAACCCTAATAAAACAGTTCGATTACCCCAGGCCGCCTGGACAACCCGCCTTTCGGTTAAGCCGAGCCCCCCCTGGGAGGGTGTGTGTGTGTCAAAGAAAAGCGGGGGGGGGGGGAGTTGGGGGGAAGATGAACACCCCCCCCCTGCATGTCACTTAAAAAGAGGGAGTCTTCGTATACCTATCAGTGTGTGATACATTTCAGTGCCCATAGTTTTATGATTCCCAAATATTACATTTCATTTCCATTGCTTCATCTTATTCATAATTATGGCCGCCTTTCCTTTCTGAACCACCTTCCTGTCCTTTTGTGCATCCTAACCTATTAATCTATAATTATTATTATTTCCCCCACTGTTTTCTATCTCTCTTTTAACTTCCACCAGCCCCCAGCCTCCTTTCCCGATGGCTTTAATATCCAAGGACCTGTTTCCCCACTTATGCTGTGGCTCCTCTTTCCTTAGTTCAGGGGTCTGCAAAGGTGGCTCTTTTAAGACGGGTGGACTTCAACTCCCAGAATTCCCTCGCTGGCTGGGGGATTCTGGGAGTTGAAGTCCACCCGCCTTAAAAGAGCCATCCTGGATAGGCATATAAAGAATATGGAGAAAATTTGTTAGCATTGCTTAAAAATGAAGGATCGATGTTGGTGGCTGAATATATAAGAATGAAAACATGCGTATCTGATGGACGATTTGTGATAGTATGTATAATAGAAAGTAGTGATGCATAATTATAAACTGATGGATATTGCATATTTCCATTGTAAAATTAATAGAATAGATAGATAGATAGATTTTATTTTTCTATACCGCGTCCTCTCCCCAGGGGGACTCGGAGCGGTGCACAGGGAAAATTAAAACAACATAAAATATATACATAAATAAATACAATAAAAACAGATTAAATCAACTGTCCCTGCACTAAAATCCCCATTTTTAAAATTAACATTCCCTAACCCCTGAGGTAGAGACTAGCCTAGGCCGGCCAAGCAGAAAAAGTGAGTTTTTAATTTCTGACGGAAGGAGCGGAGGTCCGTAGTTGTTCTAATGTCGGGGGGAAAGTCGTTCCAGAGGGCTGGGCCCGCCACAGAGAAGGCCCTTCCCCTGGGCGTCGCCCGCTGACAAAGTCTAGTGGACGGCACCCGGAGAAGCCCCTCTCTGTGGGAACGAATCGGCCGTGAGGATGTATGAGGCAGGATCCGATCCCGCAGATAGCTAGGTCCCGAGCCATGGAGCGCTTTAAAGATGATAATTAACACCTTGAAGCGCACCCGAAAGACGACAGGTAGCCAGTGCAGCTCGCGCAAGAGCGGTGTTATGTGGGTATACCTTGCGGTACCCATTATTGCTCGCGCGGCTGCATTCTGGACATCTGAAGTCTCCGGGTGCACCTCAAGGGGAGCCCCATGTAGAGAGAGATGCAATAGTCCAGTCGGGATGTCACGAGTGCATGAGTGACTGTGCGAAGGGCGTCCCGATCCAATAGGGGGCGCAACTGGCGAACCAGGCGAACCTGGTAAAACGCCCTCCTGGCCACGGCTGTCACTTGATCTTCCATGGACAGCCGGGCATCCAGGAGGACACCCAAGTTGCGCGCCCCATCCACAGGGGCAAGATGTTCGCCCCCTATGGCCAGCGATGGAGTTAGCTGGTTGAATCGGGCAGCCGGAAACCACAGCCACTCGGTCTTGGTCGGGTTGAGTCTGAGTCCGTTACTTCCCATCCAGATCCGTACGGCTTCCAGGCACTGGCACATCACCGCTACGGCATCGTTGGGGTGGTTTGGGGTAGATATATACAGCTGAGTATCATCAGCGTAGAGATGGTACTCTACCCCAAAGCCACGGATGATCTCACCCAGCGGCTTCATATATGTGTTGAATAGGAGAGGCGAGAGGACCGACCCCTGAGGCACCCCACATGTGAGGGGTCTCGAGGTTGACCTCTGCTCTCCTGTCAACACAAATTGCGATCGGCCAGAGAGGTAGGAGGAGAACCACCGTAAAACGGTGCCTCCCACCCCCAACCCCCCCAGCCGATGCAATAGGACACCATGGTCGATGGTATCGAAAGCCGCCGAGAGGTCTAATAGGACCAGGATGGAGGAGCAACCCCCATCTCTGGCCCTCCAGAAATCATCCACCAACGCGACCAATGCCGTCTCGGTGCTATGCCCGGGCCGAAAGCCGGACTGTCGCGGGTCTAGATAATCAACTTCCTCCAGGTGACGGGGAAACTGTTGTGCCACCACACTCTCAACAACCTTCGCCAAAAAGGGAAGGTTGGAGACTGGACGATAGTTGGATAATAAAGCTGGATCCAAAGAGGGCTTCTTAAGGAGGGGCCTCACCATTGCTTCTTTTAGGGAAGCAGGCAAGGAACCCTCACTTAAGGATGCGTTGACAACCTCTTGGAGCCAGCCTCGTGTCACCTCCCAGGATGCCAGTACAAGCCAGGAGGGACACGGGTCCAATAAACATGTGGTGGCTCGCAGTCGCCCACGTAACCTGTCCATATCCTCGGAAGTAACGGAGTCAAACTCCTCCCAAACAAGATCTGTCTCGTGGCATCCCACTGGGCCATCAATGGAGACTAACTCATTCTGTATCTGAGTGATTTTCTCCTGCAGAAAAATCACAAATTCCTCTGCTCTACCCTGTAGCGGGGCTTCCCGCACCCTCTGTTGAAGGAGGGAGCGGGTCACCCTAAACAGGGCGGCAGGGCGGTTATCTGCGGATGCTATGAGAGTGGCACAATGATGACGTTTGGCCACTCTCAGCGCCACAATGTAAGTCCGTAAATGGGCTCTTACCTGTGTCCGGTCAGATTCAGATCGGGTAGACCTCCATCTTCTCTCTAGGCATCTCTTGTGGCGTTTCATCACCCTCAGCTCCTCGGTAAACCAAGGAGCCAGGGTGGCTCGCCGCCGCAAGAGAGGCCGCAAGGGCGCGACCCGATCCAAGGCTCCCGTGGTCGCAGTGTTCCATGCGGCCACGAGGTCCTCCATCAGGGCGCGGGTCAGGGGTACAGGAAGTGGCCCAAGCGCCGTCTGGAACCCATCAGGGTCCATCAGACGCCTGGGGTGGAACCAAATAGGTGACTCAGGTTCCGCCTCCCCGCGGTGAGGGGCAGCGGTCGGAAAGTCGAGCCGGAGAAGTGAGTGGTCTGACCATGACAAGGGCGTGATGACTATATCCCCTATACCCAGATCACTCTTCCATTGGCCTGAGACAAAGATGAGGTCCGGCGTATGTCCACCCTCGTGGGTGGGGCCTTGAATTAGTTGGGTCAGGTCCATGGCCGTCATGGAAGCCATGAACTCCTGAGCTACCTCGGATGATTCGCCCACCGATGGCAGATTAAAGTCCCCCATGACTAGAAGTCTGGGGGTCTCAACTGCCATCGTAGCGATCACCTCCAGGAGCTCGGGCAGGGCTGCTGTTACATAGCGGGGAGCCAGGTATACAACCAGCAAGCCCAACTGCCTCCCTAGGCCCCACTTCACACAGAGGGACTCACAACCGGTAGTCTGTGGCACAATGGTCTCTCTCGGCTCAAGACCTTCCCTAATAATGACCGCTACCCCACCACCCCTGCCTAGGGCCTGGGGCTGATGAAAAGCGCGGTAACCTGGTGGGCACATTTCAACGAGGGGAAGTCCTCCCTCGTGGCCCAACCAGGTCTCCGCAATTCCTACCAGGTCCGGCTCCCCCTCTGACACAAGGTCATGGATGAGGGGGGCTTTGTTGACAACGGACCTGGCATTGCAGAACATCAGCCGCAGGCCCTGGCTCTGTATTCCCTGACCACCTAACCTGCGGGGGTTGTGGCACTTGAGATAGGTGAATACGTAAAGTTATACTGTTATTAAATGGACAATTAAGGATGTAAGGGAATTATTTATTATTATTCAAATTTGTATTATTCGAATAACCCCTGTCTAAAATGAAGGAATATTAACTGCAACTGAATATATGATGCATAAGGATAGATGATGTATTTATTTATATTGGATCGATCTTTAGTGACTGTATGTGCAATTGAAATATTGAAACACAAAACATCTTGTAACTGAACAATGTGCTAGACGTAACCGATGAGGATGTTATAAATGTACATGTTTTGTTTGTTTTTGTATAAAAAATAAAAAATAAACTTAAAAAAAATATATATAAAAAATTAAAATTTGATTGGGGGGGAAAAGGGGGGGGGAGGATGGGAGGCTCACAATTCTGCCCCTTTTCCTCCTGCGCCCCCCCTCCCCCCATTTAATGGCAGGGGTTCCCCCCCCCCCCCCCCCCAAATACAACTTTAAGACTTCTGGACTTCAACTCCCAGAATTCCCTAGCCAGCTCTGCTCCGCTGGCTGGGGAATTCTGCTGACTGTGGAATTCTGGGAGTTGAAGTCCAGAAGTCTTAAAGCGGCCATCTTTGGTGTCTCAAGGCTTTTGGGGGGAGGGGCGTGGAGGGAGACCCCTCCCCAGCTTCTAAGGCTTTGCCCTGGATGGGGGACCACCAGGCGATCCCACCCAACAAAGCCAGCTTTCCAACCCCCGCACCCCACCCGCACTCCAGCTCCTCCACCACCACCACCACCCCCATGCCAAGTGGCGGGGAGTCCCACCGACTGCCTCGCGGGGACTACAACTCCCATCAGCCCCGCCGGCCGGGAAGTTACAACAACAACAACAACAAGCATCTCCGCTCTGGGACAGACACCCCCAAATGTCGCCCCCCCCCCCACAACGCCTCACCTGGTAGCTGAGCAGCTCCCCCACGTCCATGGCCGCCGCTCCCGCCGCCGGCTGTCGCGAAAGGTCGCGCGCGCTGCCGTAAAGCGCTCTTTTCTCTTCCCCCCTCCCATTCGGAGGAGGCCGGGCTGGACCTTCTGCCGTAAAGCGCTCTTTTCTCCCCCCGGAGGAGGCCGGGCTGGACCTTCTACCGTAAAGCGCGCGCGCCTGGGAGAACCCCGCCCCCAAGAGCGGCCGGCCCGTAAATACGGCAATAGGAGCGCAGCGAGGGCTTTTGTGGAGTCAGCCGTAGTGCGAGGATTAGCTGCGCAGCAGAGATTTGGCAAGGCGGGGGCTGAGCTGGGGAGGGAAGGGGGGTGGGTGGGAGGACGGATGGTGGGATTTGGGGGTGTTTCTTCTTCCTGCCGTTGCCCCATCCAACGCTGCCCCCCCCCCCCCCCAGGATGCACGAATGTAGAAATGTATATCTTGAGAAATTGCACTTTATTACAATACAATACAATACAATACAATACAATAGCAGAGTTGGAAGGGACATTGGAGGTCATCTAGTCCAAACCCCTGCCTAGGCAGGAAGCCCTATTCAGGGGTCTGCAAAGTTGGCTCTTTTAAGACGGGCGGACTTCAACTCCCAGAATTCCCCAGCCAGCATAGCTGGCTGGGGGGTTCTGGGAGTTGAAGTCCACCCGTCTTAAAAGAGCCAACTTTGCAGACCCCTGCCCTATACCATTTCAGACAAATGGCTATCCAACATCTTCTTAAAGACTTCCAGGGTTGGGGCATCCACAACTTCTGGAGGCAACTTCTGTTCCACTATTAAGAATAGGATGGAATAGTATTAGGAATAAGGATAGGATAGGACAGGACAGGACATAATAGATTACAGAATGAATAGAATATAGTAGAATGGAATGGAATAGGACAGAATAGACCTCAAACAAATAAGAGGAAGGACTTTCTCACCCAGAGGATCACTGGTCTATGGAACTCCCTGCCAGAAGAAGTGGTGACAGCTGTCAGCCTCGACACCTTTAAGGAAGGATGAGAGGAGTTCATGGAGAACAAGGGTATCCATGGCTATCATGATGGATGCCTAAGGACACCCTCCGGGTTGGAGAGATAGGCAGGATGTCTCTCAAGGCCATTTGCAGGGAATCAGAAGCAGGTGAAGACATCTGCTTGGGAAGACCCTGAAGCAAATGGGGAGCCACTGTGGGAGACTGAAGGCTGGACTGGATGGGCTGTGGCCTCTTCCAGCAAGGCTATTCTTATGTTCTTACGTAATACAGAACAGAGAAGAGCTGGAGGGGTCCTTGGAGGTCATCTAGTCCAACCCCCTGCCCAAGCAGGAGACCCTACATCTGCCTCTACCTAGGATTGAACTCAACAACCTCCTGATTGGGAGGCGAGAGCTCCACCTCTAGGATAGGATGGGGTATAATAGATTACAGAATGAATGGAATGGAATGGAAGAGGAAGAGGACAGAATACAGAAGAGTTGGACGGGACCTTGGAGGTCTTCTAGTCCAACCCCCAGGTCAGGCTGGAAACCCTACACCACTTCAGACGAATGGTTGTCCAATCTCTTCTTTAAAACTTCCAGTGTTGGAGCCTTCACAGCTTCTGGAGGCCAGTTGTTCCACCGGTTAATTGCTCTTTGACAACCCCCACCCTGCAGATTCCTAACCCCTCCACCGCCTCCCCCACCAGACCTGATGGAAGACTAAGGCCAAGATGAAGAATCTCTTCATATTTTTAGCTGTACAATTTGGGATGGAGACCCTTGGAATGGGGTGGGAGTAGGAATGGATTTCTATAAAAATTTACACCATACAGGAACCATTTCCACCACTCGGGGGACCCTGAGGTCAGGGATTAGCCTCCAAGTGGCCTAAATGACCTTCCAAAAAGGATGCAGTTGGCCAGCTGTCTGCAAGGAGCCAAGTTGGAAGCTTCTTGTCTTCAAAAGAAAAAAAACCAAGAAAGCCCAGTTGTCTCCTGAAAAAAAACACCTTTGGGCCTGCAAGAAAACGAGCAAGTTCAGAGACCCCCAGGGACCCCTCAGGTCAACCTTGAGCCACAAATATTCACCTTGAATGGAAGTTGGAGGCTGGCCGGATCCTGAGTCCCAGCTGCGGCTGTGCTTGGAGGGGGCCTGGTTTTTGCCATGGTTGAACCCTTGGCCAAGCAAGCCTTCCTTGTGCCAGCCACTGAGGCTGCAGCCCTTCTTGCTTCTCCTGCAGAAACAGCTACAGCGGAAGGCCTTGAGTTTTTATTCATGGTGGGGGGGAGGTCCTCGCTTTATGACCACAACTGTGCCCAAAATTTCTGCTGCTTAGCGAGACATTGGCTAAGTGGGCTTTGACCCCTTTCGTGTCCTTCCTTGCCACAGTTGTTAAGTGAACCATGGCAGTTGTTAAGTTAGTCACATGGTTGTTAAGTGAATTTGGTTTCTTCCCTGTTGACTCTGCTTGTACAAAGGTGGCAAAAGGGGAGGACGTGACCCCCAGGTGGGAGGGGGGGACACGGCGGCTGTCGTCAATAGGAACCCATTGCCAAGGGGCCGTATTTGGATCACGTGACCATGGGAATGCTGCAATGGTCATAACTGGATAGCCATGTGTCTGAAACGGCATAGGGCTTCCTGCCTAGGCAGGGGGTCCAACTCTGCTATTGTATTATGTTGAAATAGAAGGAGGCAGGGAGAAGAGAGGGAGGGATGAAGAAGGGAAGGAAGGGAGGAAAAGGAAAGGAGGGAGGAAGAGAGAGAGAGAGAGAGAGAAAGAAAGAAAGAAAGAAAGAAAGAAAGAAAGAAAGAAAGAAAGAAAGAAAGAAAGAAAGAAAGAAAGAAGTCTTTAAGATGATGTTGGATAGCCATTTGTCTGAAATGGTAGAGGGTTTCCTGCCTAGGCAGGGGGTTGGACTAGAAGACCTCCAAGGTCCCTTCCAACTCTACTATTTTATTGTGTTGAGAGAAGATGAGAATAGAGAACAAAAGAGAAGGGAAGAGAATAAAGAATAAAGAGAATAAAGAATAGAGAAGAGAAGAGAAGAGAAGAGAAGAGAAGAGAAGAGAAGAGAAGAGAAGAGAAGAGAAGAGAAGAGAAGAGAAGAGAAAGTCTTTAAGAAGAGGTTGGATAGCCATTTGCCTGAAACGGTATAGGGCTTCCTGCCTAGGCAGGGGTTTGGACTAGATGACCTCCAAGGTCCCTTCCAACTCTGCTATTGTAATTGTAATAATTGTAATAATTGTGGGGTAATGGTCGTGTCCTCTTTTTTCAGTGAACAGTTTCTAAATGTGAATGGCTGTAAGTCAGGAACTACATGCTACATTTCCCCAAAATTAAGACCTCCCCGGATAATAAGCCTTTATCGAGCAGCACTCCCTCTGGACCAAAGGTTTCAAGAAAATCAAACTTTATTAACGTAGCAAGAGGGCTTTGCTTGGAAGGGGTCGAAGTTATACGTAGCAAGTGTGGTACGGGTGGCCATGTTGCAGCACGGCCACGACGTTCGCTCGGCTGGACATTTTGGGTTCCTCAAGACGCTGCATTTAGTAAATCGCCAGTTCTGGTGGCCCCACATGAAGAGGGACATGAAGGAATATGCAAGGGGTTGTGTTGTTTGCACTACCATGAAGGCCTGGCCTGGACAGCCTCCTGGACTTTTACAGAAGGTGGCAGATCCAAGCCGGCCATGGGAACAGATAGCCATGGACTTCATCGTGGATTTACCGGACAGCCAAGGGAACAAGGTCATTTGGACGATAATCGACCTGTTTTCCAAGCAGGCTCGTTTTTGTAGCATCTACAGGCCTTCCATCTGCTAGAAAGCTGGCCAAACTGTTTATCGCTCGTGTCTATAGACTCCATGGCATCCCCAAGAGGATAATGTCAGACAGGAGAGTGCAATTCACTGCCCGGTCCTGGCGTAGATTCATGGCAATGGTGGGGACTTCACAGGGACTTAGTACAGCCTTCCACCCAGAAACAAATGGTGCGGCAGAGAGAGCAAATGCGATGGTGGAGCGCTACTTGAGATGTTATGTCCAGTACCAACAGACCGATTGGGCTGAACTCCTCCCCTTTCCAGAAGTTGCATGTAACAATGCAGTGCATAAAGGTGCAGGGTTTACCCCGTTCCATGTGGCCACAGGGCAGGAGTTCGTCCCAATTGCGGAGTGTCCTCAACTGCGCCCAGAGGACACAACCTCACAGGAGTGGAGAGCCCGGATGCAAAAAGTTTGGAAACGGATGAGGGAGGCGTTATGTCACTCTTTTGCCACATATAAAGAGTGCCGATAAAAGGCGGAAGGCGCAAGGACCCTTCCATGTATACCTCTCCACTAAATATCTCAGGCTGCTGTTTGTTAGCAACTCTGGGTTCAGAACCAGTGTTACAACTCTGGTCCCGTAACCAGTGTTAGGAAATAAATGTGGAATAGTGTAATTCACCGGACAGTAAAGAGATACGTTGCTTTAACCACAAACAAACTCTAAAACAGTGATAGCAAGAAAATAAATAGTCTTTACTTTGTAGCAACTAAAATACTTCTTCCGACCAGTGAGACTAACTTCTCAAACAATAACAGTCCTTCACCAAACACAGTTATCTTACAGTGATGCAAAACAAATACTTCTTCTCTCTTCAGCTTCAACTCCTCCAGCGGCAATCAGTAAACACAGGACTCAGTGGTCGAACAAGGGAACGGACTGTGTTCCCGAGTTTCCTTTATGGTAGAGCTGAGAAGCACAGCCAATCAGAATTTAACACAGTTCTTAAAGCTACATAACTCCTTAAGAACAGAGGCTCATATTTATAGTCAACCCAATATAAGGCTGAATATCCTAACAGGAGGCATCCTGGGTCCATAGCAAGGACTGGTAGCGAGATTCCACCACAAACATCCCACAAAACCGGGGAAAAGTGGTCCTTCAACTCCTAACTAAAGGTAATTCGTAGCTCCCCAGATGCTGTCTCTGGGGTAGGGGGGCCGCATGTCAGCTCCAGCCAGCTAAGAGACCTGGAGCTGCCATTCAGGGGAGAAGACTGGGCCAGTTGCCAAGACTCACTGTCCCGCCCACACAAACTGAAGGAACTCCTTCTAACAACCCAGGATTCATTGCTGGCTGGTTTCGCTCTGGGCCACAAAGTGAAGGGTGGGTGCATGCACACACGGGGTGCAGCTTATCTTAATTACCGATGTAGCTATCAAAGGTGGTGGGAAGCACAGGATGTCGGCTCTGAGAATTTATTTATTTATTTATTTATTTATTTATTTATTTATTTATTTATTTATTTATTTATTTATTTATTTATTATTTAAATTTCTATACCGCCCTTCTCCCTTCCGGAACTCAGGGCAGTGTTCAGGCAGCAATAAATAAAATCAATGATAAAAATACATGAAATATATATTTAAAAATGTATTAAATCATACGCCTGTACTAAAACCATTAATAAAACAAAAATGTATGCATCGCCTTCATGCTTTGCTGGTCAGTTCGTGCTGGAGAAAGAATACAGGCTGCAGTTACAAACCGTGGCTGCGTTTGGCTCTTTTCATTAACCCTTCGGAACCTGACGTCGGGCTTTTGAGAGCATGCACTAAAATTAGCCCTCCCCTAAAATATTGAAAGGCATGTGCAGCCGGTCGGGGGGGGGCACAGAACATGTCCCATGCACTCCACATCAGTGGTGGGCCCAAATCGGCCGAACCAATAGTAGCAGCAGTGGGGGGCCTCCGCCCGCCCACCCAGACACTTCTGCGCATGGGCAGAAGCATCATGTGCCCCTGGGAGTGCCCGAACCGGTAGTAAAGAAATTAGCAACCCATCTCTGCCCCACGTGCATCGGCCATCCACGCGGAACGGCCTCAGGGAAGCCGCTCCCGCAAACCCTAGCTACCACACCGCTTCTCTTAGTGGCCGCCACAAAAAGAGCCGCACGCCGAGGAGTGTGCTTGCAGGAGTGTGCCAGGAAGAGAGACAGGACTTCTGGCCCTCCCTGGATCAGCTGACCCATGGGCCACAGGCGGGGGTTATGGGGCCTCCTGCACCTCAAAAATAATGACCTCCCCGAAAATAAGGCCAAGCGCTTATTTCGGGGGGTCAAAAGGAAATAAGACCCTGTGTTACTTTGGGGGGAAAGACGGTGTGTTTATTCATCGAATTCCTTTGCCGTCCATCTCCTGGGTTCAGGAAAGCCAGGTTCCCCCCTGCAGCGCAGCCTCGAACAAAAGGCCTGATAAATGAATTTCATTTGCAGCCAAATCTAATCCGACGATAAGCAGAACTTCATTGTGAGGCCAGAGAGTTGGCTGTGAAAGGCGCATTGTCTGGAGCCCTGCGCAACCCCTGTACAACATCCTCGCGACAACTCCGCGAACAAAGACGGGCCTGCAGCGTTATCTCGGAGGGGGTCTGCCTGAAAGAGAGACCCAAATTAAAAGCATCTGTAATTTTCTGACAGGAGCCCCCCCCAGCCCCCCGCCCCGCTTGTTCCAAAGAGGAGTGGGGGGAGGGGGAGGAAGAGGAGGGAGGGGGAGGATGACTGCGGGAACCTTGGTGCTCCTTGTATTCTGGCAGACGTTTCATGACCCAACTAGGGAACGTCATCAGTGCTGGAAGGGAGGGGAGTTTGCAGAGAAGAAGAGGAGAAGGAGGAGGAAGAGGAGGAGGAGAAGGAGGAAGAGGAGGAGGAGGAGAAGGAAGAGGAGGAGGAGGAGGAAGAGGAGGAGGAGAAGGAGGAAGAGGAGGAGGAGAAGGAGGAGGAAGAGGAGGAGGAGAAGGAGGAGGAGGAGAAGGAGGAGGAGGAGAAGGAGGAGGAGGAGGAGGAAGAGGAGGAAGAGAAGGAGGAAGAGGAGGAAGAGGAGGAAGAAGAGGAGGAGGAGGAGGAGGAGGAAGAGGAGGAGGAGAAGGAGGAGGAAGAGGAGGAGGAGGAAGAGGAGGAGGAAGAGGAGGAGGTCCTTGGTGCTCCCTGAGCTTGGTGGTTTTCTTGCAGACGTTCCACAGCCCAACTAGAGCACGTCATCAGGGCTAGATGGCAGGGGTTTTCAGAGGGGAGGAAGAGGAGGAGGTACTAAAGGAGGAGGTAGAATTGGAGGAAGAGGAGGGGGAGGATGACTGCGGGAACGTTGATGCTCTCTTGAACTTGGATCTTTTCTTGCAGACCTTTTCATGACCCAACTAGGGAACATCATCACTGCTGAAATGGAGGGGAGTTTGCAAGGGGGGAGGACTGGGGGGGGGTCCTTAGTGCTCTCTGATCTGGGTGGTTTTCTTGCAGACCTTTTCATGGCCCAACTAGGGAACATCATCAGTGTGACAAGGGGGTGAAGGAGGAGGAGGAGGAGGACAACTATGGGATCCTTGGTGCTCTCCGAGTTTGGTGGTTTTCTTGCAGGCGTTTCATGACCCCACTAGATAACATCATCAGTGCCAGAAGGGAGGGGGGGGTCTTGCAGAATGCAGGGAGAGGCGGAGGGGGATGCAGTCGGGAGAAAACGAGCTGCACAAATAATCTCCAGAGAAGCCAAGCAGCCCAGATGAAGCTCCATCATGGCGCCCCAGCTGTGACCAAGGCCGGAGTTGCAGACCCTCTGCCAGCCTCCCCAGCCAGGAAGGGAGCGGAGGAGGCAGGCTTCAAAGAAGAGAAGGAGCCAATAAACAAACCTCTAAGACAGGGAGGCTCCCTGTGGACCAGGAACCGGAGCCCCCCTGCATAACCCTCCCACCCCCACCCCCACCCCACGAATGCAGCCACTTTGGGTAGCCTTCCTGTTGGGAGAAACGTCCCTCTGGGCTCAGCTCCAAGTGGGGGGAAAGACCCTGGAAACACGGAGGCTGCTTGGAAAGATGGTTTAATGGTGGACAGGATCCCATGGCTTAAAGAAAGGGAGGGAGGGAGGGAGGGAGGAAGGAAGGAAGGAAAGAAAGAAAGAAAGAAAGAAAGAAAGAAAGAAGAAAGAAAGAAAGAGGAAGGAAGGAAGGAATGAAGGAAAGAAAGAAAGAGGAAGGAAGGAAGGAAGGAAAGAAAGAAAGAAAGAAAGAAAGAAAGAAAGAAAGAAAGAAAGAAAGAGGAAGGAAGGAAGGAAGGAAAGAAGGAAGGAATAAGGAAGGAAATGTTGGGAGAAACGTCCCTCTGGGCTCAGCTCCAAGTGGGGGGAAAGACCCTGGAAACACGGAGGCTGCTTGGAAAGATGGTTTAATGGTGGACAGGATCCCATGGCTTAAAGAAAGGGAGGGAGGGAGGGAGGGAGGGAGGAAGGAAGGAAGGAAAGAAAGAAAGAAAGAAAGAAAGAAAGAAAGAAAGAAGAAAGAAAGAAAGAGGAAGGAAGGAAGGAAGGAAAGAAAGAGGAAGGAAGGAAGGAAGGAAGAAAGAAAGAAAGAAAGAAAGAAAGAAAGAAAGAAAGAAAGAAAGAAAGAAAGAAAGAAAGAAAGAAAGAAAGAAAGAAAGAAAGAAAGAAAGAAAGAAAGAAAGAAGTGTTGGAAGAAACATCCTTATGGGTTCAGTTCCAAGTGGGGAAAAAGACCCTGGAAACACGGAGGCTGCTTGGAAAGATGGTTTAATGGTGGGCAGGATCCCACGGCTTGAGTTCCTGAGCAGAAAAGGAGGATCAGATGCTTCCAGATGTTGGGTGAAGAAGGAAAAGGAGAAGCAGAGGTGCTGAAACTCCCTGTTTTATGCCCTCTCTGGCCTTTGATCTTGATCTTGTCTTCTGATTGGTTGTCAGGCTCCCATGGGGTTAGGGTTAGATCTTTGTTATGTAGAATAGACTGGCTCAGGCCCTTTAATGGCTCATTGACAAAGGTGGGGGCTATTAGGAGTCAGCCTGCTTCCTGCCTCAAAACACATTTCTCCATTTCTTGTCCAGGGAAATTATAATATTCTGCCTTTTTCGGTATTTCCCAGGATATTTCATTTTTTTCTAGGAGGGGGGTGGGTGATAACTTCCTACAGTACAATATAATAAAAAGTCAGAAGTGCCAATGCAACCCTTAAAATCAGAAGAAAAAATTTAAAAAAATCAGAAGCTCGGATAACAGGCAGCCTGGAGGTGCGTGGGAAATCTCAGGACCCCAAGAATTTTTAAAGCTCTTGCTGAAGCCTCGGAGTGGGGGGGGCAGACTTCCCCTTTGACAGGAGACTGGGGGCCACAGCAGAAAAGGTTCTTCTCCTGTACCCCAATGGCTCGAATTCCTTGGGCGGTGGGCTCCTTAGCAGCCCCTTCTGCCAGAGCAGGTATGGTGGGCCATCCCATTGGGGTGAGACAGATTAACGAATTAACAGAGTTGGGAGGGACCTTGGAGGTCATCTAGTCCAACCCCCTGCCTTAGCAGAAGACCCTACACCATTTCAGACAGAGGGCAGTCCAGCCTCTTCTTGGAAGCCTCCAGGGGTGAAGCTCCCACAACTCCTGTTCCATGGGTTGGTTGTTCTCACTGTCAGGAAATTCCTCCTTATTTCCAGGTTGAATCTCTCCTGGGTCAGTTTCCATCCATTCTTCCTTCTCTGGTCTTCAGGGGCTTTGGAGAATAGCTTGACCCCCTCCTCCTCTCCATGACAGTTCCTCAAATACTGGAAGATGCTCTCCTGCCTCCCCTGGTCCTTCTCTTCCCTAGACCAGCCAGGCCCAGTTCCTGCAACCGTCCATCGTATGTTTCAGCCTCCAGTCCCCTCATCCTCCTGGTTGCTCTTCTCTGCCCTCTTTCCAGAGTCTCTGCATCTTTTTTTATAGTGACCCAAACTGCTTCCCCCTCCCCCTGCCCCCCCCCCCATGGGAAAAGGGATTCGGAAGGGTGGCTCAAGACCCCTGAGGGATTTCCTGCCCTGCCCAGGATTTCCACTTCCCCAGCTCTTCCCTTTAAGCCCAAGAATGTTCTGGAGATGCTTTATGGAGGGGGAAGAGCCGCTTAATGAAACTCCCACGAAACGCAAATAGCTCGACATAAATTAGATTTCAATAAAACGGGGGGTTTAAAAAAAAGAAAGAAGGAAATTGGAACAGGGCGAGAGGATGTTTACTAAAGATGGGAGGATGGATGAGCCTTAAAAACGCTGGTGGAAATCCAGAGGGGGTCCTTGATGCAACGCAGGGGAAGGGGCCGGAATAGCCAGAACCCCTTTCTGCCCCCTCCCTCTCACCCCCACATGGTCCCAGGTGCTCCCTGGAGGGCTTTGGGTCTGTCCCTGCCCCAGAGACAGGGGGGCTGCAGTGGGGAAGAACTGGCTTAAGGGGTTTGGGCATCTCCTGGGGACTCTGAGGCGGCCCCTCCCTCTCAGCCCCCCACCCACCGCACGGGGGACTCCTTCAGTGCCCAGGTGGGCTCTACAGTCAACAGACATTACAGGAAGTCCTTGACTTACGGCCACTGGTTTAGTGACTGTTTAAAGTGGCGAAAAGGGATGCAGTGGCACAGGGGCTAAGATGCTGAACTTGTCGATCAAAATAGTCAGCAGTTCAGCGGTTCGAATCCCTAGTGCTGCATAATGGAGGGAGCTCCCGTGACTCGTCCCAGCTTCTGCCAACCTAGCAGTTCGAAAGCAGGTAAACAATGCAAGTAGGAAAATAGGAGCCACCTTTGGTGGGAAGGGAACAGCGTTCCGTGCGCCTTCTTTGGCGTTGAGTGGTGCCGGCCACATGACCCCGGAGACGTCTTCGGACAGCGCTGGCTCTTGGGCTTTGAAAGGGAGATGAAGGGGCCCTTCGCCCTTGGGATGCTCTCCCTGGGAGGGCTTGTCGCCTCCTCCAGCCCAATTCGGCCCCAAGCCCCACTTGGCTCCCTCCCTTCCCTGGGCCCAGAGCGGATTGGCAGGGGTCACCAGCAATGTGGAGAGACCCTCCCTTTCCTTTCTTCTCTTTTCTCCCTCCCTTCTCTCTCTCCTTTCTTTCCTTCCTTCCTTCCTTCCCTTCCCTCTCCCTTCCTTCCCCTCTCACTCACCTCCTATTCTTTTCTCCCTTCTTCCTTTACTCTTCTCCTCCCTTTCTCTCCCTCCCTCCGTTCTTTCCTTACTCCATTTCTTCCTTCCTTCCTTCCTTCCCTTCCCTCTCCCTTCCTTCCCCTCTCACTCCCTTCCTATTCTTTTCTCCCTTCCTCCTTTCCTCTTCTCCTCCCTTTCTCTCCCTCCCTCCATTCTTTCCTTACTCCATTTCTTCCTTCCTTCCTTCCTTCCCTTCCCTCTCCCTTCCTTCCCCTCTCACTCCCTTCCTATTCTTTTCTCCCTTCCTCCTTTCCTCTTCTCCTCCCTTTCCCTCCCTCCCTCCCTTCCTTCCGTATTTCAGAGTGGCTGCCAGAAGCGAGAAAGGCAATGAAAACTCATGCATGTTAACAGGCTCCTTTCTAGATCCGCGGAATAAAAGTTGACAGGCCTAGTTGAGTTAATCAGGCTGGATAATAGGAAGGAAGGAAAGAAATCTCAGGCCGAATTGAGGGAGGCAACAAGAGGCAGGAAACCGCCAGGCTGCAGTTCACCCGGACCCCCTCCCCCCCCCACAACTGCAGGCAATGGAAAGGCCCTCTCCTGCCCCCAAGCCCCCCCCCCCTGCTCAGGTGGGCTCCGTGGCCCCAGCTGTGGCTAAGGTGGTTCCCTCTCTGCAGCACCTGGGATCTCCCTGTGGATCTCTGGTCCTCCCCTCCCTCCCCGTTCCTGGCCCAGGCTTCTCAGGCAACCCTCCTGGTCTGGGGGGAACTCCTGCTTCCCTCCAGATTTTATGTTACTCTGCCCAGGTGGAGAAGGAAGGAAGGAACAGGAGAAGGAGGGAGGGAGGGAAGGAAGGAAGGAAGGAAGGAAGGAAGGAAGGAAGGAAGGGGAGATGGCAAAAAAGGAATGTTGATTTTGAAGAGGAAGGAAGGAGGCCCTAAGCAAGCAATTCCCTCCCTCCCTCCTTTCCCTCTCCTTCTTTCTCTCTCCTTCCTTTCCTCCCTCCCTTCTTTCTCTCTCCCTCCTTCCCCCTCCTTCCTCCCTCCCTCTTTCCCTCTCCTCCCTCCCTCTTTTCTTTCCCTCCCCTTCCCTTCCCCTCTCTCCCTCCTTTCTTCTTCCCTCCCTCCCTCCTTTCCCTCTCCTTCTTTCTCTCTCCTTCCTTTCCTCCCTCCCTTCTTTCTCTCTCCCTCCTTCCCCCTTCTTCCTCCCTCCCTCTTTCCCTCTCCTCCCTCCCTCTTTTCTTTCCCTCCCCTTCCCTTCCCCTCTCTCCCTCCTGCCCTCCTTTCTTCTTCCCTCCCTCCCTTCTTTCCCTCCCCTCCCCTCCCCTCTCCCCCCCTCCCTCCCAAGGAAATCACGCCGATGCCTTTCAAAAGGCAGCCCACCGACCGCCCAATCCATACAGCGACCTGATATATATTCCCCCTCACGCCCGATGGGATCTATTTTCCTCCTCCCTCCCTTCTCTCTCTCTCGCTCTCTCTCTCAGCCTGATTTATCCATGAGAAAACCACAATAACGTCGGCAGATTTCCATCGGCAGCCGTAATGGACCTTGACTACATTCTACACGCAAATACATACACACACACAACACGCACGCAAGCAGAGCCGCCCATCCACGCCTCCAAGGCAGCCCAGGGCCACTAGAGCCGGCGCGGAGTTCCGGGCGCCCTTCGGGGCTTTTATGGCGGAGGAATCAGGCAGCCCGGCAGGGGCCCGAGGAGGAGCCGGGGAGCCCCCCCCACCGCCAGAGTCCCTCCGGGCCCCGAGAGAGGCAGGACCCCCCCTCCTCCCCAATTGCCCCCGAAGGGTGGAAATGACTGGATGCCAATGGCCGGCGACCTTCCTGGCGTGGGGGGCTGTAAGAGGGAGGGGGCCAGTCCTTCAATGGAGACTAGGGTGGGGGTCTCCGTTCATGGGAGGGTTCAGCAGCCGCCCCCTCGGGGCAGATCAGCGCTCGGCTGCATTCCAGGCCCCGGGAGATCTCGGGGGGCGAAGAGCTGCGGGTAATCTCGGGGGGCGTAAAAAAGCCCCTTGGAGGGAGGGGGGGTCTGGGACAGGCGTTTGAAAGGACACCGTTGCCAAAAGTGGGGGGGTGGGGATACGTGGCTTCTTACCCTGGGGCACAATGGCTGCCCTCCCCCCAGGGAGAGAGAGACCACTGCTGCCCCCCCCCCCCCGCAGATGGGGCGCCTGTCACTTTCTGTGATTCCCCATCGACTTGATTTGCAGCTAATAATTTATTTCATTCGTTCGCCTGTTTGTCAAACATGTACAAGATAACAAGAAGTAGAAGGATGGACATCAACACGAACAAAGGAAGTCAAAGGAGATCATGTTCCTGGAATCCTTTTCTGAGTGGGGGTCCTTGGTGGCTTCTCCTTCCTTCCTCCTCTCCACAAATCCCACTCCTTTGTAGCACTGATGGTGTTCCCGAGTTGGGTCATGAAAGGTCTGCAAGGAAACAGCTGAGCTCAGAGAGCACCAAGGAGCCCACAGCCTTCCTCCTCCTCCTCCTCCTCTTCCTCCCTCCTGCCCCCTCTCTGCCCCCTCCCTCTTTCTCCACTCCAGAACCCCCTCCCCCTTCTAGCACTGAAGATGTTCCCTAGTTGGGTCATGAAACCTTCACAACAAAATCGCCAAGCTCCGAAAGCTCCAAGGACCCCACATTCCTCCTCCACCTCCTCTCCCTCCTCTCCTTCTTCCTTCTCCTCTCCACAATCCCCCCTCCCTTCTAGCACCAATGGTGAGAGCGCCCAGGAGTCCACAATTCAACCCTGAGCTGCAAATATCCCCAGATATCCCCATCGATCGCCAGTTTCCCCATGGAGCCCAAGAACCCAGGAGCCTCCGTCCCCTTGACTGGAGGGAGCAGCTCAGCTCCTGGGCATCACCTGAGGTCCTTCTCAGCCGCCCCATCTCTCTTGGATGCTTAACTTTAGCATCTCCCAACCCCAAAGAGATTTTTTTCCTTGTGGGTTTGGTTAAGATCAAAAATCATGACGCCGCTGGAGGGAACCAACTCGCAGATTTACACAGCATTCGGAATTAATGATTGATGATTAATAACGTGCCCGAATCTCTGGGAGAATTATAGATCGGTGCTCAGATAAAGCGACTTGTTTGTGTTTTAGGAGAATTCTGCTCAGATCTGGGAGGGGGTCTCCAGCATACTGATCCATCAGCCTGGTGAAATTAGGACTTCTCCAGAGCTGCAGCTCAGGGTTTTTATTGGGGGGCTTGCGTGTGTGTCAAACAAGAAGACTCGGTGCCCCCCCCCACACCCCCAAGGCGGGATCCTGGTGAAATCTGCACAGCTTCTGCCAGCAACGCTATTTAATATCAGCAAAGCACAGCCTCAAAGTTAGACGTTTGAAAACCTGCCCAGGCATAAAAGACGATTAACTTTCTGCAACTGTAGGAGACGCATTTTTGCAGCTTGCTGATATGTGTGCAATTTTCAAACGGGGGATGGTGCACAAAAGTAATTAAGCATCTTTATTCATCCATCACAGCATCCAACACAAACACAGCACATGCATAAATAAACTTACTCAGCAGCCCCGCTCCTTCTGGGGCCCACAAACAGGTGCAGCTCGCTTAGGTGGCATTTACACACAAGTAAACGGGTAGAGGACGGTACAACCCCTTAAATAGGAGCCAGCCGTGTGCAGCGGCCGCCAAAAAAGTCCATGCAATCCTAAATTGCTTTGAACAGAAGGATACAATCAAGATCAAGGGAGGTACTAACACCACTCTGTAAAGCCTTAGTAAGGCCACACCTAGAGTCCTGCATCCTGTTTTGGTCACCACACTATAAAAAAGATGTGGAGACCCTAGAGAGAGTGCAGAGAAGAGCAACCAGGAGGATGAGGGGGCTGGAGGTTCAAACATATGATGGACGGTTGCAGGAACTGGGCCTGGCTAGTCTAGGGAAGAGAAGGACCAGGGGAGACAGGAGAGCATCTTCCAATAGTTGAGGGGCTGCCCCAGAGAGGAGGAAGGAGGTCAAGCTATTCTCCAAAGCCCCTGAAGGCCAGAGAAGGAAGAATGGATGGAAACTGACCCAGGAGAGATTCAACCTGGAAATAAGGAGGGATTTCCTGACAGGGAGAGCAATCAATCCATGGAACAGAAGTTGCCTTCAGAAGTTGTGGGAGCTTCATCCCTGGAGGCTTTCAAGAAGAGGCTGGACAGCCATTTGTTAAAATGGTGTAGGGTCTCTTGCTTGGGAGGGGGGTTGGACTAGATGACCTACAAGGTCCCTTCCAACTCTATTAATCTGTAAAGGTTATTGAGACTCTAGAAAGAGGGCAGAGAAGAGCAACCAGGAGGATGAAGGGATGATTAGAGGCTGAAACATACGATGGACGGTTGCAGGAACTGGGCCTGGCTAGTCTAGGGAAGAGAAGGACCAGGGGCGACAGGAGAGCATCTTCCAATATTGGAGGGGCTGTTCCAGAGAGGAGGAAGGGGTCAAGCTGTTCTCCAAAGCCCCCGAAGGCCAGACAAGGAACAATGGATGGAAACCGACCAAGGAGAGATTCTACGTGGAAATAAGGAGGAATTTCCTGACCGTGAGAACCATCAACCCATGGAGCAGAAGTTGCCTTCGGATGTTGTGGGGGCTTCATCCCTGGAGGCTTCCAAGAAGATACTGGACTGCTATCTGCCTGAAATGGTGTAGGGTTTCCTGTTTGGGCAGGGGGTTGGACTAGATGACCTCCAAGGCCCCTTCCAACTCTGTTAAACCCTCCTCAAAAGGAATCCTAAGTTAATGGATTGTCCATTTAGTGGCTGTTTGAAGTCATGGTGGCACTGAAAAGGTGACTTATGACTGTTGTTCACACTTATGACCATTGCAGCCTCCCCATGGTAATAGTGTTTAATTGTGTTTTAAAGTATGTATTTTTGTATTTATTGTTTATATTGTTTTTAGTTCCTTCTGTGCACCGCCCCGGGTCCCTGTGGGGAGAGGGAGCGGTTAATAAATTCGAATTTATTATTATTATTATTATTATATGTGATCAAAATTCAGACATTTGGCAACTGACTTGTATTTATGACGGTTGCTGTGTCCTGGGGTCACTATTCCCCTTTTGCGACCTACTGACGAGCACAGTGGGGGAAGCCTGATCCGCTTACCAACCGCAGTGATTCACTTAACGACTGCGGCCAGGAAGGTTGCAAAATGGGGCAGAAGCTCACTTTAACAACTGCTTCCACTTCGCCATTAGGCTCCATTCTGGTCGTGGGTCGAAGGCGACCTGCATAGCGGCCTCTCCCAGCCCCGCGGCGTTCCCCCTTCCAAAACGAGGCTCTGATTGACGGCTCCTCTGCCTTGATTTAACACTCCACAAAGTGTGACAGTCAGAAGGAAAGGGCCCCCCCAGGAGCCGGCCTGCGGGGAAATCATTGCCGAAGCCACGGGAGATTTCCCAAAGGGGGCGTTCAAATTAAAGAGGAGCAGAATCCCTCTAATTTGGTGGCTTTGGAGGGATGCAGCTCACTGAACACGCCGTTACCAGCTCAGCTTCCCCCAATTACGATCTTGGCGGCTGGAGGCTTCCGAGGAGCCCCAGGGTCTCCGCCGGGGTGGATCAAATGCGTGGAAGGTCTGAGGGGTCGGGGGCCTTCCCTGTGGGTCTCCTGCTGGCACAGGGATGGGGGTGGGGGGGCTCTTCTCAAAGGCCTGGCCCTTTCCCCTGCCTTCTGGATGCTTCTGCCTGCAGGATTAGCTCTTGCTCTGCCGGACCACTGACTGAGAACACTGAATAATGGGATCAGAAGGGAACTTGGAGATCTCCTGGTCCAACTTCTGCTTAAGTAGGAGTCTAAGTGGGCAGCCAGCTCAATAGGAGCCAGCTGTGTGCAGCGGCAGCCAAAAAAGCCCCTGCAATCCTAAATTGCCTTAACAGAAGGGATGCAATTAAGATCCAGGGAGGTATCCCCTCTGTAAAGCCTTAGTAAAGCCACACTTAGAATCCTGCATCCAGTTTTGGTCACCACACTAAAAACAAGATGTGGAAGCTCTAGAAAGAGGGCAGAGAAGAGCAAGAAAGAGGATGAGGGGACTGGAGGCTAAAACATAGGAAGAACGGTTGTAGGAACTGGGTAGGTCTAGTTGAATGAAGAGAAGGACCAGGGGAGACAGGAGAGCATCTTCCAGTATTGGAGGGGCTGCCCCAGAGAGGAGGAAGGGGGTCAAGCTATTCTCCAAGGCACCTGGAGGCAGGACATTTTCCAAGGCACCTGGGGGCAGGACAAGAAGCAATGGGTGGAAACTAATCAAGGAGAGAAGCAACTGAGAACTAAGGAGAAATTTCCTGACAATTAGAACAATTAACCTCTGGAACAGCTTGCCTCCAGAAGTTGTGAATGCCCCAACCCTGGAAGCCTTTAAAAAGATGTTAGATAGCCATTTGTCTGAAATGGTATAAGGTTCCTGCCCACGCAGAGGGTTGGACTAGAAGACCTACAAGGTCCCTTCCAACTCTGCTATTGTATTGTATTGTAAGCTATTCTCCAAAGCACCAGAAGGCCAGAGAAGGAACAACGGATGGAAACTGACCAAGGAGAGATTCAACCTGGAAATAAGGAGGAATTTTCCGACAGAGAGAACCATCAATTGATGGAAGAGAAGTTGCCTTCAGAAGTTGTGGGAGCTTCATCCCTGGAGGCTTTCAAGAAGAGACTGGACGGCCATCGGTCAGAAATGGTGTAGGGTCTCCTGCTTAGGTGGGAGGGGGGGTTGGACTAGATGACCTCCAAGGTCCCTTCCAACTCTGTTATCTGTATTTTTATACTACTCTGGACAAATGGCTATCTGGAAGAGCAAGGAAAGGAATCTGTTCCACTGTTTAATAATCCAGGAATCTCTCCTTATGTCCAGATTGGATCTCTCTTTTAATGACCTTCCATCCATGACCTCTTGCCCTGCCCTCAGGGGCTTCGGAGAACAGGACGAAACAGAACAGAATAACCTGGCCCCCTTTTATGAAATTTTGAGAAACATAACTTGCCATAACACACATCATTGTAAACCTATGATTAAGAACAACATCCTGACAGAATAACAGAACACTACAGTTGGAAGGGACCTTGGAGGTCCTCTAGTCCAACCCCCTGATCAAGCTAGGGGTATATTTTAGCACAGGATGTTAGTATTTAATATAGTTTTAATTATTTATTATTGTTATATGTATATGTTTTTTAAATTTCCTGTGCACCGCCCCGAGTCCCTTCGGGGAGAGGGGGCGGTTAATAAGTCTAATAAAATAATAAATAAATAATAATAAATAAAGCTGGAAGCCCTTCACCATTTCAGACAAGAGGTTGATCTCTTCTTGAAAGCCTCCAGTGTTGACAAGCCCTTCCCCTGGTTAATTCTCACCGTTAGACAATTTCTCCTGAAATCCAGATTGCTTCTCTCCTTGATTAGTTCCCATCTGTTGTTCCTTGTCCTACCCTGAGGTGCCTTGGAGAATAGCTTGACTCCCTCTTCTTTGGGGCAGCCCCTTAAATACTCCAATACTATGGTGTCCCCCCTGGTCCTTCTTTTCATTAATTCCCAATTCCTGCAACTGTTCTTCCTATGTTTCATCCTCCAGCCCCTTAATAATTATGGTTGCTCTTCCATGCACTCTTTCCGGAGTCTCCACAGCTTTTTCTTCTCCTGGATTCTTGTAACTCCTGGAAGCTACGGAGGATCAGGTGCACAGCGAAAATGGAGCAGCTGCATCCAAGGGGGAACTTTGGCCCAGTTGATGGGCCCTCTTGCTCACACAGGAGGGATGCTAAACTGAGCCCAGCAGGCCTTGAACGGAAGCAGAGGAGCACACCTGGTCTCTCCACAGAGCGCATGGGGTGCGTTTGACAGAGTGGAGGGAGTTTCATTCACCTGAAGAGCAGGCAGCCCACGGTTCAAGGCTTCCTCGGCCACAGAAGACCTGGTCCGTTTTGAGTCAGGCTCTGGGGATGTCTTGACAGCGGTCTTCCAATATCTGAGGGGCTGCCCCAAAGGAGAAACTGGGCAGGTCTATTTTAATGAAAAGAAGGACCAGGGGAGACAGGATAGAAGTCTTCTGATATCTCAGGGGTATGGTGCCTTGGTAAGGCCACACTTGGAATACTGCATACAGTTTTGGTCGCCACGATGTAGAAAAGACGTGGAGACTCTGGAAAGAGTGCAGAGAAGAGCAACCAAGAGGATTAGGGGACTGGAGACTAAGACATATGAAGAACGGTTGCAGGAACTGGGTAGGTCTAGTTTGATGAATAGAAGGACCAGGGGAGACATGATAGCAGTGTTCCGATATCTCAGAGGGTGCCACAAAGAAGAGGGAGTCAAACTTTTCTCCAAGGCACCTGGGGGCAGGACAAGGAGCAATGGGTGGAAACTAATCAAGGAGAGAAGCAACTTGGAACTAAGGAGAAATTTCCTGACAGTAAGAACAATTAACCTCTGGAACAGCTTGCCTCCAGAAGTTGTGAATGCCCCAACCCTGGAAGTCTTTAAAAAGATGTTAGATAGCCATTTGTCTGAAATGGTATAAGGTTCCTGCCCACGCAGGGGGTTGGACTAGAAGACCTCCAAGGTCCCTTCCAACTCTGCTATTGTATTGTATTAAGAGGTTGGAGAGCCATTTGTCTGAAATGGTATAAGGTTCCTGCCCACGCAGGGGGTTGGACTAGAAGACCTACAAGGTCCCTTCCAACTCTGCTATTGCATTGTATTGTATTGTATTGTATTGTAAGAGGGAGTCAAGCTATTCTCCAAAATATTTGAAGGCAGGACAAGAAGCAATGGGTGGAAACTAATCAAGGAGAGAAGCAATCTGGAATGAAGGAGAAGTCTCTTAATGATGGGAACAATTAATCAGGGCCTCCAGAAGTTGTGGGTGCTCCCTCAATGGAGGTTTTTAAGGAGAGACTGGACCCTCACGTGTCTGAAATGGTATAGGCTCTTTTGCTTGAGCAGGGGGTTGGACTAGAAGACCTCCAAGATCCCTTCCAATGCCGTTGTTGTGTTATTCTGTTAAATCAGAGGTCTTCAAACTTGGCAACTTTAAGACTTGTGGCCTTCAATTTCCAGAATTCTCCAGCCAGCTATGCTGGCTGGAGAATTCTGGAAGTTGAAGGCCACAAGTCTTAAAGTTGCCAAGTTTGGGGAGCCCTGTGTTAAATGCAGCCTTACCCCCCAGCCCCCCAAAATTTATTTTCATGTTTGTAAACCGTCTTGGTTCCCTCAACCTGCTGCCGGGACTCTGCCAAATTCAGAGTCCCATAAGGAGCACAGGAGGGGTTGGCCACGCTGTTGTGGGTACGGTGTGTGTTTGTGTGTATTGTCATGTGTGCCCATGAGATCTGCATGGGGCTTTGAGGGCCAATGACGGAGGCCTGGTGAGTTGCAGGAAGCCTTGTCACTTCCTTAGACAAGAATGCGGGAGGCTCTTCCAGATGTTGTGTCATTTCCTGACAACTGTGGGTCCCCCTTAGACCCACATGTCTTGTGATTTCATCCCTGGTGGGCGAGGAAGCCGTGCCGAACGTCTCTTTCCATCTCTGCCGATGCGACAGGATTCGAATAGGAATGACACTCCACTCCTGTCCCCCCTCCCCAATCCTCCAGATGTTGTCCCTTCAATCCAGACAGGATGGCTCCATCTGGGGAGCTGAAGGCTGTCAAGGTGGGGGCTGGAGAGAAGAGCAATATATTTTGATTTCCCCAAAAATGCCTTTCAGCTCATTGTCTCTGAGAAGGTGTTTTCTTTTTGTAAAAAACAAACAGATTTTCCTTAAAAAAAAAAAACACAAACTCAGAGACAGAGAGAAAGAATAGAAAGTGCCAGAGAACAGAATAAATAAATAAGAAAATGATTACAAGTCGTCCTTGATTTACAACCACAATCGAGCCCAGAATTTATGTGGCTAAGTGAGAAACTTGTTCAGAGAATTTTGTCTCGTTTTACGACTTTTCTCGCCACTGTTAGAGTTAAGTGGATCGCTGCAGTTGTTAAATTAGCAACACGGCTGTTCGGTGAATTTGGTTTAATAATAATAATAATAATTTTAATTTATAACCCGCTCTCTCTCCCCGAAGGGACTCGAGGCGGGGCACAGGGAATTAAAAATACAATTAAAAGACAAAGTACAAAAATTAAGAACAAATTAAACTGGCCCTGCGCTAAAACCCCTATAAGACTAAAACTGACTCGCAAAAGGGGATCACACATGACCCCAGGACACTGCGACCGACCGTCATAAATGCAAATCAGTGGCCAAGCGTCTGGATTTTAACCATCGGTATCATTTGCCCCAGATTTGGTGATATTCCATCTCCTCCTGGTCTTTGAGCTCTAGAGTCAGCCAGTCCATCTCTGCGCACGTCAGTATCTTCTTTATTATTTCTTGTTCCCAGGGAGTCTCCCTATTTTTCCATTTTTGTGCGAAGACCAGTGTTGCTGCCGTTAAAATATGCAACATCAAATATAATCCACTTTTGCTATGTTTTTTTTTTCCTTTTGTGATTCCTAATAGAAATTGTTCCATCCTTTGATTTAACGTCTCTTCCAGCCACTTTCTTATCTGGTGCCCAAAGGCCATAGATTTTGAACACTCCCACCACATATAGTAGAAGGTTCCTAGCTCAAGATTACATTTCCGTGTAGAACAATTGTTCTACACATAATAGAAAGTAAAAACAATCAATTAAATTTGAGTTGAGATATAATAATTGCAAGAATGGATATGGAAGAAATATATGGAGTTTCGCAATTAATTAATATAACTTTTATGATTTCTAATTTGTAAGGAAAGATGATATCTTGCTGGTGGAATGTCATTTTATATTTTTGATTTTACATATAAAAGGATGTTTTGACAATTCATTAAATTGAGGCTGAGAATTAATAATTGTAAAATTAATATGGAAAAAATGTATGGAATTTTGTGATTGATTGACATAGTTTTTATGATTTGTAATTTGTAATGAAAGATGGCTTCTTATGTTTTTCTTTTTTGAATATTTGTGTTTGTTTTTTCAAAATAAATAAAAAAAATCTTTAAAAAAAAAGACTACATTTCCAACTTTGTATTCATTTTAGCTAATCTTGTGGGTGAGATGCCAAGCGCCCAAATTTTGATCCCATGACTATGGGGACGCTGCGGTCATACGCCTGAAAAATGGTTAGAAGTCCCTTTTTTCAGTGCTATTGTCACTTGAATGATCACTCGATGAATGGTTGTAAGTCAAGGACTACTTGTATAAGGTTACATACAATCATCATTGTGCCACTCTCATAGCATCCGCAGAAAACCGCCCTGCCGCCCTGTTTAGGGTGACCCGCTCCCTCCTCCAACAGAGGGTGCGGGAAGCCCCGCTACAGGGTAGAACAGAGGAATTTGTGATTTTTCTGCAGGAGAAAACCGCCCAGATACAGAATGAGTTAGCCTCCATTGATGGCCCAGTGGGATGCCACGAGAGAGATCTTGTTTGGGAGGAGTTTGACTCCGTTACTTCCGAGGATATGGACAGGCTACGTGGGCGACTGCAAGCCACCACATGTTTATTGGACCCGTGTCCCTCCTGGCTTGTACTGGCATCCTGGGAGGTGACACGAGGCTGGCTCCAAGAGGTTGTCAACGCATCCTTGAGTGAGGGTTCCTTGCCTGCCTCCCTAAAAGAGGCCATGGTGAGGCCCCTCCTCAAGAAGCCCTCTTTGGACCCAGCTCTTTTGAACAACTACCGTCCAGTCTCCAACCTTCCCTTTTTGGCGAAGGTTGTCGAGAGTGTGGTGGCACAACAGTTTCCCCGTCACCTGGAGGAAGTTGACTATCTAGATCCGCGCCAGTCCGGCTTTCGGCCCGGGCATAGCACCGAGACGGCATTGGTCGCGTTGGTAGATGATCTCTGGAGGGCCAGAGATGGGGGATGTTCCTCCATCCTGGTCCTATTAGACCTCTCGGCGGCTTTCGATACCATCGACCATGGTATCCTATTGCATCGGCTGGGGGGGTTGGGGGTGGGAGGCACCGTTTTACGGTGGTTCTCCTCCTACCTCTCTGGCCGATCGCAATTTGTGCGGGCAGGAGAGCAGAGGTCGACCCCGAGACCCCTCACATGCGGGGTGCCTCAGGGGTCGGTCCTCTCGCCTCTCCTGTTTAACGCATACATGAAGCCGCTGGGCGAGATCATCCGTGGTTTTGGGGTAGAGTACCACCTGTACGCTGATGACACCCAGCTGTACATATCTACCCCAAACCACCCCAACGATGCCGTAGCGGTGATGTGCCAGTGCCTGGAAGCCGTGCGGATCTGGATGGGAAGTAACGGACTTAGGCTCAACCCGACCAAGACCGAGTGGCTGTGGTTTCCGGCTGCCCGATTCAACCAGCTCTCTCCAACGCTGGCCATAGGGGGCGAACATCTTGCCCCTGTGGATGGGGCGCGCAACTTGGGTGTCCTCCTGGATACCCGGCTGTCCATGGAAGATCAAGTGACAGCCGTGGCCAGGAGGGCGTTTTACCAGGTTCGCCTGGTACGCCAGTTGCGCCCCCTATTGGATCGGGACGCCCTTCGCACAGTCACTCATGCTCTCGTGACATCCCGACTGGATTATTGCAACTCTCTCTACATGGGGCTCCCCTTGAGGTGCACCCGGAGGCTTCAGTTGGTCCAGAATGCAGCCGCGCGAGCAATTATGGGCACCTCTAGGTTTGCCCATGTAACACCGCTGTTGCGCGAGCTGCACTGGCTACCTGTCGTCTTCCGGGTGCGCTTCAAGGTGTTAATTACCATCTTCAAAGCGCTCCATGGCTCGGGACCTAGCTACCTGCGGGATCGGATCCTGCCCCATACATCCTCACGGCCGATTCGCTCCCACAGAGAGGGACTTCTCCGGGTGCCGTCCACTAGACTTTGTCAGCGGGCGACGCCCAGGGGAAGGGCCTTCTCTGTGGCGGGCCCAGCCCTCTGGAATGACCTTCCCCCCGATATCAGGACAACCACGGACCTCCGCTCCTTCCGCTTAAAATTAAAGACGCACTTTTTCCGTCTGGCCGGCCTTGGGTAGTCTCTTTTTAGGTTAGGGTTTTTTAGGGGTAATTTTTAGTTTAGTTTATGGGTTTTAGCGCAGGATCTATTTAATCTATTTTTAACTTTGTATTTTGTATTTGTTTGTGGTTTATTTGTATTTTTAATTGCCTGTGCCCCGCCTCGAGTCCCCTTGGGGAGAGAGAGCGGGATATAAATTAAAATTATTATTATTATTATTATTATTATTCTCCCCCATAACCCTTCGCCTGATCGGCTCCCACAGAGAGGGCCTTCTCCGGGTGCCGTCGGCCGGGCAATGCTGGTTGGCGACGCCCAGGGGAAGGGCCTTCTCTGTGGCGGGCCCGGCCCTCTGGAACGACCTATCCCCCAACCTACGCACTATCTCGGACCTCCGCCTCTTCCGCCAACATCTTAAGACATATCTATTCCAACAAGCCGGCCTGGCATAGCCCCCCGTTTCTGACTTTTTATACATAAATTGTAATTAGCAGGGTTTTAAATGGGTTTTTAGCACGGGTTTAATAATTTAGTATGTTTTAATGATATTTATTGTTTTTGTTATGGTTTTTAAAATGCCTGTGCGCCGCTCTTGGTCCTAACAAGGAGGAGGGCGGGGTATAAATCCGAAATAAAAAATAATAATAACTCATCTCTTATCTTATACACAAATCCATAAACCATCGGCATTTTACTTCTGCTACCAGTAAAAAGAACTTTAAAGGATGGTGCCTTGAATTGACCTTGGTCAAACAAGCCAGTTCTATATCCTCTCCTTTTACTTCTAGCAATCTCAGCCTTTCATTCATGAAGAAGATATGAGGACTTTTATCTCTCTTCAGCTGTCTCTTTTCTCATCTAAGAGTCTTCTTTGAGCCTTTCGCAAGCCTCTTTTGTAAAACCGGCAAAGAGTCATTATATCCCTATCATTTTCTGGGCTTGTCATTTATACAACTGCCAACCCTGCCTGATAATCCATATTTTTAATGTTCCAGTATTTCAACCATTTCTTTGTTTTTTTTAAAAAATATCTATTTTGCACTAGATGAGGTTGTTCCGGCTCTTTATCCAGTAAATCTTCCAAAGGAGTCATTTTTTCCTCAACATCTGTTGCACATAACTTATCCAGAGTAGCTGACAGGATTGCTGACATTGAAGGTACCAGTTGCTGTCCCTGTTCTTCAAATACCTGCTGGAATGTCTCAGGTGCAGCCCCATTTTCTGTCATTGTGTCTCAATGCTGACAAAAGAGAAAAGCCCCATTTGTCTCTGGTTTGTGTTTTCCCTTTTACATCTGGGGTCCTTGGTCTCCTCTAGTGTCCAATTCCCAGAAATCATAAAGTCTCAGATTTCCCTTATGGCTTATGGGAGGCTGAACAATTCAGTGGCCATGAATGTATATAATTATTTCCAAAATCTCACAGCACAAATCCTAATAATCCCAAAATAAATATGACTCCTTTAATTTAACCTAGAATAACCCAGATTAACAGAGCTGGAAGGGACCTTGGAGGTCTTCTAGTCCAGCCCTCTGCTCCAACAGGAGACCCTTACAGAATGACAGAATAACAAGAGTTGGAAGGGGCCTTGGAGGTCTTCTAGTCCAGCCCTCTGCTCCAACAGGAGACCCTTACAGAATGACAGAATAACAAGAGTTGGAAGGGGCCTTGGAGGTCTTCTAGTCCAGCCCTCTGCTCAAGCAGGAGACCCTTACGGAATGACAGAATAACAAGAGTTGGAAGGGACCTTGGAGGTCTTCTAGGCCAGCCCCCTGCTCAAGCAGGAGACCCTTACGGAATTACAGAATAACAAGAGCTGGAAGGGACTTTGGAGGTCTTCTAGTCCAGCCCTCTGCTCAAACAGGAGACCCTTACAGGATGACAGAATAACAAGAGTTGGAAGGGACCTTGGAGGTCTTCTAGTCCAGCCCTCTGCTCAAACAGGAGACCCTTACTGAATGACAGAATAACAAGAGTTGGAAGGGACCTTGGAGGTCTTCTAGTCCAGCCCTCTGCTCAAACAGGAGACCCTTATAGAATGACAGAATAACAAGAGTTGGAAGGGACTTTGGAGGTCTTCTAGTCCAGCCCTCTGCTCAAACAGGAGACCCTTACAGGATGACAGAATAACAAGAGTTGAAAGGGACCTTGGAGGTCTTCTAGTCCAGCCCTCTGCTCAAACAGGAGACCCTTACTGAATGACAGAATAACAAGAGTTGGAAGGGACCTTGGAGGTCTTCTAGTCCAGCCCTCTGCTCAAACAGGAGACCCTTACAGGATGACAGAATAACAAGAGTTGGAATGGACCTTGGAGGTCTTCTAGTCCAGCCCTCTGCTCAAGCAGGAGAACCTTACTGAATGACAGAATAGCAAGAGTTGGAAGGGACTTTGGAGGTCTTCTAGTCCAGCCCTCTGCTCAAGCAGGAGACCCTTATAGAATGACAGAATAACAAGAGTTGGAAGGGGCCTTGGAGGTCTTCTAGTCCAGCCCTCTGCTCAAACAGGAGAACCTTACAGAATGACAAAATAGCAAGAGTTGGAAGGGGCCTTGGAGGTCTTCTAGTCCAACCCTCTGCTCCAACAGGAGACCCTTACAGAATGACAGAATAACAGAATAACAAGAGTTGGAAGGGACCTTGGAGGTCTTCTAGTCCCGCCCTCTGCTCAAGCAGGAGACCCTTAAAGAATTACAGAATAACAAGAGTTGGAAGGGACCTTGGAGGTCTTCTAGTCCAGCCCTCTGCTCAAACAGGAGACCCTTACAGGATGACAGAATAACAAGAGTTGGAATGGACCTTGGAGGTCTTCTAGTCCAGCCCTCTGCTCAAGCAGGAGAACCTTACTGAATGACAGAATAGCAAGAGTTGGAAGGGACTTTGGAGGTCTTCTAGTCCAGCCCTCTGCTCAAGCAGGAGACCCTTATAGAATGACAGAATAACAAGAGTTGGAAGGGGCCTTGGAGGTCTTCTAGTCCAGCCCTCTGCTCAAACAGGAGAACCTTACAGAATGACAGAATAACAAGAGTTGGAAGGGGCCTTGGAGGTCTTCTAGTCCAGCCCTCTGCTCAAGCAGGAGACCCTTACGGAATGACAGAATAACAAGAGTTGGAAGGGACCTTGGAGGTCTTCTAGGCCAGCCCCCTGCTCAAGCAGGAGACCCTTACGGAATTACAGAATAACAAGAGCTGGAAGGGACTTTGGAGGTCTTCTAGTCCAGCCCTCTGCTCAAACAGGAGACCCTTACAGGATGACAGAATAACAAGAGTTGGAAGGGACCTTGGAGGTCTTCTAGTCCAGCCCTCTGCTCAAACAGGAGACCCTTACTGAATGACAGAATAACAAGAGTTGGAAGGGACCTTGGAGGTCTTCTAGTCCAGCCCTCTGCTCAAACAGGAGACCCTTATAGAATGACAGAATAACAAGAGTTGGAAGGGACTTTGGAGGTCTTCTAGTCCAGCCCTCTGCTCAAACAGGAGACCCTTACAGGATGACAGAATAACAAGAGTTGGAATGGACCTTGGAGGTCTTCTAGTCCAGCCCTCTGCTCAAGCAGGAGAACCTTACTGAATGACAGAATAACAAGAGTTGGAAGGGACCTTGGAGGTCTTCTAGTCCAGCCCTCTGCTCAAACAGGAGACCCTTACAGGATGACAGAATAACAAGAGTTGGAATGGACCTTGGAGGTCTTCTAGTCCAGCCCTCTGCTCAAGCAGGAGAACCTTACTGAATGACAGAATAGCAAGAGTTGGAAGGGACTTTGGAGGTCTTCTAGTCCAGCCCTCTGCTCAAGCAGGAGACCCTTATAGAATGACAGAATAACAAGAGTTGGAAGGGGCCTTGGAGGTCTTCTAGTCCAGCCCTCTGCTCAAACAGGAGAACCTTACAGAATGACAAAATAGCAAGAGTTGGAAGGGGCCTTGGAGGTCTTCTAGTCCAACCCTCTGCTCCAACAGGAGACCCTTACAGAATGACAGAATAACAGAATAACAAGAGTTGGAAGGGACCTTGGAGGTCTTCTAGTCCCGCCCTCTGCTCAAGCAGGAGACCCTTAAAGAATTACAGAATAACAAGAGTTGGAAGGGACCTTGGAGGTCTTCTAGTCCAGCCCTCTGCTCAAGCAGGAGACCCTTACAGAATGACAGAATAAGAAGAGTTGGAAAGGGCCTTGGAGGTCTTCTAGTCCAGCCCTCTGCTCAAACAGGAGACCCTTACTGAATGACAGAATAACAAGAGTTGGAAGGGACTTTGGAGGTCTTCTAGTCCAGCCCTCTGCTCAAGCAGGAGACCCTTATAGAATGACAGAATAACAAGAGTTGGAAGGGGCCTTGGAGGTCTTCTAGTCCAGCCCTCTGCTCAAACAGGAGAACCTTACAGAATGACAAAATAACAAGAGTTGGAAGGGGCCTTGGAGGTCTTCTAGTCCAACCCTCTGCTCCAACAGGAGACCCTTACAGAATGACAGAATAACAGAATAACAAGAGTTGGAAGGGACCTTGGAGGTCTTCTAGTCCAGCCCTCTGCTCAAGCAGGAGACCCTTAAAGAATTACAGAATAACAAGAGTTGGAAGGGACCTTGGAGGTCTTCTAGTCCAGCCCTCTGCTCAAACAGGAGAACCTTACAGAATGACAGAATAACAAGAGTTGGAAGGGGCCTTGGAGGTCTTCTAGTCCAGCCCTCTGCTCAAGCAGGAGACCCTTACGGAATGACAGAATAACAAGAGTTGGAAGGGACCTTGGAGGTCTTCTAGGCCAGCCCCCTGCTCAAGCAGGAGACCCTTACGGAATTACAGAATAACAAGAGCTGGAAGGGACTTTGGAGGTCTTCTAGTCCAGCCCTCTGCTCAAACAGGAGACCCTTACAGGATGACAGAATAACAAGAGTTGGAAGGGACCTTGGAGGTCTTCTAGTCCAGCCCTCTGCTCAAACAGGAGACCCTTACTGAATGACAGAATAACAAGAGTTGGAAGGGACCTTGGAGGTCTTCTAGTCCAGCCCTCTGCTCAAACAGGAGACCCTTATAGAATGACAGAATAACAAGAGTTGGAAGGGACTTTGGAGGTCTTCTAGTCCAGCCCTCTGCTCAAACAGGAGACCCTTACAGGATGACAGAATAACAAGAGTTGGAATGGACCTTGGAGGTCTTCTAGTCCAGCCCTCTGCTCAAGCAGGAGAACCTTACTGAATGACAGAATAACAAGAGTTGGAAGGGACCTTGGAGGTCTTCTAGTCCAGCCCTCTGCTCAAACAGGAGACCCTTACAGGATGACAGAATAACAAGAGTTGGAATGGACCTTGGAGGTCTTCTAGTCCAGCCCTCTGCTCAAGCAGGAGAACCTTACTGAATGACAGAATAGCAAGAGTTGGAAGGGACTTTGGAGGTCTTCTAGTCCAGCCCTCTGCTCAAGCAGGAGACCCTTATAGAATGACAGAATAACAAGAGTTGGAAGGGGCCTTGGAGGTCTTCTAGTCCAGCCCTCTGCTCAAACAGGAGAACCTTACAGAATGACAAAATAACAAGAGTTGGAAGGGACCTCGGAGGTCTTCTAGTCCAGGCCCCTGCTCAAACAGGAAACCCTTACAGAATGACAGAATAACAAGAGTTGGGACTTCGGAGGTCTTCTAGTCCAGCCCTCTGCTCAAACAGGAGACCCTTACAGAATGACAGAATAAGAAGTGCTGGAAGGGGCCTTGGAGGTCTTCTAGTCCAGCCCTCTGCTCAAGCAGGAGACCCTTACAGAATGACAGAATAAGAAGAGTTGGAAAGGGCCTTGGAGGTCTTCTAGTCCAGCCCTCTGCTCAAACAGGAGACCCTTACTGAATGACAGAATAACAAGAGTTGGAAGGGACTTTGGAGGTCTTCTAGTCCAGCCCTCTGCTCAAGCAGGAGACCCTTATAGAATGACAGAATAACAAGAGTTGGAAGGGGCCTTGGAGGTCTTCTAGTCCAGCCCTCTGCTCAAACAGGAGAACCTTACAGAATGACAAAATAACAAGAGTTGGAAGGGGCCTTGGAGGTCTTCTAGTCCAACCCTCTGCTCCAACAGGAGACCCTTACAGAATGACAGAATAACAGAATAACAAGAGTTGGAAGGGACCTTGGAGGTCTTCTAGTCCAGCCCTCTGCTCAAGCAGGAGACCCTTAAAGAATTACAGAATAACAAGAGTTGGAAGGGACCTTGGAGGTCTTCTAGTCCAGCCCTCTGCTCAAGCAGGAGACCCTTACAGAATGACAGAATAACAAGAGTTGGAAAGGGTCTTGGAGGTCTTCTAGTCCAGCCCTCTGCTCAAGCAGGAGACCCTTAAAGAATTATAGAATAACAAGAGTTGGAAGGGACCTTGGAGGTCTTCTAGTCCAGCCCTCTGCTCAAGCAGGAGACCCTTACAGAATGGCGGAATAACAAGAGTTGGAAAGGGCCTTGGAGGTCTTCTAGTCCAGCCCTCTGCTCAAGCAGGAGACCCTTACGGAATGACAGAATAACAAGAGTTGGAAGGGACCTTGGAGGTCTTCTAGTCCAGCCCTCTGCTCAAGCAGGAGACCCTTACGGAATGACAGAATAACAAGAGTTGGAAGGGACCTTGGAGGTCTTCTAGTCCAGCCCTCTGCTCAAGCAGGAGACCCTTACAGAATGATAGAATAACAAGAGTTGGAAAGGACCTTGGAGGTCTTCTAGTCCAGCCCTCTGCTCAAGCAGGAGACCCTTACGGAATGACAGAATAACAAGAGTTGGAAGGGACTTTGGAGGTCTTCTAGTCCAGCCCTCTGCTCAAGCAGGAGACCCTTACAGAATGACAGAATAACAAGAGTTGGAAAGGGCCTTGGAGGTCTTCTAGTCCAACCCCCTGCTCAAGCAGGAGACCCTTACAGAATGACAGAATAACAAGAGTTGGAAGGGACCTTGGAGGTCTTCTAGTCCAGCCCTCTGCTCAAACAGGAGACCCTTACTGAATGACAGAATAACAAGAGTTGGAAGGGACCTTGGAGGTCTTCTAGTCCAGCCCTCTGCTCAAACAGGAGACCCTTATAGAATGACAGAATAACAAGAGTTGGAAGGGACTTTGGAGGTCTTCTAGTCCAGCCCTCTGCTCAAGCAGGAGACCCTTACAGGATGACAGAATAACAAGAGTTGAAAGGGACCTTGGAGGTCTTCTAGTCCAGCCCTCTGCTCAAACAGGAGACCCTTACTGAATGACAGAATAACAAGAGTTGGAAGGGACCTTGGAGGTCTTCTAGTCCAGCCCTCTGCTCAAACAGGAGACCCTTACAGGATGACAGAATAACAAGAGTTGGAATGGACCTTGGAGGTCTTCTAGTCCAGCCCTCTGCTCAAACAGGAGACCCTTATAGAATGACAGAATAACAAGAGTTGGAAGGGGCCTTGGAGGTCTTCTAGTCCAGCCCTCTGCTCAAACAGGAGAACCTTACAGAATGACAAAATAGCAAGAGTTGGAAGGGGCCTTGGAGGTCTTCTAGTCCAACCCTCTGCTCCAACAGGAGACCCTTACAGAATGACAGAATAACAGAATAACAAGAGTTGGAAGGGACCTTGGAGGTCTTCTAGTCCCGCCCTCTGCTCAAGCAGGAGACCCTTAAAGAATTACAGAATAACAAGAGTTGGAAGGGACCTTGGAGGTCTTCTAGTCCAGCCCTCTGCTCAAGCAGGAGACCCTTACAGAATGACAGAATAAGAAGAGTTGGAAAGGGCCTTGGAGGTCTTCTAGTCCAGCCCTCTGCTCAAACAGGAGACCCTTACTGAATGACAGAATAACAAGAGTTGGAAGGGACTTTGGAGGTCTTCTAGTCCAGCCCTCTGCTCAAGCAGGAGACCCTTATAGAATGACAGAATAACAAGAGTTGGAAGGGGCCTTGGAGGTCTTCTAGTCCAGCCCTCTGCTCAAACAGGAGAACCTTACAGAATGACAAAATAACAAGAGTTGGAAGGGGCCTTGGAGGTCTTCTAGTCCAACCCTCTGCTCCAACAGGAGACCCTTACAGAATGACAGAATAACAGAATAACAAGAGTTGGAAGGGACCTTGGAGGTCTTCTAGTCCAGCCCTCTGCTCAAGCAGGAGACCCTTACAGAATGACAGAATAACAAGAGTTGGAAAGGGTCTTGGAGGTCTTCTAGTCCAGCCCTCTGCTCAAGCAGGAGACCCTTAAAGAATTATAGAATAACAAGAGTTGGAAGGGACCTTGGAGGTCTTCTAGTCCAGCCCTCTGCTCAAGCAGGAGACCCTTACAGAATGGCGGAATAACAAGAGTTGGAAAGGGCCTTGGAGGTCTTCTAGTCCAGCCCTCTGCTCAAGCAGGAGACCCTTACGGAATGACAGAATAACAAGAGTTGGAAGGGACCTTGGAGGTCTTCTAGTCCAGCCCTCTGCTCAAGCAGGAGACCCTTACGGAATGACAGAATAACAAGAGTTGGAAGGGACCTTGGAGGTCTTCTAGTCCAGCCCTCTGCTCAAGCAGGAGACCCTTACAGAATGATAGAATAACAAGAGTTGGAAAGGACCTTGGAGGTCTTCTAGTCCAGCCCTCTGCTCAAGCAGGAGACCCTTACGGAATGACAGAATAACAAGAGTTGGAAGGGACTTTGGAGGTCTTCTAGTCCAGCCCTCTGCTCAAGCAGGAGACCCTTACAGAATGACAGAATAACCAGAGTTGGAAGGGACCTTGGAGGTCTTCTAGTCCAGCCCTCTGCTCAAACAGGAGACCCTTACTGAATGACAGAATAACAAGAGTTGGAAGGGACTTTGGTGGTCTTCTAGTCCAGCCCTCTGCTCAAGCAGGAGACCCTTATAGAATGACAGAATAACAAGAGTTGGAAGGGACTTTGGAGGTCTTCTAGTCCAGCCCTCTGCTCAAGCAGGAGACCCTTACAGAATGACAGAATAACAAGAGTTGGAAAGGGCCTTGGAGGTCTTCTAGTCCAACCCCCTGCTCAAGCAGGAGACCCTTACAGAATGACAGAATAACAAGAGATGGAAGGGACCTTGGAGGTCTTCTAGTCCAGCCCTCTGCTCAAGCAGGAGACCCTTACAGAATGACAGAATAACAAGAGTTGGAAAGGGCCTTGGAGGTCTTCTAGTCCAACCCCCTGCTCAAGCAGGAGACCCTTACAGAATGACAGAATAACAAGAGTTGGAAGGGACCACAGAGGTCTTCTAGTCCAGCCCCCTGCTCAAGCAGGAGACCCTTACAGAATGACCGGAATAACAAGAGTTGGAAGGGACCTTGGAGGTCTTCTAGTCCAGCCCTCTGCTCAAACAGGAGACCCTTACAGAATGACAGAATAACAAGAGTTGGAAGGGACCTCGGAGGTCTTCTAGTCCAGCCCCCTGCTCAAGCAGGAGACCCTTTCTGAATGACAGAATAACAAGAGTTGGAAGGGACCTCGGAGGTCTTCTAGTCCAGCCCCCTGCTCAAGCAGGAGACCCTTTCTGAATTACAGAATAACAAGAGTTGGGACCTCGGAGGTCTTCTAGTCCAGCCCTCTGCTCAAACAGGAGACCCTTACAGAATGACAGAATAACAAGAGTTGGAAGGGACCTCGGAGGTCTTCTAGTCCAGCCCCCTGCTCAAGCAGGAGACCCTTTCTGAATTACAGAATAACAAGAGTTGGAAGGGACCTCGGAGGTCTTCTAGTCCAGGCCCCTGCTCAAACAGGAAACCCTTACAGAATGACAGAATAACAAGAGTTGGGACCTCGGAGGTCTTCTAGTCCAGCCCTCTGCTCAAACAGGAGACCCTTACAGAATGACAGAATAAGAAGTGCTGGAAGGGGCCTTGGAGGTCTTCTAGTCCAGCCCTCTGCTCAAACAGGAGACCCTTACAGGATGACAGAATAACAAGAGTTGGAAGGGGCCTTGGAGGTCTTCTAGTCCAGCCCTCTGCTCAAACAGGAGACCCTTACAGAATGACAGAATAACAAGAGTTGGAAGGGGCCTTGGAGGTCTTCTAGTCCAGCCCTCTGCTCAAGCAGGAGACCCTTACAGAATAACAGAATAACAAGAGTTGGAAGGGACCTTGGAGGCCTCCTAGTCCAGCCCTCTGCTCAAGCAGGAGACCGTATGTCTATGGAGATTCTCCACCATCCATGGTTGTCCCGAAGGACAACTTTTCTTTGAAGAAGTTTTGCTTCTGATTCCAGAAGCTTCTTCAACTCTGACTAGATGGTGGGGGTGGGGGAAGGATTTATATGCAACTGTCTGCAAGGAGCATCAATCCTTCCATTCTTCACCATCCAGTCAGAGCTGAAGAAGCTTCTTGGATGAGAAGCGAAACATCTTCAAAGAAAAACCAGAAAGTCCAGTTGCCTCTTGAAAAAGCACCTTTGCAAGGAGACTCCCCAAGCCATGTTGGATAAATGGTTTTCCAATCTCTTCAAAACCCTCCAGTGATGGAGCATTCACAACTTCTGGTGGCAAGCTGTTCCGCTGGTTAGTTGTTCTCACTGTCAGGAAATTTCTCCTTAATTCCACGTTGCTTCTCTCCTTGATTAGTTTCCATCCCTTGCTTCTTGTCCTGTCTATGGGTGCTTTGGAGCAGGGGTCTCCAACCTTTGCAACTTTAAGTCTGAAGGACTTCAGCTCCCAGACTTCTCCAGCCAGCAAAGCTGTCAGTGTCAGGGCCTGGGCCAGGGGTCTCCAACCTTTGCAACTTTAAGTCTGAAGGACTTCAGCTCCCAGACTTCTCCAGCCAGCAAAGCTGTCAGTGTCAGGGCCTGGGCCAGGGGTCTCCAACCTTTGCAACTTTAAGTCTGAAGGACTTCAGCTCCCAGACTTCTCCAGCCAGCAAAGCTGTCAGTGTCAGGGCCTGGGCCAGGGGTCTCCAACCTTTGCAACTTTAAGTCTGAAGGACTTCAGCTCCCAGACTTCTCCAGCCAGCAAAGCTGTCAGTGTCAGGGCCTGGGCCAGGGGTCTCCAACCTTTGCAACTTTAAGTCTGAAGGACTTCAGCTCCCAGACTTCTCCAGCCAGCAAAGCTGTCAGTGTCAGGGCCTGGGCCAGGGGTCTCCAACCTTTGCAACTTTAAGTCTGAAGGACTTCAGCTCCCAGACTTCTCCAGCCAGCAAAGCTGTCAGTGTCAGCTGTCACTGGCTGGAGAATGCTGGGAGCTGAAGTCCTTCAGACTTAAAGTTGCAAAGGTTGGAGACCCCTGCTCTAAAAGGATGCAAATGCAAAGCTGGCTGGAGAAGTCTGGGAGCTGAAGTCCTTCAGACTTAAAGTTGCAAAGGTCGGGGACCCCTGCTTTGGATGATTAATTGACCCCCTCTCCTTTGTGGCAGCCCCCCCAACGCTGGAAGGCTACTATCATGTCACCCCTAATTCATAACTTTCTTAGATTAGAGACCAGATTTAGCCTTTTGCCATTTGTTTCAAGTTCTCCACATTCTTAAGCTCAGGGATAACATTTCTTTGATTCCAGAATGAAGGTAAACTGATCAGGTGGTTTTTGCAAGTGTGGAGTTCTGAAGATCCCTAATAGCCTTAAGATTGTTAAATCCCTGGATTAGAAAGTGAGGTTAATGTCCTAGAAAAGACTCCGTCATGGTTGGGGGCGGGTGGTGGTGGTGGTGATGGCTTTCCTTGATGCCCCCCCCCCCAGCTCCTCCAACCTGCAGAAAGCCCCTATTCTGTGATTTCCTGATGAGGTGCATCCATCCGGAGCACAAATGGGCCATCTCCCATCCTTTCATCAGCATTTCAGCCACTTTCCCCCTACCCTCCACTTCAGCCAAGGGGGCTGAGAATTCTGGCAGCCCCTGAGCACCTCTGGAGAGACCCCGAAAGTAGAAAGTGGGGAGGAAGTGACTTCCAGTTAAGAAGACTGATTTCAGCATGGGGCCCATCAATCAAATGTCTAAATTCTCCTTCCCTAGTAAAAAGGGTTTTGAAAGACCCCAATCCAGCCCTCTCCTCTCTCCCCACCAGAGATCTCCCCTTCTTGTGGGTTCCTGGGGTGGGGGTGGGGAGAAAGTCTGCAGATCTCCCCAGAAGCTCTTCTAGAGCCTCCCTCTGCAAAATCTATGGGGATACTTGATAGCCATCTCCCAATGTCTCAGGGGTTGCCCCAAAGAAGAGGGAGTCAAGCTATTCTCCAAAGCCACCTTCAGGCAGGACAAGAAGCAATGGGTGGAAACTAATCCAGGAGAGAAGCAACCTGGAACTAAGGAGGAATTTCCTGACACTTAGAACAATTAACCAGTGGAACAGAAGTTGCCTCCAGAGGTTGTGAATACGCCAACACTGCAAGTCTTCAAGAAGATGTTGGAGAGCCATTTGTCGGAAACGGTATAGGGCTTCCTGCCTGGGCAGGGGGGGTTGGACTAGAAGACCTCCAAGGCCCCTTCCAACTCTGTTGTTCCGTATTCAGCGCCGGGGAGCCGCTGGGGTCCGGAGCCGGGGACGCTGCCAGGACTCCTACCCCCCTCCTCCTCCCGCCCTGCTCCGTGGCCCCTTTTTCCCCTCCTGCGAAGATGAAGCAATGAAATTATTTTTCTACTTGAGCGGTTTTCAATTTAGATTAAGAAAAATCGGTGCTCCCTTCGCGGCGCTGCAGTAAATCACGAGCCGGCGAGGCGGCGCGCCTGACAGCCCGGTCGCTTATCGGATGCGGGCCATTCTCCGCGTTGACGGGCTCCGCCGGTGACATTGAGCGGGGGCGACGCCGGGCCCCGCGGCCAGCAGGACAGAGGAGGAGGGGGCGGCGGTGGGCAGGCGGGCGGTGGGGGCCCCGGGGCTGCCAGGAGCGGCTTCCAGCCCCCCCCCTCTCCGCCTTGCCCCGGGGGAAGGGGCTGGCCAGGCGCCCCGGGATCGGAAGCCCGCCTTCCTTTTTGCTGCCCTTCCGAAGTGGGGTAGACTGCCCCTGCAGCAGGAGGCTCCATTGGCTGTGCTGGCTAACACTAGAGCTGTCTAACCTTGGGGAAAGACGAAGCTGGGACAGCCTGATGGGCGGCATAGAGAGGCCAGCGACGTATTTGCTTATTAAATGTATCTGCCGCCCATCTCCCCAAGAGGCAGCTATAGGTGTCTTAGAACAGGGGTCTCCAACCTTTGCAACTTTAAGTCTGAAGGACTTCAGCTCCCAGAAAGCTGGCTGGAGAAGTCTGGGAGCTGAAGTCCTCAAGACTTAAAGTTGCAAAGGTTGGAGACCCCTGTCTTAGAAGGTAAAAGCTCCCCTTGTGCATACAGTATGTGCTAGTCGTTCCTGTCTCTAGGGGGCGGTGCTCATCTCCCTTTCAAAGCCGAAGAGCCAGCGCTGTCCGAAGACGTCTCCAGGGTCATGTGGCCGGCATGACTCAACACCAAAGGCGCCCTGAAACGCTGTTCCCTTCCCACCAAAGGTGGCTCCTATTTTTCTACTTCATTTTTTTACCTGCTTTCAAACTGCTAGGTTGGCAGAAGCTGGGACGAGTCACGGGAGCTCCCTCTGTTATGCGGCGCTTGGGATTTGAACCAGCAAACTGCCGACCCTTCTGATAGCCCCCGTGTCCCATTTGGTGTCTTACAACGGAGTAAAAACAGCAAGATAAAGCAGTAGAGCAGAGGTGCCCAACCTTGGCTACTTGATTTTAAATATTTATAATTTGTTTATGTTTATATGCTTTTTAATTTCCTGTGCACCCCCCGAGTCCCTTCGGGGAGACGGTGCGGTTTACAAATTAAATATTGATTGATTGATTGATTGATTGAAGGCTTGTGGACTTCAAATCCCTCGATTCCCCAGCCAGCTTTCCAGAGAGAAATGGCCCCAGAAGCCAAAAGAGAATAGGAGAGGATAAAACATAAAATTATAACTGGGTTTGTGGGAATACCATCCCGAAAACACACCAGTTGAGAGTTGAAAAGAGATAACCACCAGAACAGAAAAAGAAAGGAAGAGAGGAGGAGAGAGGAAAGGGGAGGAAGGAAGGAAGAAAAGAGGAAAGGGATAGAAAGAGAAGGAGAGAGGAAAGGGAGGGGGAAGAGGAAGAGAGGAGTAGGGGAGAGGCAAGGGAAGAAGGGAGAGGAGAGGAGGAAGGAAGGAGGTAGAGAAGGGAGTGGTAATGGCACAAAACAGGGCTATGGAATGGTAAGGAAGGCAACCCAGAATGTAGATTTTAACCTTTTATATGGAAAAAATAAATATGTAAAAGTGATAAAGATAAATAAGAATAATAACTATGTGAATGTATGCCTGTAACTGTATCTAAGAGAATTAAAAAAAGAGAGATACTAGTCCTCATGTTGTTGTGAAGAATTAAGCACCCTCTACACACCCTGCACGAGAAATGGCCTCAGAAGCCAGTAGATTCCTTTTCTCAGGGGTCAAGGATTCTTCCTTCCTCTTCTTCCTTCCGCCATCTCTGACGGACTTTCCACAGGATTCCCTCTGCAGCTTCCTGGGAATTATGCAGATTCCACGTTTTCTGGCCTTGCCATAAGCATCCTCCAAAGCCTCGGAGGGAGAGGTGAGGCCGAGCTCCCTCCTAGGGAAGAATTAAAAGACAGTTTTCAGATCCAGAGAGGTGGAAGGCAGCCTGCAGAACAGGGAGCCTTTAGGGCAGGGGTCTCCAACCTTTGCAACGTTAAGTCTGAAGGACTTCAGACTTAACGTTGCAAAGGTTGGAGACCCCTGCTTTAGGGAACGACTGGAAAGTCACCTACACGCCTGGCTTCCAACCCCCTTAGCCGAGCCGAAGGAGGCTTTCTTCAAAGCAAAAGGCTTGGGGCAGGACCCCCGAAGGTTTTCACAGCCAAATGCTCTTCCCCCTTCGTGGTTCCCCGCCCCCCCCCCCCGCAAGCACAAAGTTTTCCTTGAAGGCCGCATTTTGCAAATTATTTTCTCGCTCCATTCTTGTAAACCCATTAAAAATAGCCGGCCTTGTTTCCTGTGCTTGGTTTTTACATTGTATTTTGCTATGCAGGTTCCATGGTGGGCCTCCCATTGCACCAGCCCCCAACCCTCCTGACCAGATTCACACACACACACACACACACACACACACACACTACAATAATAGTTCTGACTTGAAAGGGAATTCCTCTCCAGCAAAGTCCCAGCAAGGAGATTTCAGAACTACAGCCCTTGATCAGGCTTGGAGAAGCTGCCAGGCCGATATCTTTTAAACTCCAAGCTGTAGCAGCAATTACTTGGCAAGGAGTCAGGAACAGATCTGCACCCGAAGGAATGGAACTAATGGTCTCCTGCAAACTCCACTCCCCTTTCGCTCCTCTTTTAATCCCTATTGGAGGGGCCCTTCACCGCCCACCTGTTCCTTTACTCCTGAGTTGACCCCTGTTCTTTAGCTGTTCCCTTAATCTGGCAATACTGTGCATTCACCCAGTGGGAACAGGCTCCAGCTGTTCTTCTGCCCCACTGATGTCTGACTCCGAAGGCAGCTGATAACTGTTGGGTGGCCTTGGCCCCATCTCTGCCTCCGACGCAGAGCCCTCCTCAGAGCCTTCCCCAACTCCAGGACTGGCCCAGGTTCCTCCCCAACCCTCCTCACTGCCCGAATCTGCCACCAGCTCCGTTGGCGGGCTACAACAAGAATTAAGAACAAGGAGAATTGTGCCCTGAGATCTTAGCTGCCCATAGTTGCTTTTTTTTTTGTATATAAATTTTTATTTTCAACATAAAAAACAAGTAAAAACATTCAATCATTTTCAGCTTTGTACAACATGTCGTTCTGTCCTGAGTTTTTGTGCTTCGGTCTTTACAATTACAAACATAATTATTAATTTTCCATCCAGTGTATGTATATAAAAGTCAGTCTTTTTCTATAATTATTCAACAAGTAAAAAAGAAAAATTCCTCCATATATTCCTGTTGTATAGCATTATTCTCAATTGTCTTTTGAAAATAAAGCTGCCCGCAGTTGCTTTGAAACATGAGATGGGTGGGGTCTACATTAAATACATTAAAATAAAATTCCATCCCTCCCTAATCCAGGAGAGAAGCAACTTAGAACTGAGGAGAAACTTCCTAACAGTGAGGACAATTAACCAGTGGAACAGAAGATGCCTCCAGAGTCCAGAGGTTGTGGGGGCTCCATCACTGGAGGTTCTCAAGAAGAGACCGGACAGCCACTTGTCTGAAATGGTCTCTAGGGTCTCCTGCTAAGAATATCCATCCGTCCATTCCCCACCAGTCAGTTAGAAAGGAAGGAACTGCTTGGATGAAAAGCGAAACAACATAGAATCAGGATCACATGAAGGGTTAATGCCACTTTATAAGGCCTTGGGAAGGCCACACTTGGAATATTTGCATCCAGTTTTGGTCGCCACGATGTAAAAAAACATGTGGAGACTCTGGAAAGAGTGCAGAGAAGAGCAACCAGGATAATGAGGGGACTGGAGGCTGAAACATAGAAAGAACAGTTGCAGGAACTGGGCCTGGCTAGTTTAATGAAGAGAAGGACCAGGGGAGGCAGAAGAGCATCTTCCAATATTGGAGGGGCTGCCCCAGAGAGGAGGAAGGGGGTCAAGCTATTCTCCAAAGCCCCTGAAGGCCAGACAAGGAATGATGGATGGAAACACATCAAGGGGTGAAGCAACTTAGAACTGAGGAGGAATTTCCTGACTGTGAGAACAATTAACCAGTGGAACAGAAGTTGCCTCCAGAAGCTGTGAATGCCTCAACACTGCAAGTCTTTAAGAAGATGTTTGATAGCCATTTGTCTGAAACGATATAATGCTTCCTGCCTAGGCAGGGGGTTGGACTAGAAGACCTCCAAGGTCCCTTCCCACGCTGTCATTCTATTCTATTCTATTTCAAGAAGAAGAAGGAGAAGAAGAAGAAGAAGAAGAAGAAGAAGAAGAAGAAGAAGAAGAAGAAGAAGAAGAAGAAGAAGAAGAAGAAGAAGAAGAAGAAGAAGAAGAATTGAGGAGGAGGAGGAGGAGGAGGAGGAGAAAAAGAAGAAGAAGAAGAAAAGAAGAAAAGAAGAAGAAGAAGAAGAAGAAGAATTGAGGAGGAGGAGGAGGAGGAGGAGGAGAAAAAGAAGAAGAAGAAGAAGAAGAAAAGAAGAAAAGAAGAAGAAGAAGAAGAAGAAGAAGAAGAAGAGGAGGAGGAGGAGGAGGAGGAGGAGGAGGAGGAGGAGGAGGAGGAAGAAGAAGAAGAAGTCCAGTAGCCTTTTTGGAAAAGCACTTTTGGGGCAGCCCTGACTGAGAGGATGGAGACTCTGGATAGATATTCTTGTGGCCCCTTTATTCCTCCTTCCTCTCCGGTGCAGCTGGAGCTCCTCCTGTAATTCCCTCCTTATCAGCTGCAGAGCAGAGCCTGGCTCAGCCTTCCAGCTTTCCGTAATCCTATTTGGGGGGCCAAGGGTCAGGGGGATCCCCTCAAGCCTCCATTGTGCCGGCTTGGCTCTGGAGAGGCGCCCAGCTGTCTTCCCTGCCCCAGAGCCCCAGGCTGGAGGGAATCTGGGCAGAAAAGCCGCTTAAGAGGTGAAGCACTTGGGCCTCCTCTGCAGGGGAAGGAGAGGCCCCGGGACGGGATGGGGGTCTTCCTCCCCTCCGTTCGCCCTTCAGCAAAGAAGCAGCCAGAAAAGGCAGGCTGGGCACAAAAGGCAGCCAGATCAGCTGGCAGAGTTTGTCCTGACAAGTGGCTGCTGTGTGGCTGGAGCAAAAGAGTCCTTACCAAGGTAGGGCATAGGACTGGCCCTGATGACGTTGCCTAGCTGGGTTGTGAAACGTCTGCAGGAAAACAACCAAGCTCAGATTGCACCAAGGACCCCACACTCCTCCTCCTCCTCTACACAAACCCCACTCCCTTCTAGCACTGATGATGTTACCTAGTTGGGTCATGAAACGTCTGCAAGAAAATAAGTAAGCACAGAAAGCCCCAAGGACCCCACAGTCCTCCCCCCTCCCCCCAAAGCCCCCTCCCTTCTAGCACTGATGAAGGGGGCAGTTGGGTCATGAAATCTCTGCAGGAAAACCACCAAGCTCAGAGAGTATCAATGTATGTATGTATGTATGTATGATATACACACACACATACGCACACAGAAATATATATATTTGTGTTTGTGTGTGTCTATGTGTGCGTCTATATGTGCATGCATGTATATGCCTTTCCTAGGATTGCAGGTTGGAAGGGAGCCCAGAGGCCATCTAGTCCAACCCCCTGCCCAAGGGAGGAACCCTTAGACACCACCCTGGGCCAAGAGTTGGCCAACCTGTTCTTCCAGGCGTCCAGCCACGGAGCCCCCCAGACAATCTGCGCCCCTCCCTCATTCGCTTGATCCCCATCCTGCCTCCTCGTGACCTCCTTGCCCTGCCTTGGCCCAGGGCCACCATGGAAGGGAGCCCGGCTTCTCGGCTTGCCTGGCAGAGAGCCCGGCGGCTGGCACTTTATCACAACCCAGGCAGGCGGAGAGGTGGGGAGGGGGAAGGCATCCAGGGGGGAGCAGCCGGGTCTCCTCTGCCGCCCCATGGGCAGCCCCAGAGCCCTGGCGGGTGGGTGGGTGGGTGGGGGGAAGCCCCCTCCTCCCAGGCAAAGCGGTGGAAGAGCCGAAGGGCATTTTTCCTGCTCTCTCTCTCTCTCGCTCTCCTCTCCCCTCCGTCTGCTGGGATCATTTATTGTTCTGTGGCTCAGCTGAGCTGCCATCCCCGAAGCCTCTCTCATCCATTTAACCTTGGGGGAAGAAACACATTTGTGCCAGATAAGGCGCATCGGAGGGTGGTGAGGGGCAGGGCCCCCCTGGGCTGCCACCGGGGCCTGATGGATGTGCTACACGGGCCTGGCGCGACCCAGCCTTGTACCGTATCCGGATCCTCCCAGCAGGCTCTCCATCATCCCGGAGGGGGAGGGCGAGGAGGGGGAGGGCGAGGAAGCTGCCCGGCTGCCTGTGTGTGTGTGTCCATCTCCTGGAGGGAGGGGAGGGGCGCTGAATCAGACCCCCTGGTCCTGGAGAAGGAGGAAGCTGGGTGGGACTCCTTCCCTCTTAGAATTTGGGGCTTGGGTGGGGGTGCTCCATCACTGGAGGTCCTCAAGAAGAGACTGGCCGGCCATTCGTCTGGAATGGTCTAGGGCAGGGGTCTGCAAAGTCGGCTCTTTTAAGACTGGCGGACTTCAACTCCCAGAGTTCCCCAGCCAGCATAGCTGGCTGGGGAACTCTGGGAGTTAAAGTCCACCAGTCTTAAAAGAGCCGACTTTGCAGACCCCTGGTCTAGGGCTGCGATGGCAAGGGTGGCACCCAGAGAGCCCTCTCTGTGGGCACGCCCAGCCGTCACCCAGCTCCACCATGCATGCCTGTGTGTCGCCCGCTGGCCAGCTGATTCTGCACGCCCAGGTCTCAGCCGCGCATGCGAGAGACACATGCAGTGCACGGAGGGTCAGTGGGAGGGGGGTTGCATGCACATGTGCAGTGGGCAGTGGGAGTGCAAGGGGAGTGGCACTGCCCCCCCCACCTACACCCCGTTTTTGTTTCCAGGAGGCTTCAGGGAGGCCTGCTGGTCCAAAAAGGATCGTGGGGGATTGTGTGCATGAGAGTGTGTGGGGGGGCATGTTATGTGCATGGACGGGATGGGGGAGCATGGGGGAAGTCATGCGTGCATGCGCAGGGGGCAGGGACATTGCATTATGGCCGTGGGCATGTGTGTGTGTGTGCTGTCTTGCACGCACATGCGATTTCGGCACGCCTGGAGCACAAGGCTGGCCACCACTGGTCTGGGGGGAGCTCTCCAGGCTTGGAGACTTTGAAGGCTTGGGAAAAGAAGGAGGAGTTACCGAAGGAGGAAGGGGTGGTAAATAAAGCCCCCCAAACTCTACATTATCTTATTCAATGCAAAAATAAATGTATAAGAATGACAAGTGTAAAGAAGAAGAATTAATTTAATTTAATTTAATTTAGATTTATAGAACCGCCCTTCTCCATTGAAATGGACCCAGGGCGGTGCACAGGAAATTAAAATGGATAAATAACCATAAATACAGAAGAATTAAGAATAAATTAAACTAAAAGCCTGTGCTAAAAATCCCAATTAAAATTCTAAAATGCATTTACTCATTGGCTAAGCTAGGCTGGCTTGATGGAACAGATAAGTCTTAAGTGAGCGGCGAAAGAGGGGAAGGTCTGTGATGGTCCGAAGTTCGGGGGGTAGGTCGTTCCAGAGGGATGGCCCAGCCACTGAGAAGGCCCTCCCCCTGGGCACCGCTAGCCGGCAATGACCGGCGAATGGTACCCTGAGGAGGCCCTCCCTATGGGAGCGGATCGGACGGAGGGAGGTATGCGGCAGGAGATGGTCCCGCAAGTAACTAGGCCCCTTGCCATGGAGCGATTTGAAGATGGTGACAAGCACCTTGAAGCGCACCCGGAAGGCCACCGGCAGCCAGTGCAGCTCGCGCAGGAGAGGTGTCACATGGGAGCATCGCGATGCTCCCAGAATCCCCCGCGCGGCTGCATTCTGGACAAGCTGGAGCCTCCGGATGAAGACTTATGGGAATGTATACTTAAAATGGCATGTAAGGGAATTAAAAAATAAATTAAAAAATTCTTTAAGAAAAAGGCTTGTGGACTTCAACTCAGCAGCTGAAGGAGCAAAAAAAAAACCCCAAACCCGAACAATTTTGCAAGGCCAGATTTTATACAGATCTAATGAACGGGTCCTTCTAACTTTCTTCGTGGGTCCCCCCCCCCCCAACCCCCTATTCATTACGGGCCTCCTTACACTCATCACAGGGGCAACTTTTGCCCCTCCCCCCACATTCCTCTGACCCCCCCCCCACCCTGAGCCCTTCCTTGCTTGCCTCTGTAAACACCTTCATGGCATTTAAGGGAACGGCAGAACTGAAGAAGCTTCTTGGAGAGAAGCGAAACCTTTTCAAGGGGAGGGGAAAAAACCCCCTAAGACAGGGGTCCCCAACCTTTGCAACTTTAAGTCTGAAGGACTTCAGCTCCCAGACTTCTCCAGCCAGCTTTGCTGGAGACCCCTGATCTAGAAGACCTCCAAGGCCCCTTCCCAGGGTGGGGCTTTGGGGGGAGGCTCTCCAGGGTGGTCCAGGCTCAGAAGGAGGGTCTTTGGGTCAAGTTGGAACAGTAGATCCAATTCAGGAGGGTCTCCTCGTTGAAGATGCTGTAAAAAGAACCATTCAGAGATGAGGTTTCTGCTCAGAACTGCCTCGTGTTACAAACACAGAGGCCCCTTGTTGGGTCTGATTGGGAGAGAAGGGAAGCAATGGGGCAGCCTCCCCCCTGGTGTTATGGGGCTCCATCACTGCGGGTTTCAAGTAGAATACAAAATACGGACTAACAATGGGAAGGGGCCTTGGAGGTCTTCTAGACCAGGGGTCTCCAACCTTTGCAACTTTAAGTCTGAAGGACTTCAGCTCCCAGACTTCTCCAGCCAGCAAAGCTGTGAGTGTCAGGGCCTGGGCCAGGGGTCTCCAACCTTTGCAACTTTAAGTCTGAAGGACTTCAGCTCCCAGACTTCTCCAGCCAGCTTTGCTATGTGGGTGTATACATAATAAGCTTTGCTGGCTGGAGAAGTCTGGGAGCTGAAGTCCTTCAGACTTAAAGCTGCAAACGTTGGGGACCCCTACCCTAAGACAACCCAGTTGACTTTTGGAAAAGCTCCTTCGGGGCTGCCTGGGGGGGGGGAAGGGGGGACGCCCTAATGAGCCACTTGGCCTCTGAGTGGGGTGGTGGTGGTTTGAGAGCTGGGGAGCTGGCAGTGATGGATCAAGGGTGGCAGTGGGCAGCCGAGCGCCCGGGTGACGGATGGGAGCTGCCGGCAGCTGACACCCCCCCCCCCCTTCGGAGCAGGGCAGTGATAGATGCTAATTCTAATTTTAAATATCGGCAGCCGGATTCCTCCGCAGAACCAGCGACACGGAATTTAGGACACAGCTGCCAAGTTCAGATAAGGGGCAAAATTTCTCCCTCTGTGCAGAATATTTCTTAATAACGAAAATTGGGTGACGGATGCTGCTGTCACCGGAATATAATCTCCACGGTTGAAGCCCTTCAGCTTCACAGTTGTCTCGGGGTGGCTTGTGAGCACGGGCCGTGTGTGTGTGTGTGTGTGTGTGTGTGCAAGAGAGAGAGGAGGAGGGAGGGAGGCAGGGGAGGTTGGGTGATGGTGAGATGTCTCCTTGATTTGCAGGATAAGCTCTTCTGCCTTCCTGCCTGAGTGAGAGACCCAGGCCCACGGGTGGGATTCAAAGAACTGAACAACGGGGTCTCAGGCCTCGTGATTTCTCCCAACAACCAGTCAACCAAACTGCTCAGAAAGCGGACAGCCGGAAGGGGTGCCAACCGGCTGAATCTCACCCCTGGGAGACCCCCATCCGGAAGTAGAAGGAAGGTGGGCAATGCAGAGAGGAGGGGGAGGGCCAGGCCAGGGGCTGGGCAGTGGGGGGATGTCAAGGCCAAATTATAAGTGCTGCTTTAAAGGAACAGCAGGGCCATCAGGTCTCTACAGCTGGACAGGGTCCCTGCTCCCTCTGGATTCACCCAGGATTCTTCCTCCTTCCCCTTTGATTTAGGGCAAGGGATCCTGGGCAGATTCCCTCCCTCGGCCGCCCTCCCAAGCACCCCTACATGATTACCCATGCCTGGGGTAATCAACTGTTTTTAGGGTTTTTAGTGACTTAATTTTAGTTTTAATATGGGATTTTAGCGCAGGGTTAGTTTAATTTCATTTTAATATTGTACCATGTCTGTGATTTTATATGCATTTTAAATTCCCTGTGCCCCGCCTCGAGTCCCTTCGGGGAGAGAGAGCGGGTTATAAATTAAAATTATTATTATTATTTATGATGTAGCAGAAGAGGCCCTGGAGGTCTTCTAGTCTGACCCTCTGCCCAGTCTCTTCGTGAAAACCTCCCCCGTCAGAGCACCTGGGGTTCTGGTGGCCAGCCGTTCTGTTGTGGGAAATAACGGAGCTTGGGCTTCTCAGGATCAAGGAAAAGTTTATTATGGCTGCCAGGTTTAGAAAAGCTAGTCAAAGGCCAGCATGTAACTTCTGAACAGTCTTCTGATAGCAAACACGCGTTCTTATCCTTTGACAAAGAGAGCGTCAACCGGAAATACTTAACCCATTTCTTATTGGTTGCCTTGAGGAATGAGCCTTATTAAGTAGATGGGGTCTTGCTTCTCCTTTGGTCTTGAGCCATTCATGTCTCTAAGCGAACTTTAGCTGAACCTCGTGGTTGTGTGAGAACTATGGAACTCTGCGGTTAGGCACTCACTTCCCGTTCTTTTGCAAGCAGCAACTCTGCCTATGTCGCCTTTTAATATAGAAGTAAAAGGTGCCCTAAGAGGCTGTCTAGCCTGACCCAGTAGGCTTCACGCTTAATGTCCAATTCTCACTTTATGTCCTGCCTCAGTTCCGCTAGTTAACTGTTCTCGATGTCAGGAAAGGTCTCCTTATTTCTAGGTTGCTTCTCTCCTTGGTTAGTTCCCATCCGTTGCTTCTTGATCCGGCTGCACAAGTGTGCACTTTTCACGTGGCCTGCGAAAAGACAACAACAACCCCACACCCTTGGGAATGCTGGCTTGAGCCTCTGCCACGCCCTGCAGACGCCCCTGCCCCATCCAGCCACGCCAGAAGGAAGCGGTCAGACCACAAGATTTAAAACCACAGCTATTCTTATTAGGAATAATGAAAGAAAAATGCAGTAAAGGTGGGGGGCATATTTAATGCCATGCGTGATAACCACAGCCAGATTGGTATATGTGTAGAATTGGAAAGAGAGAGATGCCCCCATCAAGGAGATTGTGATCCGTGCAGAAACGGACAGACTGACACTAGATATCCAAAATGGAGAGAGAGAGAGAATATTGTGAAATTTGGAACCGAATGTGCATCGATGGATGGAAACGAGGAAAAGGAGAGGGAAGAGAACATTTTGAGGACTGGACAACTGACACTGGATCATCTACAGCAGGGGTCTCCAACCTTTGCAACTTTAAGTCTGAAGGACTTCAGCTCCCAGACTTCTCCAGCCAGCAAAGCTGTCAGTGTCAGGGCCTGGGCCAGGGGTCTCCAACCTTTGCAACTTTAAGTCTGAAGGACTCCAGCTCCCAGACTTCTCCAGCCAGCAAAGCTGTCAGTGTCAGGGCCTGGGCCAGGGATCTCCAACCTTTGCAACTTTAAGTCTGAAGGACTTCAGCTCCCAGACTTCTCCAGCCAGCAAAGCTGTCAGTGTCAGGGCCTGGGCCAGGGGTCTCCAACCTTTGCAACTTTAAGTCTGAAGGACTCCAGCTCCCAGACTTCTCCAGCCAGCAAAGCTGTCAGTGTCAGGGCCTGGGCCAGGGATCTCCAACCTTTGCAACTTTAAGTCTGAAGGACTTCAGCTCCCAGACTTCTCCAGCCAGCAAAGCTGTCAGTGTCAGGGCCTGGGCCAGGGGTCCCCAACCTTTGCAACTTTACGTCTGAAGGACTTCAGCTCCCAGACTTCTCCAGCCAGCTTTGCTATGTGGGTGTATACATAATAAGCTTTGCTGGCTGGAGAAGTCTGGGAGCTGAAGTCCTTCAGACTTAAAGTTGCAAAGGTTGGGGACCCCTGATCTACAGACAAACAGATAAAGGGGGATAAGGGAGATGCTCATGACATGTGTGTAGCTGTGTATGGTCAGTAGAAACTATCTTGGCTGTTGTGTTCAAATCGGTATGGAAGTGACAAAGCCAGAAACGTCGCTCTGCGTCCAATGCCTTTAATGATTGTTCAATACAAAACCATTTTAAAGGTAGAAACTGCAGAATCGGGTTGGCTCCAGCCCCCTCCCCTCCCTCCAAGGACGAGCCCGGGAGAGTTGGCCATAGATCTTTCCTCCTCACGGGCCTGGAAGCCTCTTCTTCTTCTTCTTCGCCAGAGGATGGATCTGCCCGTCATGCAGGGCTGGTTCTCTGGCCTTCTCAGGCCTTCCTCCCCTCCTCCTAGGAAACTCGGATCCTTTCCCTGGCCCCCAGGCCCCAGAGCCGAGCCCAGGCAGGCACACAGGTGAACAGTCGACATTCTTTCCCCCAATCCGCCTGCCCATCACATATACAATACAATAGCAGAGTTGGAAGGGACCTTGTAGGTCTTCTAGTCCAACCCCCTGCGTGGGCAGGAACCTTATACCATTTCAGACAAATGGCTATGTAACATGGCTATCTAACATGGTCCAATCCGGCCACAAACAAACCCCAACCCCAGGTGGGTCCAGTCCAGGCCTCCCCAGCACCTGGTGGGTGGGAAGGTCCTTGGTTCCCAGGGGAAAGAATTTTATTTTGGCTACAAAAGTCCCCAGCTCTCTCCACTCCCCCCTTGTTCCCAAGGCTCCATCCAGCCTCCCTGAAGATCCTCCAAGATGGCTTCAGAGTGGACCTCCTGCTTCTTGGAGGCTTTAGCTCCACCACCGGCTTCTGGCCGTAGCAGAAGAGGGTCAAAGTCCCACCACAGCAGAGACGTTGGTGGAGAAGCCAAACCGCAGCCTGTCAGGTCTGCCTCTGACATTAACCAAGAAAGAAGCCCCTCAACTCCATTTTGAAGAATCAAGAGTACTTTTGCTGGTTATGAAAGGAAAGCAGCTACGTGAAGCAAGGTCTGAGCCCCAAGCGCCCGAAATCATACATGTCAATATGTGTGTCCCCCCCCCAACATTTCCCCCACCCCATTGCCCAATCCGCAATCCCCTCAGGTGTCATGGGGGTTGCATCTCCAGGAAGCATCATGGGGTTGGTATGCAGGACGGTTGGCCTTGACCGTCTCAAGGCACCAGCCATCGGCCTGCGCAGTAGATGGTGAGAACAAAACTCCCTTCTCCAATCTCCCTCCTGCACCAATTAATCCCATTCCCAAATGCCATGTCCCCTCTCCCCCTTTCAATGAGAGCCGCAAAGCGAGGAGAGAAGCAGAGGCTCAGCCAGCCCCTCTGGAGTGGTGACCCTAGAGGGAGGCTCAGCTGTTGGGATCTGAGTGGGGTCTGGACCAGAGGTGGCTTCCTACTGGTTCGGACCAGTAGTAGTTTGGTGGCTTGGGTCGCTGGAACTGGAAGTGACCGAGGCCTGCCACGCCTCTGAACCGGTTCTCCTACGGAGCCGCCATCTTGGAACAATTTTCATGGCGCACGTTTAATTGTTTTTCTCTTTTTAGTGTTCTGTGTATGTGCAAACCTATTTTTCTGCCAATGCGTACACGCAGCAAAATTTTTGCACGCACTGAACCGGCAATAATGCTGGGAGCAACCCAGCCCTGGCCTGGCCCCCCCTCAATCTGGCTTCCAGGGAGACGCCCCTCCCTCCCCGGCCCCCAAGGGGGTGGGCTGGGGTTCCTGCAGGGAGCAGCACCAAGCCCTGGGCGACCGCCGCCTCTCCGCCGAGAGAATTGGTGAACCAGGCAGGAAACGGTTCATCGGTTGGAAACGTTTAATCTTCCATTTGACCTTATCAAAAGTTTATTTGCACTGGGATTCGGAATTAGGTTTTCTTAAATCATCTGCCGCTGATTTTACACCGTCTTAATTTCTCTGCAGTCGAAGGAGCTTATGGCTGCTTTCTGCTCGCCCAGGAAGGAGGAGCAGAGAATCACGGGGGTGGAAGGGACCTCGGAGGTCTTCTAGTCCAGCCCCCAGCTCAAGGCAGGAGGCTGCATATTAAACTGGTCAAATGGTGGTCCAGGAAGGGGACCTTCTCTCCTTTCCTCTTGGGGTGAAAGAACCGCCTCTCTGCATTTCGGGGTGGGGGCTGGAAGCCGTGAATTGGACCCCAAGCAGCCTCTCCTTCTCCCTGCTGGAGGAACCGGATGTCAGAATGGCCCCAAGGAGATGGTTCCACCCTCCCTCCCCCTCCCTTGGCACCACAGATCCAGGGTGGCTCTACAGCGCTGGATCCTGCAAACTGACCCACCCAGAGGTTTATAGACTGAGTTGGAAGGGACCTTGGAGGTCATCTAGTCCAACCCCCCACTCAAGCAGGAGACCATGGGTTGATTGTTCCTCACTGTCAGAAAATGTCTTCTTATTTCCAGGTTGAGTCCCTCCTTGGTCGGTTTCCATCCATTCTTCCTTCTCTGGCCTTTGAATGCCTTTGGAGAATAGTTTGACCCCTTCCTCCTCTCTGGGGCAGCCCCTCCAATATTGGAAGCTGCTCTCCTGCCTCCCCTGGTCCTTCTCTTCCCTTGACTAGCCAGGCCCAGTTCCTGCAACCGTCCATCGTATGTTTGAGCCTCCAGTCCCCTCATCCTCCTGGTTGCTCTTCTCTGCCCTCTTTCTAGAGTCTCCACATCTTTTTAATATTGTGGTGATTAAAACTGGATGCAGGATTCCAAGGGTGGCCTTACTAAGGCTTTATAGCAGGGGTCCCCAACCCCCGGTCCGCGGCCCGGTGCCGGTCCGCAGCCTGATAGGAACCGGGCCGCAGGGCTGGAGAGGAGGAGGAGGGAGCAGAGGATGGCCGAGCGCGCCTCCAGCAGCTCTTTCCGACGGCCACAGCCGCCGTGCACTTTCCGGGGCTTCCCGGAGGGGCCGGCATGTCAGCTGAGGAGGTAACGTGCCTCATCCCACAGCAAGCGAACGAGCGAGCGGGCGGAGGACTCGAGCCTGCGGCTACCTTAAGCACCGCCGAGGCCATCTGGGCGCCACACACCCACCTCCCTTCCAGCCCCCTGTGGTGCCCGGACGGTTTCGGCAGTGCTTAAGGTAGCCGCAGGCTCGAGTCCTCCGGCTGCTCGCTCGTTCGCTCGCTGTGGGATGAGGCACGTTACCTCCTCAGCTGACATGCCGGCCCCTCTGGGAAGCCCCGGAAAGTGCGCGGCGGTGGCCGTCGGAAGGAGCTGCTGGAGGCGCGCTCGGCCATCCTCTGCTCCCTCCTCCTCCTCTCCAGCCGACATGCTGGCCCCTCTGCTGCTTCCCGGGGGGGGGGGGGAGATAATGACAGGCACACAGAGAGACAGACTTAGAGAGACAGAAATAGAGAGAGGGAGGGAGAGAGGGAATCAGACACACACACACACAAAGTGACAGAGGTGGGCGGAGGGAGGAGAGAGAGACAGATACAGATATATAGAGAGAGAGAAACAGAGAAAGAGAAAGAAAAATAGAAAAAGAATGATGAATGGAGGGTGGGAGGGTGGGAGTGAAGGAAAGAAGGGGGAGTGAGGAGGAAGGGAGGGGTGAAAGAAGGAAGGAAGGAAGGAAGGAAGAAAGAGAAAGAGGGATGGAGGGTAGGAGGGAGGGAAGGAAAGAAGGGAGGAAGGGGGAGGGAGGCAATGGAAGGAAGGAAAGGAAAGGAAAGGAAGAAATCTATTTTCCTATTTCCTTCCATCTCAAGCTACCTTTTTGGTTAACCAGGTTAAAGATCTATTTTTCTCCCAGCGGTCATTTCAAAGGAATCACATCCTCTGAGTCATTTCCTGGATTCAAACCAGCATCCCAAAGAGTCAAGGGCTGCCTTTATATATAACGAGTGCCCATAAATCCATTTTTACCATCTTCAGAAGGCCAAAGACCAGCCAGAAATGGAAGGAAGGAAGGAAGGAGGGAAGGAAGGAAGGAAGGAAGGAAGGAAGGAAGGAAGAAAGAAAGAAAGAAAGAAAGAAAGAAAGAAAGAAAGAAAGAAATTATGACCACTATTGAGCCCAAAATTTTGGTTGCTAAGCAAGACCGTTAAGTGAGTTTCACCACATTTTCCAAGTTGGCCAGTCACATGACCGCTGAGCCACTCCCACAAAACAGGCCACACCTTTTGGCTCTCTAAAGAAATTTCAGTAGTGCTACTGTTGATATTTGGCTCTATTGACTAATACGTTTGCCCACCACTGCCCTAGAGGGCCAAGTGAGCCGACTCCCCCCCCCCCGCATGCGCATGCACCGCCTGTTCCCCCTCCCACCCTCCTCCTCTAGGCCAGCCGGTCCTCAGAATTTTCTTTAAAATGAAACCGGTCCCTGGTGCAAAAAAGGTTGGGGACCCCTGCTTTATAGAGTTGTCTTCCTTTTTGGGGGGGGCAGAAGGACCCCCAGGGCCCCTCCCATCCAGAGGGAGCCTAGGAACTGAGTCCTGCACAGCCACATGGCTGATTCTGAGTAATGCGTCTTGATTTACGATCTTTTTGTTATTATCATGATTTCTGTCCTGACTTTCCCATTAATCCTCCAGAGGGGGATGCAAACCAGTGTAAATTAAAATACAATAAATACTATTTTAAAAGGGCGTTTGTTACCATGCAGTTGGCGTAATGGCTGGGGGGAGCGGGAGAGAGGGAAGACATCCAGCCCCTCCCCTTGCTCCAATCCTTCCTCTTCCTCTGTGCCTGAGCCCAGGTGAGCCTGGCGCCTGCTGCCTTTGCCACTTCCAAGCCATCTCCCTGCCCACCTGGTGCCCTCCACAAACGCAAATTCAAGGCAGATGGGAGCACCGGGCTGGGGTGGGTGGGTTCTGGACATCAATGCTATCTGCATGCAGCTTCATAAATCTAAGCTGGTTGCCCAGCCTCTGGATTTTGATCTCGTGGCCATGAGGACGTTGGCTGCAACGGTCGTTAAGGGTGAAAAACAGTCATAATCCACGTTTTCCAGGGTTGTCGCCACTTCAAACGTCACTAAACGAAAGGCTGAAAGTTGAAGACTACCTTTAACGGACAGTGGGATGCAGGGAAGGCTGCGGATGGGTGGCACAGAAAACAGCTGTGATTCCCCTGCTGGCACTTCAAGGAAGGTGGGCTGCCTTTGGGGCTGTTTTGGAGGCAGGTGTGAGACTCTTTGGGTCTTGACGTTGCTTCATACCCAACCAACCAACCAACCAACCAACCAACCAACCAACCAACCAACCAACCAACCAACCAAAACAGAGCTCGAAGGGACCTTAGAGGTCTTCTAGTCCAACCCCCTGATCAAACACGAGGCCCTCCATCATTTCAGACAAATGGTTCTCTTGTCTCTTCTTCAAAGCTCCCAGTGATGGAGCCCCACAACTTCTGGAGGCAAGTTGTTCCACTGATTAATTAATACAATAACAGAATCGCAGAGTTGGAAGGGACCTTGGAGGACTTCTAGTCCAACCCCCTGCTCAAGCAGGAGGCCCTAAACCAGGGGTGTCAAACTGGATTTCTTGGAGGGCTGGATCAACATTGGAGGGATGCCTCCTGCTGGCCAAAACGGGGCAGGGCGAGGCCTCACGCCCCCCCCCCCCATGGCCTCCCATTTCGACTGCCAGGGGCCCCGTGGGCTCCTCCTTTGCGATTCCCAGGCCGGCCCTCGGCCTTAAGCCATGTCATACAAGGGGCCGTGTCCAATCCTTTCTTAAAAGCTTCCAGTGATGGAGCACCTGACTAGGGGGCTGAATGGCTAAGACTCTGAGCTTGTCGATCAGAAAGATCGGCAGTTCGAATCTCTAGTACAGGTCTCCTGCGTGAGCAGAGGGTTGGACTAGGTGACCTCCAAGGTCCCTTCCAACTCTGTTACTGTTTACTGTTTACCCACAACTCCCGGAGATTAGCTGTCCCACTGGTTCATTGAGTAACACTGTGTGTGTGTAGGGTATGTGTATACGGTATGTGTGTGTGTGTGTGTATCAGAGGTGGGTTCCTACCGGTTTGGCTCGGTTCGCCAAACCGGTTCTATTGGTGGTCCTGCCATCTTGATTTTCGGTTCTGCACCTGGGCAGAACAATCTTCATTGCAAAAATGTAATCCTCCCCCTTCGTTTTCTAAGGTTGTGCGCATGGATCCCGCAGGCCTTGAGCTTGACCCCCCCCCCCTGTTCCAAACCCTCCAAGCGGAGCAGAACGAGAAGAAGGAAGGAAGGTAGACTTCCTCGGTCTCCGATGCTCCCTTTCTTAAAAAAACAAAAGAGCCCCGATGGGAACTTTCGAAGCCTCTGGCCAGTTTCAACCTCCAATGTCCCTTTTGGGGAAGGCATTTGCCCCCCCTACACTTCTTGCAGGGCAGACCGTGTGGGTCCCTGGAGGGAGGCTGGTGGAGGGCAGGGAACAAATCTCTCCTTTGCAGAGGGTGCCGTGGGGGGCAGCCAGCCGAGGGGTGTGTGGGCAGCCCCTGATCTTCTCCTCCCGCCGTGAAATGCGAATCCGGGCGGCTGATGGAGGCCAGCAGGGAGGCCCCCTGTGCGTGGAGCCTCTTCTCAACAGGCTCTCCGATGGAAGCCCCATGAATATGGATGGCTGGGCGAGGAGGCCGATAGCCCCTATCAGCCGCTATTAAGCCTTATCGCCTCGGCCAGGCAGGGCTTTGGGGGCCGCGAGAAGCCCATTTAATTGCTGGGGAGGGGAGCAGGACGAGGCCGATAAGGGCAGCTGCTTGACAGCCCGAGGAGAGAGGCTCCCCCCCAACCCTGCAAGGTCTCGTGGGGGTGATAAGGCAGGCGCCCCCCTTCCTTCCCCAGGAGCCTGGGGCCGGCAGAGCCCGGCTGGCTGCCTCCTCCTGCATGAGATCCGTCTCTTCCCACGGCAAAGCGCGAGGAAGCCGAGATATTAAAAGCTGCTCCGAGGCGGCAGCGATAATTAAACATTTACCAATAAAACCCTCGGTATTAAAATTTCAAGGAAAAGGTAAACAAACCGTTCCCAGCTAAAGGCTAAAATAAGGAGGGGAAAAGAGATATTTTTTTTGGTAGCTCTTTTGTAACTGCACCCGGCCGTTCGTACTTCTCCGGTAAGAATTATAGCATGCTAGACGCACTTCGAAACACCGGGGTTTATTAAAATTTGATGGGAACAGCAGCCTGGCCAAACGAGCTCTGCAGATTGCTCAAGGTTAGCAACTATAAGTTGTGTGACTTCAGCTCCCAGACTTCCCCAGCCAGTGTGGGCCAATCACCAGGATACGGGGAGTTCTAGCTCCATGTTATGCATGTTAGCTGCCTGGGTGACTTTGGGCCAATCACCAGGAGACGGGGAGTTTTAGTATATATATAATGCCAGTAAATAAGCGGGTGGGGATCGGACTAGATCAGGGGTCTCCAACCTTTGCAACTGTAAGTCTGAAGGACTTCAGCTCCCAGAATTCTCCAGCCAGCAAAGCAAAGCTGTCAGTGTCAGGGCCTGGGCCAGGGGTCTCCAACCTTTGCAACTTTAAGTCTGAAGGATTTCAGCTCCCAGAATTCTCCAGCCACCTTTGCTATGTGGGTGTATACATAATAAGCTTTGCTGGCTGGAGAAGTCTGGGAGCTGAAGTCCTTCAGACTTAAAGTTGCAAAGGTTGGAGAGCCCTGGACTAGATGACCTACAAGGTCCCCTTCCAATTCTGTCATTCTGTACATTTTCATTCCGATTTGAGCTGCCTGGACCTCCAGAGGCGGCTGCTGTTAGGGAGGCTGCTCTTTGCGCAGGCTGCTTGGGGCAGGAAGACGGGGGTCCCCCACTGCCCAGGAGGGAGGGGGTGGCCCCTGGAGGCGGCAGAGGCAGGGGTCTTTCCAGGCAGGCTGTTTCCCGGGGGGTGGGCAGCTTTTAACAGATGAACAGAGTTGGAAGGGACCTTGTAGGTCATCTAGGAGACCCTCCATCGGCCTCTACCTAGGATTGAACTCACCACCTCCTGCTTGTGAGGCGAGAGCTCCCCCTCTAGGCCACAGCAGTAGCCGTGCCTAGACAGAAAGGAAAGTTTCCCCTCTGCTAAAGGTTTTGCTTTAAGGGGCCTCTGTGCGCAGCCCCTGCCTCACCTGGGGGAGGCAGCCTCAGCCCCCTGGGGAGCCCCAACCCTGACTCTGGGGGCCGCTCCCCCTCTTCGGCCCAAAGCTTTCCACAGCCCCATCTGGCATGGTCATTGTGCGTGGTGCTGCTGCCCTCTAGTGGACCGGTGCTGAATGCGGAGGGGGGGGGGAGGGTTTTCAGCCTTTGGGTGTGTTGTGTGTGAGTGTGACATCGGATGCTGTCAAAAGAACAATTTGCGGTTCCAAGAACAAACCAAACGGAGACCCAGACAGCTGCAAGGAAAATAGAAATATTTATTCCTAAAAGCAAAAGAGTTGGACTTCAGGGGGAAGAACAGAAATGGGGCACAGCAAGAGATTTATACAGGGGGGGCTTGTCCGAGCTGTGGAAGCGTCTATACACTGAGGGGCATGTGTGTGTGTGTGCGTGTGTGTGTGTGTGTGTGCGTGTGTGCGTGTGTGTGTGTAGGTATGCCAACCACAATGTTCATTCTCGGGAACCTGCAGTCCTGCTGGGAAACTCGATTTAATTAACTCTGTTTGTCTTTGCAGACCTTATCCTTTGATATGTGGATCGGGTGCGAGTAACCTATTTGAGGGCATTCGAGTAAAATATTTCCCCCTTGGGTATTATTATTATTAACGTGATTGATTTTAGTTTCAGCTTGTCTGTCAATTGTCCAGCGGAGACACCGATTCTCAGACCCTGGTGGATCCTGTTAATGTTTGAAGGGAAGCTGGAAATAGTAGAAAGAGTAAAATACACCTGGGTATAAACCTTCTCAACGCTTCCTTAAGTGAGGGTTCCTTGCCTGCTTCCCTAAAAGAGGCCATGGTGAGGCCCCTCCTTAAGAAGCCCTCCTTGGACCCAGCTCTTTTAACCAACTATCGTCCCGTCTCCAACCTTCCCTTCTTGGCGAAGGTTGTTGAGAGTGTGGTGGCACAACAGTTTCCCCGTCACCTGGAGGAAGTTGATTATCTAGACCCGCGCCAGTCCGGCTTCCGGCCCGGGCATAGCACCGAGACGGCATTGGTCGCGTTGGTGGATGATCTCTGGAGGGCCAGAGATGGGGGTTGTTCCTCCATCCTGGTCCTATTAGATCTCTCGGCGGCTTTTGATACCATCGACCATGGTATCCTATTGCATCGGCTGGGGGGGTTGGGGGTGGGAGGCACCGTTTTACGGTGGTTCTCCTCCTACCTCTCTGGCCGATCGCAATTTGTGTTGGCAGGAGAGCAGAGGTCGACCTCGAGACCCCTCACATGTGGGGTGCCTCAGGGTCGGTCCTCTCGCCTCTTCATTCATACATGAAGCCGCTGGGCGAGATCATCCGTGGTTTTGGGGTAGAGTATCATCTCTACGCTGATGATACTCAGCTGTATATATCTACCCCAAACCACCCCAACGATGCCGTAGCGGTGATGTGCCAGTGCCTGGAAGCCGTGCGGATCTGGATGGGAAGTAACGGACTAAGGCCCAACCCAACCAAGACCGAGTGGCTGTGGTTTCCGGCTGCCCGTTTCAACCAGCTGACTCCATCTCTGGCCATAGGGGGCGAACATCTTGCCCCTGTGGATGGGGTGCGCAACTTGGGTGTCCTCCTGGATGCCCGGCTGTCCATGGAAGATCAAGTGACAGCCGTGGCCAGGAGGGCGTTTTACCAGGTTCGCCTGGTGCGCCAATTGCGCCCCCTATTGGATCGGGACGCCCTTCGCACAGTCACTCATGCTCTCGTGACATCCCGACTGGACTATTGTAACTCTCTCTACATGGGGCTCCCCCTGAGGTGCGCCCGGAGACTTCAGCTGGTCCAGAATGCAGCCGCGCGGGCAATTATGGGAACCGTTAGGTTTGCCCACGTTACACCGCTCTTGTGCGAGCTGCACTGGCTGCCTGTCGTCTTTCGGGTGCGCTTCAAGGTGTTAGTCATCATCTTTAAAGCGCTCCATGGCTCGGGACCTAGCTATCTGCGGGATCGGATCCTGCCTCATACATCCTCACGGCCGATTCGCTCCCACAGAGAGGGACTTCTCCGGGTGCCGTCCACTAGACTGTGTCAGCGGGCGATGCCCAGGGGAAGGGCTCTCTCTGTGGTGGGCCCAGCCCTCTGGAACGACCTTCCCCCCGATATTAGAACGACTACGGACCTCCGCTCCTTCCGTCTGAAATTAAAAACACACTTTTTCCGCTTGGCCGGCCTAGGCTAGTCTCTCTTTCTATGGGGTTTTAAACTTATTTATAGCTGCTGGGTATTTTAGTTTAACGGGTTTTAGCACAGGAATAGATTTAATTTGTTTTTATATTATGTATTTATATTTGTATATTTATTGTTTTTACTTTCCCTGTGCACCGCCCCGAGTCCCCGTGGGGAGAGGGAGCGGTTCTACAAATTAAATTTGAATTGAATTTTTGAATTCTCACAATGCAATGCAGGAGAAGGATCCCCCACTGGGGGGAGGGAGGGGCAAAATGCCGGGTGCCTTTAACTAAAACCTACAATGGACGGTTGCAGGAACTGGGCCTGGCTAGTCTAGGGAAGAGAAGGACCAGGGGAGACAGGAGAGCATCTTCCAATATTGGAGGGGCTGCCACAGAGAGGAGGAAGGGGGTCAAGTGATTCTCCAAATCCCCTGAAGGCCAGAGAAGGAAGAATGGGTGGAAACTGACCAAGGAGAGATTCAATCTGGAAATAAGGAGGGATTTCCTGACTGTGGGAACCATCAACCCATGGAAGAGAAGTTGTGGGAGCTTCATCCCTGGAAGCTTTCAAGAAGAGCAACAAAGACCATTAGGGGGCTGCAGGCTAAAACGTATGAAGAACCGTTGCAGGAACTGGATATGTCTAGTTTCAAAAGTTCAAAATTTCTGCTACCGGTTCTCCAGAACTGGTCAGGGCCTGCTGAATCCCACCTCTGAGGACCAGACTGTACGTCCAAGAACCTCAGCCGGCTCTTCTGTATCAGAGTTGGAGATAAAGTGGATCTGATAGCCTGAATAATCTTCACAATACCCCAACAGATATTCCAGGAGACCTTCCTTCCCAATGAGGGACAGGCCACCCTAAACAGGGCCAACGGGCAGCTGAGGTCAGGAAACGGCCAGCTAGGCTGGGAGGAGGGGTCAAGCGAGGGCCTAGCTTGGAATCTTTGCACAGCCACCAGAAGCATCAGCTTGACTTCCCCCAAGATCCACGAATCCTTACTTGGCCATTCCCAGGGGAAGGGCAGAAGTCTGGGTAGATTCCTGCAGCTTAATGGTAGGACCTACCTTTGCCAAGATCTGAATAACCATGTGACTCAGAGAGATTGGAATCCGCCTCTTTGTTGGTGTTGGGCCAGCCCTAGAACGCCTGCCTCACCCGACCCCTCTAATGTGAGAGTCAACAAAGCCTTCAAGGCCATTTCCCTGGGAGAAGAACGGCTGACCTGTTTCCAAAGCGTCTCTTTTAAATTTGACCCGACAACGGGAGACAAACGAAGGGAAGGGACCACGGGAGGAAAGTCTACTGGCCCAGACTCTCCGCTCTGCCTTCACATGGCCTGTCATTCCCTTGACTTCTAGTCAACTGCCTTACTTGTCTCAACCAACGGAGCGAAGGATCGCCTTTACTTAGAAGCCCAAGTGGAGGCAGGCCTGACAGGAAGACTCAGAGGGGACATGGGGTGTCAGGAGTATACTCCTAGTGTTGGGTAGGCAATATATATAAGCCATGATGACCAATGGTCTTTGTTACTTTAAATGTTTGAATGCAATTAGCAGCTGTAATTAACTCAGCAATAAGAGGAAGGCAGGAGCTCTCTCTCTCTCTCTCTCTCTCTCTGCTCTCTCGCTGACCGATTGATTGACTGACTGACTGAACAAGGAAGAATCGTGGATTGCAACTGTAAGCAATTGTTTTTGACTTAAGGACTGTGTTTGATTCAATATCTACTATCACTGCTTGTGAAGCAGTAGTTTAGTTTTACATCACAAGTAAAGCTACTTGTTCTTACTAGCAGTGTCTGAGATTCTATCCGTGTGTCTACTAGCAACTTTTCTCTAGCTGCACATTCCGCTGCACAACTTCCTGTCTACTAAAGGAGAGACCCCCAACAACCCAAGAAGTCCCAGGAGAGGGAGACTTTTCTCCTGACTTTGGCCACTCGCAGGGCCTGGGAGCCTCAGGGGTCCTAGCAGGGAGGGAAGGCGGGGGCTGCCTGCCAGGGGCTCTTCCGTAGGACTAGGGGGACGAGGGGAAGGAAGCATCCCGATTTACATGTTGCATAGCGATATGAAGACGCAGCTCGTGTTCCTATCGGCTCCTCTACAAGGCTGCCTTGCGTGACTGCTGGGGGTTGAAGAGGTGGAGAGCCCTATCTCGGATCTGCTTTGTCTGCACCCCGTAAATAATGGGGTTCATCATTTGCGGGAAGAGCAGGTAGAAGTTGGCCAGGAGAATGTGGATGTAGGCGGGCACGTTGGGGGCAAACCTGTGCACGATGGAGGATAGGACCACCGGGACGTAGAAGATCAGGATGGCGCAGACGTGGGACAGGCAGGTGCCGAAGGCTTTGCGCTGCTCCTCCTTGGTAGCCAGACTCAGGACCGCCCGGAGGATCTTGATGTAGGACAGTATGATGGAGCCCAAGTCGAAGCCCAGGAGCAGGAAGACCACGAAGATCCCGTAGATGTTGCTGTAGCGGGTGTCGGAGCAGGCCAGCCTCACCACCGCCATGTGCTCGCAGTAGCAGTGGGGAATGACGAGGGAGCGGCAGAAGGTCAGCCTCTGGAGCAGGAGGGGCAAGGGCATCGTCAGGATGACCGCCCTCACCAAAACCATCAGCCCGAATTTGGCCACCAGGGAAAGGGTCAGGATGCTGTGGTACCTCAGAGGGAGGCAGATGGCCATGTAGCGGTCAAAGGCCATGGCCAGGAGCAGCCCAGACTCCATGATGGTGAAGGAGTGGAGGAAGAACATCTGCAGCAGGCAGCTGACCAGCCCAATCTCTCCCGCGTGGAACCAGAAGATGCTCAGGGTTTTGGGCACGGTGGTGATGGACAACACCAGATCCACGCAGGAGAGCATGGAGAGGAAGAGGAACATGGGCTCGTGGAGGCTCAGGTCTGTCTTGATGACGTAGAGGAGGGCCACGTTGCCCAGGAGGGCGATGACGAACATGGAGCAGAAGGGGATGGAGATCCAGCGCTGAGCCGCTTCCAGGCCAGGAATCCCAGAGAGGAAGAAGGTGATGGGCCCCAGGTGGGTCTGGTTGCCTGCCGACGTATTGGACGATCCGCTGAAGAGTGGCTTCATTTCGAGATCCTTCTGGGTGGGGTTTTCTGGCGCAGACACCTCATGGCTGATGTGGAGAAGGGGTTCTCGCTGGGCTTGGAGGTCTCCTTCCCTTCCGAATGGCTGCCTGCAAAACAGAAGGTTAACCCAAGCACTCGTGACTTCTCGTCTGGACTACTGTAACGCTCTCTACATGGGGCTCCCCTTGAGATGCACTCGGAGGTTGCAGTTGGTCCAGAATGCGGCCGCGCGGGAGATCATGGGAACCTCAAGACATTCCCACATAACACCACTCCTGCGTGAGCTGCACTGGCTACCTGTGACCTACCGGGTGCGTTACAAGGTTCTGATGACCATATTCAAGGTGGTCCATGGCACGGGGCCTAGCTACCTACGAGACCGTCTACTACCCATACATCCCTTCGACCGACTCGCTCCCAGGGAGAGGGTCTTCTCTGGGTGCCGTCGACCGGGCAATGCCGGTTGGCGGTTCCCAGGGGAAGGGCCTTCTCTGTGGTGGGCCCAACCCTCTGGAACGGCCTACCTCCCGATCTCCGTTCCATCACAGACCTCTGCTTGTTTCGCCGGCACTTAAAAACTTACTATTTTCACCTGGCCAGCCTAGCATGATCTACTCCACACCCATTGTTTTTATAACAAATCAAAAATTTTAATTTATGGGTTGTTGAATTTAAATTTTATTTTAAGCAGGGTATTGATTTAATTTAGTTATTATGTAATAATATTTTGTATTTATGTATATTTATTTTAAATCTCTGTTCGCCGCCCCGAGTCCCTTTGTGGTGAGATGGGTGTGGGGTTACAAATGTGAAAAATAAATAAATAAATAAATAAACCCAACATTCACCTTCTCTGACGTTCTGCCTCTAACTAACCAGCATCCTTCATGAATTTATTCATACGTTTGAGCCACCAAAAAGAAACCAGAAGAATTGGGGGGGCGTCCAGCCTCCTGCTCTTGCACCCAGTGAGGCCGCCAAGTATTCTCCATGTGGAAAGTTCAAATTCCTGGACTTTTGGATACGCACAGAAAAAGATCCCCCCCACCCCCCCAAAAAAATATCTCAAGCAAACAAAGAAAACTTCCCTGTAACTTTCTTCAGTTCTGGATCTTTTCAAGGTTCTGACGACCATCTTCAAAGCGCTCCATGGCTCGGGACCTAGTTATATGCGAGACCGTCTCCTGCCCCATACATCCCTTAGACCGATACGCTCCCACAGAGAGGGCCTTCTCAGGGTGCCGTCGGCCGGGCAATGCCGGCTGGCGACACCCAGGGGAAGAGCCTTCTCTGTGGCAGGCCCCGCCCTGTGGAACGACCTACCCCCTGAACTCCGTACCATCACTGACCTCCGCCTCTTCCGCCAGTGTTTAAAAACACATCTTTTTCATCAAGCCGGCCTAACATAACCTCCGCTATGACTAGTATAGATAGTTTTAATTGGGGATTTTTAATTGGTTTTAGCGCAGGACTTGGTATTTAATAGGTTTTTAAATTTTTGTATTTTGTATTATTTATATGTTATTTTAAATTCCTGTGCGCCGCCCTGGGTCCTTTTGGAGAAGGGCGGGATATAAATCAAGTAAAACTCAAAAAACTCAAAACTTTTGCTCTTTACTGACCGGCCCATCTGGCCAGGTGGTTGCAGAGCTAAGAAGAGACCCATTTCTGAATTTGGGAGAGAGACTTTGACCTGCGCAGGTGGGCTTCTCTGCCAACCTTATCTCCACGTCCAATGACAGGCATGACAGGAGGAGGAGGAGGAGGAGGAGGAGGAGGAGGAGGAGGAGGAGGAGGAGGAGGAGGAGCCCACCTGAGAATATGAACCACCCAGGAATGCGGGCAAAGCAAACCACGTTTATTAAGGCGAAAGCTCAGCCTTTTTATGGGCTACACTACAGAAACAAAGGGGAGAGACCGTCAGTATATGGGATGCGTCAGAAAGCAAAGCATCACGCGATAAAAGGGCATTGGTTACACGCGTGGCTTGAACAAGGGAAAGAATGGATTCTACATAGCATTCCACAAGGGACCAATATATTTTCATAGTATATTATAGTCTACTGTTATATAATAGCATATTTAATAGTATATTATATTCTACTTTGTGAGCAGCATGAGCAGTGAGAGAAAGCACTGGAAGCACAGAGCTTTCCCAGAGAAAGATCCCGATGAAGAGCCTGCACAGTTGAAGGAGGGAAAGAAGGAAGGAAGGAAGGAAGGAAGGAAAGAAGGAAGGAAGGAAGGAAGGAAGGGGTTCACAGTAGCCACATAGTCTCTCTCAGGGTATATGTAGTAGGTTAGAGGTTTATAGCCTCAGTCCGGCAAGATTCTGTCTACTGATGGGGGTGGGGGTGGCCCAGTGGTTAGAGTGCATCCTTGCAGGCTAATTCTGTTGACTGCTGGCTGCCAGCAGTTCAGCAGTTCAAATCCCACCAGGCTCCAGGTGGACTCAGCCTTCCGTCCTTCCACGGTTGGTCAAATGAGGACCCGGATGGTTGGGGGCAAAAGGCTGACTCTGGAAACCCTTCGAGAGGGCTGGGAAAGCCCCAGGAAGCGGTAGAGAAGCCTAAGTAACTCTTGCTATCCGTTCAGCTGAGTCCAACTTTGGGTGATTCTCTCGGCCGGGTCTCCCCACGTCTCCCTGCCTCGGTCCGTGCTGGGCCTGGGGTCAGCTGTGGTGGGGTGCAGGGCCCTGGGTTCTTCAGCCGCTTGCTTTCCTTTGACCCCTCACCCTTTCAAACGTAATCATTTCCCTCCCGATCTGCCTACTAGGACTAAGCAAATGAAGGATGGGACTTGGTTTCCTGGAGTTGCTTCTGGGCTTCACCCTTTGGCTCAACCTGACCCCACCCACTCAAAACATCTGGAAATGGTGTCAATCTACCTCCGGGGTGGCCAAGGCCCTGGTGGCTGAAGCCCTCCTGGCCCTCCTTCACTCTGGCCCCTCCGCCCTGGTCTTCAAACTGCCCCACTTCGGGATGGCCTCTTCTCCCCATATAATACAATACAATAGCAGAGTTGGAAGGGACCTTGTAGGTCTTCTAGTCCAACCCCCTGCATGGGCAGGAACCTTATACCATTTCAGACAAATGGCTATCTAACATCTTCTTAAAGACTTCCAGGGTTGGGGCATTCACAACTTCTGGAGGCAAGCTGTTCCAGAGGTTAATTGTTCTAACAGCCAGGAAATTTCTCCTTAGTTCTAAGTTGCTTCTCTCCTTGATTAGTTTCCACCCGTTGCTTCTTGTCCTGCCCCCAGGTGCCTTGGAGAATAGTTTGACTCCCTCTTCTTTGTGGCACCCTCTGAGATATCGGAACACTGCTATCATGTCTCCCCTGGTCCTTCTCTTCATCAAACTAGACATACCCAGCTCCTGCAACCGTTCTTCATATGTTTTAGTCTCCAGTTCCCTAATCATCTTGGTTGCTCTTCTCTGCACTCTTTCCAGAGTCTCCACGTCTTTTCTACATCGTGGCGACCAAAACTGTATGCAGTATTCCAAGTGTGGCCTTACCAAGGCACCATACAGTGGCATTAACACGTCACGTGATCTAGATTCTATCCCTCTGTTTATGCTGCCTAGAACTGTGTTGGCTTTTTTGGCAGCTGCTGCACAGTGCTGGCTCATATTTAAACGGTTGTCCACTAAGATTCCTAGATCCCTCTCACAGTTGCTACTATTGAGCAAGGTACCACCTATACTGTACTTGTGCATGACTGGGTTTTCTTTGGAACAACAAGAAGAAACGGGGGGTTCTTACTTATTCTTACTTATTAGAGTTTAAACTCTAGAAGGAACAAGTTAAAGAAACTGTGATAACTTGGGGGAAAAACTTTGGGCATGATATTGATTTAGATAAGGGGCAAAAACTGTGGACACAGAATTATAAAATGACAATGTCAACTGCTTATAAAGAAAACTTGTATAAGATGTTTTACAGGTGGCACTTATCACCAGCAAGAATTGCAAGGATGTCCGGAAATAAATCAGAGAAATGCTGGAAATGTCATCAGACACCTGGATCTTACTACCAGATGTGGTGGACTTGCCCGGAGGCTAAAAAATAATGGACTACAGTCCACATATGGTTGCAGAAAATGATACATAAGCACCTAGACTTTAAACCTGAACTTTTCTTACTTGGAATTATACCAGAAACATTTGATAAAAATTTGAAATACCGTATGTATCGGCGTATAACACGCACTTTCCCCCCCTGAAAATAGGGGGCAAATGATGTATGCGTGTTATATGCCGATATATACATTATTTACCTTATAAGTGGTAATAATATTAATAAAAAAAAGTTCTGAGCTACCCTTATTTTGCTTCAAAGTTCTTTATTTGAAATTTAATTTTCCCCCCTGAAATTTCCTTCATAAAATGAAGGTGTGTGTTATACGCCTGTGCGTGTTATACGCCGATAAATACGGTATTTAATTGTAAAAGTTATAATAGCAGCTAGAATTGTATTTGCAAAAAACTGGAGAAATGAGAAATTACCTTCTCAAGAGGAAATTATTTATAAGATTATGGATTGTGCAGAAATGAGTAAACTGTCATTTGAAATTAGAGAACAAGAGGATGAAGAATTTTATAAAATATGGAACTTGTATCATCAATGGTTAGATAAAAGAAATCAGGGGATTTAATATATAAAAGAATTCTCAGAAACAGAACTCAATTATTAGAATCAATAGAAATGAGGATAAATAGAGACTATGTTGTACAAGAAAGATATTTTGTATATTAACCAAACACTTAAAAGATTTATGTATAAGGGAAAATTTGGACAAATACTTGGTTTTATATATAGAAAATAATATGGTATTTCATAATAGTAATTTATTTCATAAAGATAATTGAGAATATTGTTACAAAATAACATTGTGAACATTCTACATTTTTCTTTTTTACTTGTTGAATAACCACTGACTTGGATAAATATTAACTGTTATTATGTAGAGAATAAGATCATCTGGTGGTGATGCTGTCTAACCCACATTCTTCTACTTTATCTAGTCGTAGGTTATAGCAGGGATCTCCAACCTTTGCAACTTTAAGTCTGAAGGACTTCAGCTCCCAGACTTCTCCAGCCAGCAAAGCTTATTATGTATACACCCACATAGCAAAGCTGGCTGGAGAAGTCTGGGAGCTGAAGTCCTTCAGACTTAAAGTTGCAAAGGTTGGAGACCCCTGGCCCAGGCCCTGACACTGACAGCTTTGCTGGCTGGAGAAGTCTGGGAGATGAAGTCCTTCAGACTTAAAGTTGCAAAGTTTGCCCACCCCTGGCTTAGATTTATATACCGCTTCACCGTGCTTTACAGGCAATTTACATTTTGTCTGGCTTCAACCCAGGGGCAACTCCCTTGGCAGCCTGCCAGGAAGGCATCAATCATGCACCAGGCCCAGCTGGCATCGTTCTTCTTGGCTGGGTGATGCCACGAGAGGAGGAGGAGGAGGAGGAGGAGGAGGAGGAGGAGGAGGAGGAGGAGGAGGAGGAAGGAAGCCAGGTGAGGGCGCAGGTGCAGCCAAGAGGTTGGGTTGTTGCTTCAGGGAAGGAGCACCCCACATCCTCCGAGCCCCCCCTTCAGGTCTGGGACACGTGTCACACAGGTCTTGTGAGAACGGTCAAGCATTTGTATTGTGGGAAAGCCAGAGAAAATCATCATCATCAACAACAACAACAACAATCCACTGACAATCCAAACTGCCGACTTTGCAATAACAAAGTCGAAACTGTTTCACATTTAATATGTGAATGCAGCAAAATCGCACAAACTGATTGCAAAGCTAGACACGACCGAGTTGCTAAATTAATCCACTGGTCATTATGTAAGAAATATGATTTATTGTATTGCCCCAACCGTGGAAGTCTTTAAAAAGATGTTAGATAGCCATTTGTCTGAAATGGTATAAAGTTCCTGCCCATGCAGGGGGTTGGACTAGAAGACCTACAAGGTCCCTTCCAACTCTGCTATTGTATTGTATTGTATTGTATTGTATCCAGAAAGTCATGGGGACACAAAGTGGAAAAGGTTATCGAGAATGAGAGGGTGAAGATCTTGTGGGACTTTCGAATGCAAACAGACCGTCATTTGGAGCACAACACACCAGATATCACGGTTGTCGAGGGCCGAAGTGTACAGTTCATTGGTATCGCTGTTCCTGGAGATGCCAGAGTCGAAGAAAAAGAACTAGAAAAAATCATGAAATATCGCGACCTGGCCACCGAAACCCCACGGCTATGGATGAGAGCATGTCACAGTGACACCCATGGTCATCGGGGCACATGGCACCATGTCCAAGAATTTTAATAAATATCTCAGCAAATTATTATTATTTAATTTGGTATTAATCATTTATATTGTGATACTGTGTGTTTTAATTTCCTGTGCACCGCCCCGGGTCCCTTCGGGGAGAGGGTGCGGTTATATAAATTCGACAAATAAATAAATAAATAAATAAATTGCAGCTTCCCGCAGTAACACCAGCGGAACTGCAAAAAAAAACCTGCGCTATTTGGAACATCTTATATTTTAAGAAGGTCCTTGGTTGATACCTGGGACAATGGCAGCAACCCCTATCAACCATTAGCCCCAGTCAATGGTATTTGCAATGCATTTTTAAATGTTCAGTTAGGTGAGTTTCGTGTTTAATGAATAAAGTAAATAAAAATAATAAACCTGTCTGCCTTTGAGTGATTTCCTACCCATCTTTAATTCCAGAAAGAGAGACGTTTATTTAACTCCTGACTTGACCAAGATTGTCATAAATTCAGTCACGCAGCAGAGGTGGAATACGAAGGCAAGGTTAATAATCAGACTTTTTTTCAGATTTACTCTGTAGAATAGAATAGAATAGAATAGAATAGAATAGAAAAGAAAAGAAAATAGAATGGGGAATAGAATGAAAAGGAATAGAATAGAGAATAGAATAGAATAGAATAGAATGGGATGGAACAGAATAGAATAGAATAGAATAGAACAGAACAGAACAGAATAAGGAATAGAATAATAATAATAATAATAATAATAATAATAATAATAATAATAATAATAATAATAATAATAATAATTATAATTTTAATTTATAACCCGCTCTCTCTCCCCGAAGGGACTCGAGGCGGGGCACAGGGGGTTAAAAATACAGTTAAAACAAGACAGAGTACAAAAATTAAAAACAAATTAAACTGGCCCTGCGCTAAAACCCCTATAAAACTAAAACTATCCCTAGAAACCCCTAAAACAATTTAAACAATTTGAATTACCCTAGGCTGGCCAAGCAGAAAAAGTGTGTTTTCAGTTTTTGACGGAAGGAGCGGAGGTCCGTGGTTGTTCTAATGTCGGGGGGAAGGTCGTTCCAGAGGGCTGGGCCCGCCACAGAGAAGGCCCTTCCCCTGGGCATCACCCGCTGGCATAGCCTAGTGGACGGCACCCGGAGAAGTCCCTCTCTGTGGGAGCGAATCGGCCGCAGGGATGTATGGGGCAGGATCCGATCCCGCAGATAGCTAGGTCCCGAGCCATGGAGCGCTTTAAAGATGATCACTAACACCTTGAAGCGCACCTGAAAGACGACAGGCAGCCAATGCAGCTCGCGCAGGAGCGGTGTTACATGGGAGAACCTAGAGGTTCCCATAACTACCCGCGCGGCTGCATTTTGGACTAGCTGAAGCCTTCGGGTGCACCTCAAGGGGAGCCCCATGTAGAGAGCATTGCAGTAGTCCAGTCGGGATGTCACGAGGGCATGAGTGACTGTGCAAAGGGCGTCCCGATCCAGTAGGGGGCGCAACTGGCGGACCAAGCGGACCTGGTAGAACGCCCTCCTGGCCACGGATGAATTGAATAGAATAGAATAGCATAGAAAATAGAATAGGGAATAGAATGAAAAGGAATAGAATAGAATGGAATAGAATAGAATAGAATTCTTTATTGGCCAAGGGTTGTTGGACACCCAAGGGATTTCTCTTTGGTGCAGATGCTCTCAGGGCACATAAAAAGACAAGATACTTTCGTCAAGAATCATCCACTAGAATTAAGACTCAGAATCTACTAAATGAAGGCATGAGGCCCAAGGTTTATTATGAAGACTTGCAAGCCGTCATAAAAGGAAACCGCGGGGGGGGGGGGGGGGGGAAGAGGCGGAGGCCTTGAAGTCATGAAATTTACACAGAAAAAAACTTCCCAGCCTCACATTTTGCTCTGGAACCTCAGTAAATGAAGCCACACTGCCCTCTAGTGGGCTTTGTTGGAATCGTTGCTTCACTACGGGGGGGGAAAACCCTGCCAGGTGAGATTTGGCCGTTTTTAAATACCTGTTTGATTTAGTTGCTTGCACAGCTAAAGTCCTCGACTTACAACAGATCACTTAGTGACTCTTTGAATTACGTCACTGGAAAAAAAGTGATTTATGACCATTTTCTCACACTAACGACCGTCACAACAGTCCCCTGGTCGCGTGATTCATATTCAGGTGCTTGACAGCTGACTCACATTTATGACGGTGTCCCAAAGTCACGTGATCTCCTTCTGTGACCTTCTGACAAGCAACAGGGAAGCCAAATTCACTTAACGACTGGATTGCTAATTTAACAACTGCAGCGATTCAGTTAACAAGTCTAGCAGGAAAGGTCATAAAATGAGCCAAGACTCACTTAACAAATGTTTCATTTAACAACATAAATTTTGGGCTTAATTGTGGTTGTAAGTTGAGGACTACCAGTAGAATATTTATACCTGAGCATTTTCAAACAGATACATCACCTGTGTTCCTACAATACACATACACCATACAATGCATATGTGTGTTTGACATAAAAACCAGCTGCTGTGGCCTAGAGGTGGAACTCTCGCCTCCCAATCAGGAGGTTGTGAGTTCAATCCTACGTAGAGGCAGATGTAGGGTTTCCTGCTTGAGCAGGGGGTTGGACTAGATGACCTGCAAGGTCCCTTCCAACTCTGTTAGAAGAATAGAATAGAATAGAATAGAACAGGAATAGAATGGAATGGAATGGACCTGGAAGGGACCTTGGAGGTCTTCTAGTCCAGCCCCCTGCTCAAGCAGGAGACCCAATACCATTTCAGATAAGTGGCTCCCTTAAAAGCCTCCAGAGCCCAGAGGTTTCTGAAGGCAACGTCTCCTCCACTTGTTAATTGTCCTCACTGTTAGGAAGTTTCCCCTTAAACTTACCTAGGTTAATTTTATATGGAATGACAGCCCAGAAAACGAAAGAGTAACAGGATTAAGGAGACCACATCAGGGTTTTTTTTAGCAAACAGGATCCTGTGACCACGAGTGAGCCCAGAATTACAGCTGGAAGGCATTGTGGTCATTAAGCAGCCCCCCAGGTGACCAGGCCTGACATTGCAACATTTTTGCTGCAGTGGTTAACCTCCTGCAACGGAAGCATCCACAGCATCTGGAGGCAACTTCCATTCCAGGGATGAATTCTTACTGTCAGGAAATTTCTTCTTAATTCTAGGTTGGGTCTAAGTTTGTGTTTGCTTTGATGTTGGGTTTTTTTTAAGGGTCTGCCCCAAAGGAGAGGAGGTCAACGTATTGTCCAAAGCACCAGAGGGCAGGACGAGAAGCAAGTAAGCAAGGAGGGAGAGAAGCAACTTAGAATCCAGGAGAAACTTTCCGACAGTGAGAACCATGGACCAGGGGGAGGGCTTCCCTCCATCCCTGGAGGCTTTTAAGAAGAGATTGGGCAGCCGTTTGTTTGACATGGTATAAGGACTCCTGCTTGAGCAGGGGGTCAGACTGGAAGACCTCCAGGGTCCCTTCCAGCTCTGTTAGGCTGCTTTCCACACATGCCCATAACAGACCTTGAATTTCCTCCCAGAAAAGAGGGGCTGCCCTGCTTTCCGCACAGGCCCCACCTCGGGAGCCTTCATTAGCACAGCGAAAGCCAGAGTCGCGGGGGGACCGGCCATCTGGGAGACAGGCAGGCAGGGAGGGAGGCACCAGGGAGGCAGCGAAGTTGTCTGAAAAACACCCAGAAAAGTTTTCTCCAACAAATTAGGGCCCAAAGGAGAGGCCGGACCTGTCAGCCTCAGAGGTGGCAACGGTGGCAATTGCTGCGCCAGCCTTGGTGCCAGCCAGCCTCTGCGGGACCCTCCAGCTCATTGCAGCTAATTGGCCTCTGGGCTCAGTGGGGCTCTCAGGAGGGAGAAACTGTTGGCTCTGCCAGTGATGGGGGTTAAACGAGGGAAGCCACAGGGGGAAAGAAAGTTGGTGGCAGAAAGTTTGCCTGCAGGAGGGAGGGAGGGAGTCCCGATCCTGTGTGCCAGGCCCCGTCCAGGCAGGGAGAGCATCCCCTGATCTGCAGGGGAACCAGATATAATAGTCCTCGATTTATAACTGCAGCTGAGGCTAAAAGTCCCATTGCTAAGCTGAGTTTTGGCTCAGGTCAATTTATCACCTGTCCTGCCACAATTGCTAAGTGAATCACTGCAGTTCTTAAGCTCAGGGGTCCCCAACCTTTGCAACTTTAAGTCTGAAGGACTTCAGCTCCCAGACTTCTCCAGCCAGCAAAGCTGTCAGTGTCAGGGCCTGGGCCAGGGGTCCCCAACCTTTGCAGCTTTAAGTCTGAAGGACTTCAGCTCCCAGACTTCTCCAGCCAGCAAAGCTGTCAGTGTCAGGGCCTGGGCCAGGGGTCCCCAACCTTTGCGACTTTAAGTCTGAAGGACTTCAGCTCTCAGACTTCTCCAGCCAGCCCCTGCTTAAGCTAATGGCACGGTTGTTAAGTTAATCTGGCTTCCTCATTGACTTCGCTTGTCAGGTAGTCGTAAAAAGGGATCGCTTGACACTCCAACCGTCATAACTATGAGCCCGTGGCCAAGCCTCTGGATTGACACTCCAACCGTCATAACTATGAGCCCGTGGCCAAGCCTCTGGATTTTGATCTCCTGATGCTTCGATGGTGGTTGGGTGGAAAACGGCCACGAGTCACCTTTTAAAGTGCCGTTGTAACTTTGAACAGTCACTAAACGAATGGTTGTAAGTTGAGGACTACCTGCGTACCAAAGTTACTCTACTCAGAAAGGAAACCTCATCAACCTCATCCTCAGCAAGGAAACCCCCCTTGCCCCCATTCCTTTCACCGGCCCTGCAGGCCGTCCGTCTCCCAAGGAGGCCGCCAGAGGCAGCTCCAAGAGGGAAAGGCCTCTCTGGAGACCCTCGCAAGACGCAAAGAGGACACACATACCCCTGTGTGTCCCCCCCCGGGGAAAGGGACTCCAAAGCCCAGGGGCCACTGCAGGGGGGAAATCCAGCAGGTTCTGAGAGGTTCTGGAGAACCGGAAGCGGAAATTTTGAGTAGTTTGGAGAACCAGTAAATGCCACCTCTGGCTGGCCCCGCCCGTCTCTATTCTCTGCCTCCCGAGTCCCAGCTGATCATGTCACCTCTCATCCTTCTCTTGCTTAGATTAAACAAACCCAGTTCCCCCAATTTTTCATTGTAGGGTTTGATAGATTAATGGAGTTGGAAGGGACCTTGAAGGTCATCTAGTCCAACCCCCTGCCCAAGGAAGGAAACCCTACACCATTTCTGACCGAGGGCAGTCCAGTCTCTTCTTGAAAGCCTCCAGGGATGAAGCTCCCACAACTTCTGAAGGCAACTTCCGTTCCATTGAATATAGAATAACAGAGTTGGGAGGGACCTTAGAGGTCATCTAGTCCAACCCCCTGCCCAAGTAGGAGACCCTACACCATTTCTGACAGAGGGCAGTCCAGGCTCTTCTTGAAAGCCTCCAGGGATGAATCTCCCAAAACTTCTGAAGGCAGCTTCTCTTCCATGGGTGGATTGTTCTTACGGTCAGAAGATTCCTCCTTATTTCCAGGTTGAATCTTTCCTTGATCGGTTTCCATCCATTCTTCCTTCTCTGACTTTTGGTGGCTTTGGAGAATAGCTTGACGCCCTTCCTCCTCTCTGGGGCAGCCCCTCCAATATTGGAAGATGCTCTCTTGTCTCCCCTGGTCCTTCTCTTCCCTAGACCAGCCAGGCCCAGTTCCTGCAACCGTCCATCTTATGTTTCAGCCTCCAGTCCCCTCATCCTCCTGGTTGCTCTTCTCTGCCCTCTTTCAAGGGTCTCCACATCTTTTAATATTGTGGTGACTAAAACTGGATGCAGATTCCAAGGGTGGCTTTCCTAAGGCTTTGTAGAGTTGTCTTCTTTTCGGGGGGCTCCATTTGGGCTCTGAATGGGACGACACCTTGAAAGAGGAGGGGCAGGAATCCCGGGCTTACAACTAGTCTCTCAATAACCATTTGGAGCCAGATTGCTGGGGGCCATTGGCTGACTCTGTAACATGCTTAGAGCCGTGATGGAGAACCTGTGGCCCAAGTCCCACAGAACCACATCTGCCTGCATGGCAGCCCTCAGCTCCAGTGTGCATGCCAGCCAGTTGGTCTTGGGCCTTCCGGAGGGCTGGGGGAGGATTTCCTGAAGCCTGGAGAGGGTGACGATGGCCTCTCTCGGGGCCGTTGGCATGTGTGATACCATGCATGTCCACACAATTTTGGCACACCTTTAGAAAAAGGTTGGCCACCACTGGCTTAGAGCAGAGGTCCCCAACCTTTGCAACTTTAACTCTGAAGGACTTCAGCTCCCAGACTTCTCCAGCCAGCTTTGCTGACTGGAGAATTCTGGGAGCTGAAGTCCTTCAGACTTAAAGTTGCAAAGGTTGGAGACCCCTGGCCCAGGCCCTGACACTGACAGCTTTGCTGGCTGGAGAAGTCTGGGAGCTGAAGTCCTTCAGACTTAAAGTTGCAAAGGTTGGAGACCCCTGGCCCAGGCCCTGACACTGACAGCTTTGCTGGCTGGAGAAGTCTGGGAGCTGAAGTCCTTCAGACTTAAAGTTGCAAAGGTTGGAGACCCCTGGCCCAGGCCCTGACACTGACAGCTTTGCTGGCTGGAGAAGTCTGGGAGCTGAAGTCCTTCAGACTTAAAGTTGCAAAGGTTGGAGACCCCTGGCCCAGGCCCTGACACTGACAGCTTTGCTGGCTGGAGAAGTCTGGGAGCTGAAGTCCTTCAGACTTAAAGTTGCAAAGGTTGGAGACCCCTGGCCCAGGCCCTGACACTGACAGCTTTGCTGGCTGGAGAAGTCTGGGAGCTGAAGTCCTTCAGACTTAAAGTTGCAAAGGTTGGAGAACCCTGGCCCAGGCCCTGACACTGACAGCTTTGCTGGCTGGAGAATTCTGGGAGCTGAAGTCCTTCAGACTTAAAGTTGCAAAGGTTGGGGACCTCTGGCTTAGAGAGAGCACTGTAAAGAACTGAGAAGCAGCATACAAGTCTAAGTGTCACTGCTATTTGAAATTACAACATGCCCTTGTAAAATGTTGTGTCCCCCTCCTAACCCCCCCCCCCCCCCCCAAGCACAAACACTACAGTCCAGGGGTCTCCAACCTTGGCAACTTTAATCCTGGACGCCTTCAACTCCCTGAATTTCCCAGGCAGCTGGCTGGGGAATTCTGGGAGTTGAAGTCCTCCTGGCTTAAAGTTGCCAAGGTTGGAGACCCCTGGACTGTAGCCCCATTTTGGGAGTTCGGCAACCACTTGTCTTTATGACTGGTTGCTTCAGTCATGTGTCCTATAGTTACACAATTCATACTCCTTTTTCGTCCTCCTGTTTTCCCCACAACAACCGTGTGAGGTGGGCTGAAATGAGAGAGAGGAACTGACCCGAAAGTCAAAAGGCCTAATAGGAGCACCTGGCTGGTCTCCCCAGTGCCAAGGAAGGGGCAGCAGGGGTGGATAATGGGATCTCAGCTTCCCATTACAGCTCTCTTTAAGCAACGGATGGAAACTCATCAAGGAGAGAAGCATCCTGGAACCAAGGAGACATTTCCTGACAGGGAGGACAATTTAGCAGTGGAACTACTTGCCTCCAGAAGCTGTGAATGCCCCAACACTGGAGGTTTTCAAGAAGAGTTTATTTGACAAAGTAAATAAAACAGAAGAAACATCATTGCAAAATTTATGGGATTTCATAAATCTCATAAAGGCACCGACAATAGCAAATTCGGCAAGGAAAAATAAAGAAAAGAAAGAAAGAAAGAAAGAAAGAAAGAGGAGAAACACTAGAGAAAAAACTCAAAAACTTGGAAGTAGACCTGCAAAAAGATCCACAAGAAAGAAAAAGAAAGGAAAAGAGAGAACTGATAAAACTGACAAATTGAAGAGGAGATGGCCCAGAAAATTAAATTTGCCAAATAAAGAAGAGATTGGACAGTCCCTTCTGAAATGGTATAGGGTTTCCTGCCTGACCAGGGGGCTGGACTAGAAGACCTCCAAGGTCCCTTCCAATTCTATTATTCTGTTAGGCAACTATCGTGTTTCCCTGAAAATAAGACCCAACCAGAAAATACGCTTGGTTCTCTGGATGCTCCTAATATAAGCCCTGCCCTCAAAAGTAAGCCCCAGTTAAGGTTGCCAGCCAGACGGATGCATTTTAATACCGTATTCCCCCCCAAACTAAGTCCTAACTGGAGAATAAGCCCTAATGCACCGTTTGGAGCATAAATTAATATGAGATCCGGTCTTTCATAGAAACGGAGGGTGCCCAAACTCTCTGTGCACAGGTTGCCTGAACTTTAAAAGTCCCCAGTCAGGGACGGGCTTCCTAGAGCAAACCAGGGGCTCTTTCCTCCTGGAACACACCTTCCATTGTTTCGGAAACGGCTTCTGATCTTGCACAATGCGGTGGAGAGATAGCATCAGGGGAGGATCTGATAGCCATCTGTCCATCACAGAACGTTCGGTCTGGCCGGCCAGGCCTGGCAGCTGGATGGAAGCTCCGGAGAAAGAGAGAGAGAGGCAGATCAGGTGGGTTGTCCCCCTTGTGATGAGGTTCTCCATGGAAGGCCTTCTGCTATTCTTCCTCTCCAAACATGGTGACTTTAAGCCTCACGGACTTCGACTCCCGGAATTCCCTGCTGGCTGGGGAATTGGAAGTCCACAAGTCTCCGAGTTTCCAAGGTTGGACATGCTGGCTGGGGAATTCTGGGACCTGAAGTCCACAAGGCTTAAAGTTGCCATGCTTGGAGAGCCCTGATGTAGAGGAAGAAGAGCAGAAGGCCTTCCGTGAAGAAAATTTATTTTATTTATTTTATTAAATTTATATCCCACACCTATCTCCTATGGGACCCAGGGCGGCACACAGGAATTTAAAACATAATATACAATACAAAATATCAAACATCCTAAAACCCTATTAAGCCTAATACTCCTACACTAAAAATATTGTTTAAAAAACCCTCTAATTAAAAATTTGTGCAACTAACCCTCAGTCATTTATCAGGTGGATTTACCCTAAGCCGGCTTGCTGAAACAGGTGCGTTTTTAAACGCTGGCGGAAAAGGCGGAGGTCCGAGGTGGTACGGATATCGGGAGGTAGGTCATTCCAGAGGGTAGGACCCGTCACAGAGAAGGCCCTTCCCCTGGGTGTCGCCAACTGGCATTGCCCGGCAGACGGCACCCTGAGAAGGCCCTCTCTGTGGGAGCGTATCGGTCTAAGGGATGTATGGGGCAGGAGATGGTCTCGCATATAACTAGGCCCCGAGCCATGGAGCGCTTTAAAGATGGTAATCAGCACCTTGAAGCGCACCCGGAAGGCCACAGGCAGCCAGTGCAGCTCGCGCAGGGCAGGTGTTATATGAGAACACCGTGAGGTTCCCATAATCACCCGCGCGGCCGTGTTCTGAACTAGCTGTAACCTTCGGGTGCACCTCAAGGGGAGCCCCATGTAGAGAGCATTACAGTAGTCCAGACGGGATGTGACCAGTGCTTGAGTGACTGTGCGAAGGGTGTCCCGGTCTAGTAAGGGGCGCAACTGGCGAACCAGGCGAACCTGGTAAAACGCCCTCCTGGCCATGGCTGTCACATGATCATCCATGGACAGCCGAGAATCCAGGAGGACACCCAAATTGCGCGCCCTCTCCACGGGGGCCAATAATTCGCCCCCAATGGCCAGTTTTGGACTTACCTGGCTAAACCGGGGCGCTGGAAACCACAGCCACTCGGTCTTGGACGGGTTGAGCTTGAGTTTGTTACTACCCATCCAGACCCATACGGCCTCCAGACACAAAATCAAGCCTACAAGTCTGAAAGTTGCGAGATTAGAGACCCCTGATCTACACTGATCTACCATCAAGGGGGTCCACAAGGAGGGGTCTCCAAAGGTGAAGATGGTGGCCACCACCACGAGAGTCCAGGCCTGTCCCTGTTTATGGGCAACCTTTCTGACCCCTCCCTGTGGACACCTCTGCTCTTCATCCCCCTGCCAGCCTTTGAAGCCAACTTTGGAGCTTCAGGGCTGCCCCATTTAGTGCCTGGGAAAATGGGAGGGGGGAATTACAAGGTGCCAGTGGACGATTAGCCATAACAGCATTCCCTTTCTCTGGGAATCAAGGACACTTGGCCTGCACCTGGATGGGCGTGACTGGGGATTGTCTCCAGTTGGGACGGGGGATTGATTGGACCATGGGACAGACATGTGGATGCAGGGGAGGGGACTTTGACTTTCTTTTCTTGGGGAAAACCTGGGAGCTCTCAGATTCGGGTTTCCCCAGATGTGCCAACATGACATCTGGGTCCTCTGTGGAGAAGGGCGGGATATAAATTTAAATAAATAAATAAATATATATATAAATAAAAATATAACTATGAGTTTGTTCAAAACCGCTAATCTCTGAAAGTCCTGCACCGATCGCTTCCAAATTTTCACACAACGTTCCTTTCAAGTACGGCACCAATGATATACTGGAACTGGAAGGGACCTTGGAGGTTCAATACAATACAACAGCAGAGTTGGAAGGGACCTTGGAGGTCATCTAGTCCAACTCCCTGGCTAGGCAGGAAACCCTATACCATTTCAGACAAATGGTTATCCATCATCTTCTTGAAGACTTCCAGTGTTGGGGCATTCACAACTTCTGGAGGCAACTTCTGTTCCACTGATTCATTGTTCTCACTGTCAGGAAATTTCTCCTCAGTTCTAAGTTGCTTCCCTCCTTGATTAGTTTCCACCATTGCTTCTTGTTCTGCCCTCAGGTGCTTTGGAGAATAGCTTGACTCCCTCTTCTCTGTGGCAACCACTGAGATATTGGAAGACTGCTATCATGTCTCCCCTGGTCCTTCTCTTCATCAAACTAGACATATCCAGTTCCTGCAACCGTTCTTCGTATGTTTTAATCTCCAGTCCCCTAATCCTCTTTGTTGCTCTTCTCTGCACTCTTTCTAGAGTCTCCACATCTTTTCTACATCGTGGTGACCAAAACTGAATGCAGTATTCCAAGTGTGGCCTTACCAAGGCATTATAAAGTGGTATTAACACTTCACGTGATCTTGATTCCATCCCTCTGTTGATGCAGCCTAGAACTGTGTTGATTTTTTTGGCAGCTGCTGCACACGGCTGGCTCCTATTTAAATGGTTGTCTACTAGGACTCCAAGATCCCTTTCACAGTTGCTACTATTCAGCAAGGTACCACGTATATTCTGTACCTGTGCATTTCATTTTTGTTGCCTAAATGTAGAACCTTACACTTTTCGCCATTGAATTTCATTTTATTAGATAGTGATAGTTTCATTTATTACAGGCATGTCCAAAGTCCGGCCCGGGGGCCATTTGCGGCCCGGGGGTCGGTTTAATACGGCCCTCCCTGCTCTGTATAAATGTGGCCCTCCCTTCCTCCCTCTGTCTCTGGGGCTGTGTGGCTGGGAGGGAGGTGGACGGAGGTTACGGACGCCTCCTCCCGCAGCGGGCGAGGCTGGGTGAGCACCCAAGGCTACCGTCATCTTAAGCACCACCGAGGCTGTCGCCCGGCAGGGGCGTCAGGCAGGGAAGCCGGTCGCGCCTCCATCGCTGCATGTTCTGGGGCTGCGAAGCTGGGAGGGAGGTGAACGCGCGGCCCCAGAACGTCCGCTTGGCGCATTCACCTCCCTCCCAGCCATGCAGCCCCAGAACGTGCAGCTCCCGCTGCACAAGGTCGCCCGGCAGGGGCGTCAGGCAGGGAAGACGGATGCGCGGCCTCAGAACATAAGCCGTGGTGCCTGCCGGAGGGAGCCGCAATGGAGACGCGACCGGCTTCCCTGCCTGCCGCCCCTGCCGGGCGACAGCCTCGGTGGTGCTTAAGATGACGGTAGCCTTGGGTGCTCACCCCGCGTGCTCCCTCGCGAGTGGCGAGGGAGTGACTGACAGACACAGAGAGAGACAGAAGGGGAGGGAGAGAAAGACAGAGAGACAGACAGAGACAGAGAGAAAGAGAGGGAGGGAGAGAGACGGAGAGAGACACAGATAGAGAATGAATCGGAATCGGATTGAATCGGAGACAGACGGGGAAAGAGGGAGAGACAGACATACAGAGAGAGGGAGGGAGGGAGAGAATCAGAGAGAGTGACACACACAGAGACAGGGAGAGACAGAGAGGGAGGGAGAGACAGATAGATAGAGACTGATTAAGTGAGTGAGAGACAGACAGACAGACACACACACACACAGAGTGACAGAGAGAAAGAGAGAAAGAGAAAGAGAGAAAGAAAGAAAGAGAAAGAGAGAAAGAAAGAGACAGAAAGAAAGAGCAAAAGAGAGAGAGAAAGAAAGAGAGAGAGAGAGAAAGGGAAAGAAAGAAAGAGCAAAAGAGAGAGAGAGAAAGAAAGAGAGACAGAAAGAAAGAGAGAGAGAGAGAAATGGAGAGAGAGAGAGGAAGAAAGAGAGAAAGAGAGAGAGTGAGTGAGAGAGAAAGGGAGACAGAAAGAGAAAAAGAGAGAGAAAGAGAGAGAGAGAAAAAAGGAAAGAAAGAAAGAGCGAAAGAGAGAGAGAGAGAAAGAGAGACAGAAAGAAAGAGAAAGAGAGAAAGAGAGAAATGGAGAGAGAGATAGAGGAAGAAAGAGAGAGAAAGAGAGAGAGAGAGTGAGAGAGAAAGGGAGACAGAAAGAAAGAGAAAGAGAGAGAGAGAGAAAGAGAGAGAAATGGAGAGAGAGAGGAAAAGAGAGAGAGAGTGAGAGAGAAAGGGAGACAGAAAGAAAGAAAAAAAGAGAGAGAAAAAGAAAGAGAGAGAGAGAAAAAGGGAAAGAAAGAGTGAAAGAGAGAGAGAGAAAGAAAGAGAGAGAGAAAGAAAGAGAAAGAAAGAGAGAAAGAGAAATGGAGAGAGAGAGAGAGGAAGAAAGAGAGAGAGAGAGAGAGTGAGAGAGAAAGGGAGACAGAAAGAAAGAGAAAAAGAGAGAGAAAAAGAAAGAGAGAGAGAGAAAAAGGGAAAGAAAGAGCGGAAGAGAGAGAGAGAGGAAGAAAGAGAGAGAGAGAGAGAGAGTGAGAGAGAAAGGGAGACAGAAAGAAAGAAAAAAGAGAGAGAAAAAGAAAGAGAGAGAGAGAAAAAGGGAAAGAAAGAGCGAAAGAGAGAGAGAGAGAAAGAAAGAGAGAGAGAAAGAAAGAGAAAGAAAGAGAGAAAGAGAAATGGAGAGAGAGAGAGAGGAAGAAAGAGAGAGAGAGAGAGAGTGAGTGAGAGAGAAAGGGAGACAGAAAGAAAGAGAAAAAGAGAGAGAGAGAAAGAAAGAGAAAGAGCGAGAGAAATGGAGAGAGAGAGAGGAAGAAAGAAAGAGAAAGAGGTAGGTAAGTTTTTTTAAAATTTATTTTCAATACATTGTGAAAACTCAACTGTCAGTTGATCTTAATGTTATGAAATGAAAAGTATGTCATTTGCAATTAACTTGGCATAAAATAATTTATTTGCATTTAATTGTAATGGTTCAAAGAATGTTCGGAAAAATGTTCGGCCCTCCACCATGTTCACTTCATCCAATCTGGCCCTCTTTGAAAAAAGTTTGGACACCACTGATTTATTAGATAGTTCCTTTCCAGGGATCTTCATCTGAATATTCTTCCATAGAATTTGTATATGTTTCTATATGGGGAGGTTAATGGGGAGGAACCAGTGGAACGAACATCCTCTTAGACTAAAAAATACTTTCTCAGTCCCATCGGTTATGTCTAATAACAGTCATACACAGTATATCTGAATTCAGTTATTTTCATCAGATGTATTGATATGGCTTCTCCCATTTGTGGATCTTTCTATGAAGTAAGAGTATATCTCCTTGGAAAGCTTTTTCCACACTTTTTCCTATGCATTCATAGGTTTTTCTCTCTTCCATGGATCATTTTATGTGACGTAAGATGACATTTCTTCCTAAAGTGCTTTCCACATTCCTTGCATTGAAAGTGCTTCTCTCCCGAGTGGATCATCCTGTGGATTTTAAGACTACTCTTCAAAATAAAAGTCTTTCCACACTCCAAGCATTCATAGGGTTTATCCCCCGAATGGCTCCTTTTATGGCAAGACAGATTACCATTCTGCGTAAAGCTTTTCCCACACTCCATGCATTCATATGGCTTCTCTCCTGTGTGGATCCTTTTATGGGAGGTAAGACTACTGTTACAAGTAAAGCCCTTTCCACATTGAAGACATTGATATGGCTTCTCTCCTGTGTGGATCCTCTTGTGTTTTTTAAGATAACTGTTACAAATAAAAGTCTTTCCACACTCCAAACATTCATAGGGTTTATTCCCTATATGGCACCTTTTATGAGAAGACATATCACAATTCTTCCTAAAACTTTTTCCACATTCCATACATTTATATGGCTTTTCTCCTGTGTGGATCCTATTGTGGGAATTAAGATGACTGCTATAATTAAAGCCCTTTCCACACTCCATGCATTTATATGGCTTTTCTCCTGTGTGGATCCTATTGTGGGAATTAAGATGACTGCTATAATTAAAACCCTTTCCACACTCCATGCATTTATATGGCTTCTCTCCTGTGTGGATCCTTCTTTGGGAAGTAAGATTACTGCTATAAGTAAAGCCCTTTCCACACACCCCTGCTCAAGGAAGGAGACCTTACACCATTTCTGACCGATGGCAGTCCAGCCTCTTCTTGAAAGCCTCCAGGGATGAAGCTCCCAAAACTTCTGAAGGCAACTTCTCTTCCATAGGTTGATGGTTCTCCCTGTCAGAAAGTTCCTCCTTATTTCCAGGTTGAATCTCTCCTTGGTCAGTTTCCATCCATCATTCCTTCTCTGGCCTTCAGGGGCTTTGGAGAATATCTTGACCCCTTCCTCCTCTCTGGGGCAGCCCCTCCAATATTGGAAGATGGTCTCCTGTCTCCCCTGGTCCTTCTCTTCCCTAGACCAGCCAGGCCCAGTTCCTGCAACCGTCCACCGTATGTTTGAGCCTCCAGTCCCCTCATCCTCCTGGTTCTCTGCCCTCTTTCCAGAGTCTCCACATCTTTTTTATATCATTTGTGTCTGAGCCCTTCTTCAATCTGCTTCCTTTTCTCTCTGCGGCTGATTTTTGGCTTCCTTTCTGTTCGCTCAGCCTTCCCTTTGAATAATCTCGAATTCTGAAGGCCCGGAGAAGTTCCCAACCCAAATAGCCTCTCTCCCCGTCTCCCCTGGGCTGAGTCCGCTAGTCCTGGGCTGCCCATAGTGGCCATTGGGAGGTCAAACAGAGTCCCACCACTGGAGCCAGCAGGGCCAATGGCCAGAGAGGGAGAAGGGGAAGGGTCTTCCCAGCCGTGTTTCTCCCCTGACCTGCTCCTGCCTTAAGGATCCTCTGGGACTGAGACGGGAAGGGAACTTCTGTGCATCCAGTTTCCTTCAAGATACAACAGTCCTCCACTTATGAACACAATTGAGAGCAAAATTTCCATGGCTAACCCAAGGCAATGAGTTTTGCCCCACTCCAGGAGCTTTCTTGCCACCGTTGTTAACCGAATCACCGCAGTGGTTTAATTAGCCACACGGTTGTTAAGCGAGTCCCGGCTTCCCCCATGGACTGGGCTTCTTAGGATGTCACAAAAGGGAATCCCCTGATCCCAGAGCCATGGCAACCATCATAAATGTAAGTTGGTCGCCAAGAGTCTGAAGTCAGTGTGAAAAACGGCCATAAGTCATTTTTTTTCAGTGCTGTTGTGGTTTTGAACAGTCACTGAAATCATCACTGGAGGTTTTGAAGAAGAGACTGGACAGTCCCTTGTCTGAAGTGGTAGAGAATCTCCTGTCTAAGCAGGGGGTTGGACTAGAAGACCTCCAAGGTTCCCTTCCAGTTCTGTTCTATTCTATATTCTGTATTCTGTACTCTTTTAGGAAGTTTTTAAATTGGGTATTTTAAATTTGGTTTTAGTACAGGATAGGATTGTTTAATATTTATTTTAAATTATATATTTATCTTTGTATTTTTGTATGTTTTTAAATTTCCTGTACGCCGCCCTGGGTCCTCTGTGGAGAAGGGCGGGATATAAATTTAAATAAATAAATAAATAAATGTATTCTATATTCTATATTCTGTATTCTGTCCCGTCCCGTCCCATTCCATTATTCTCCTCTCCTCTCCTCTCCTCTTCCATTCCATTCTATTCCCTTCCATTTAAATTAAATCCATATTTTCTATTCTATTCTATTCTATTCTATTCTATTCTATTCTATTCTATTCTATTCCACTCCATATTCTCTATTCTGCTCTGCTCTATTCCATTCTATTTAATTCCATATTCCCTATCCCATCCCATCCTCTATTCTGTTTTCTCTATTCTATCCAAACTGTTGTAAGCCAAGGGCTATTTGTACACTCTTATTTATTTCCTAATAAATCTACTTTTTATGTTGCATATAAAAAGCGCCTATTAATATCTAACGGAGGGTCCTCCATGGGGGGCATGGATGGGCACATGACAATGGCCACCATGGACTCCAGCACAGCCTCATACACTGCAACTGTCTGTGTCCCCCCCCCCCCCCATAGAAAAGGGGGCTCTCCACAAGAAACGGAAGCTTTCAACCCAAAGACCAGAAAATAAAAGCCTTTATTTTGGGGAGGGGGAGGCGGTGCCAGCTGTTTCACAAGGGGCACCAGCACAGCCGGCCATGTGTCCATCCTCCTGGGCTGGAGAAGTCCCATCCTGCAGCCGAAAGGAGCAGCCGTCCAGGGTCTCAGTCAAAGGTGGGCTCTGTGGAGGAAAGACAAGAGAAGCACTGGGGGGAAAGAAACGGGGGGTGCCCCCCCTCACATTCATACGAGGGTACAGATGCAGAGTTGGAAGGGACCTTGGAGGTCAGCTAGTCCAGCCCCCTGCCCAAGTAGGAGACCCTGCACCATTTCTGACAGAGGGCAGTCCAGGCTCTTCTTGAAAGCCTCCAGGGATGAAGCCTCCACAACTTCTGAAGGCAACTTCTCTTCCATGGGTTGATGGTTCTCACGGTCAGGAAATATTTCCAGGTTGAATCTCTCCTGGGTCAGTTTCCATCCATTCTTCCTTCTCTGGCCTTCAGGGGCTTTGGAGAATAGCTGGACCCCCTTCCTCCTCTCTGGGGCAGACCCTCCAATATTGGGAGATGCTCTCTTGTCTCCCCTGGTCCTTCTCTTCCCTAGACCAGCCAGGCCCAGTTCCTGCAACCGTTCTTCGTCTGTTTGAGCCTCCAATCATCCCCTCATCCTCCTGGTTGCTCTTCTCTGCCCTCTTTCTAGAGTCTCCACATCTTTTTTATTAGTGTGGTGACCAAAACGGGATGCAAATATTCCAGGTGTGGCCTTCCTAAGGCTTTACAGTTCCTCCCTTGATCTTGATTGCCTCCCTCTGTCAATGCAATTTAAGGTTGGCTTCTTTGGCAGCCCCACACATGGCTGGCTCCTAGTTAGCTGGTTGTCCACTAAGTCCTCCCCCGCCCTCACCTGGCTTACCTGGCTGGCTCCTGCCGCAGATTCTCTCGCAGTGGCTCCGGCTCATGAAGTTGTTGGCGTTGCCCAGGCAGCCCCCGTACTGGAAGAGCCGGCAGCGCCCGAGCCTCGGGCTGTAGAAGTACCGCCGCTGCCAAGCCCGGCAGGGTCCCTGGACGGGGGGCAGGTGGCATCGCGAGCGGCGCTCTGGACGGGGCGAGAGGGAGGCGGCGCTGGGCAGGGGCTGCGGCAGGGCCCGGCGGGGCAGAGCGGAGGGGCGCGGGGGGCCGGCGGAGGGCGCGTACCTGGGGGCATGCAGGAGCGGGCGCAGCCGTCGAAGCAGCATTTCTCCTCCGGGTTGCACTGGCGGTCGTCGGCGCACGTGTGGTTGCAGGGCACGAAGGTCTGCAGGACGGGCATCTTGGGGCAGGCGCCCGGGTGCTCTGGCCGGGGAGGAGAGGGGGGGGGGTCGGCGGGGGATCTCCGGGTCTGGGGTCCACGAGGCCCGGATTCTTCCCGCCCTCCGCCCAACCGGGCTTCCCCCCCCCCCCCTCCAGAGGACGGACGCCTCCGCCGCCGGGCCCCTGAGCATGAGCAGAGCGCCCGCTCCCGATTGGAACAAGCGGGCCCTTCCCCACCCGCCGGGAGACACACCCCACCCCGTCGGGGTTGTACCTTCCACGGGCGGCACGCAGGACCCGCGGCAGCCGAAGAAGCAGCACTTCCTCCCGGGGAAGCCGAAGGCGCAGTCCGCGTCCCGCTGGCAGCCGCTGTGGCAGAAGAGCCGGGGGCGGTCCAGGGGGTCCCGCCGGGGGCAGTAGCCGCGGATGGCTGCGGGGAGGGGGAGAAAGTGAGGAGGGGGCTCCCCCGCAGCCCCAGCATCCTTGCCCCCCCCGCCGCTTCCGTTTCTGCCTTGGGGTCTGGGGGGGTCAGGCCGAGGGGCAGCAGGGGCAGCCCCCGCCCCCCAGTCCCTCCAGGTGGCTCTTTGGGTGGGGGGCGCAGGGCAGCCCCTCCGCCTTGCCGACCCAGGAGGAAGGGCGGGAGGGCAAGGAGTGGGGCGGTGGGTCCGCTCTCCCCCTTTCCCTCCTTCCGTGGGGCGGCTGGCCAGGGAGGGGAGCGCTACCTCCGACGGGCAGGAGGCACTGGCGCCCGCAGCCAGTCTCGCAGCAGCGCTGGCCACCCGGGCAGCTGTCGTCCGAGGTGCAGAACTGGCCGCAGGTCTTGTCCGGGAAGGCCGAGGGGGGCGGACAGGAGCCGGGCCTGGTCAAGGCTGGAAGAGGAAGAGGAAGGGGAGAGCAAGGCTGGGCGGGTCTTCCCCCAACTCCGCTGGAACCTTTTTTTGGGGGGGACCGAAGGAAATGGGGGGAGTCCCTGAGAAGGGAGATTGGCAAAAGGGACAATTTCCCCCGCCCCTCCTCCTCTTCCTCTTCCTCTCCTTCCTTCCTCTCCCCTTCTTCTTCCCTTGCCCCCTTCCTTTCTTCCCCCTTCCCCATCCTCCTCTTCCTCTTTCCTCCTTCTTCTCCCTTACCTGTTCCTCCTCCCTCTCTTCTTCCTCCCCTCCCTCCCGCCTTCCCTTTTCTTCCCCCTTCTCCCTTCCTCCTCCTCTTCCCCTTTCTTCCCCCCCCCCCTCCTCACCAACCGTCTCCTTTGATGCGGGAGACTTTGGCCACCAGCCCAGAGCCGTCTCCTTGGACAAGGGACTCACCCGGAACTTTTTTTGGCACGGAATAAATGGCTCTCCCCGATTTCCACCCGCTGGCAAACTAGCACCTCAAATGGTGTCTGGTGGTGATGGGGAGGGCCCAGGGAACACCCATACAGGACCTCCCCCTGCCATGCCCACCAAGCCACGCCCACAGAACCGGTAGTAAACCCTTTTGAATCCCACCAGCGCCCAGCATCCAAACCTTTGCCCCCCCCCTCCCTCTGCCGAAAGAGTGGGGAGGGGGGGTCTTACGTGAGGGGAAACAGGCCCTCTCGCAGTCCTCCTGCGTCATGAAGTTATTGGAATTCCCATCACATCCTCCATAGATGAACGTCTGGCATTGCCTTCGCTCCGGTTCGTAATACCAACGCTCCATCCTGGCATAACAGGAGCCGGGGTCAGGAGGAAGGCGGCAAGTATTGGGGCGCGAAGAAGGGAGAGCAGGTATCGCTGCAAAAGCCAAATAACAGAAGGAGGGGGTTGGAAGGGACCTCGGAGGTCTTCTAGTCCAGCCCCCTGATCAAGCAGGAGACCCGATGCCATCTCAGACAAATGATGGTTCAGCTTCTTGGAGAAGAGAATGAGCTGGAAGGGGCTTTGGAGGTCTTCTAGTCCAGCCCTTTTTGAAAGTCTTCAGTGATGGAGCACTGAAGGCCAGAAGGTCGCAAAAGGGGATCATGTGACCCCGGGATACTACAACCATCATAAATATGAGTCAGTTGCTGAGCGTCTGAATTTTGATCGTCCGACCCTGGGGATTTTGCAACGGGCACAAGTGTGAAACATGGCCACTTTTTTCAGTGCTGTTGTAACTTGAAATGGTCACTAAACAAGGACTTATTGTAAATCAAGGACTAGCTGTGTCAGCAGTCCAGAAAGCATGCCAAAGGGGCGAAGAAGGAGGCGACGTAGAAGAAAATTGAAATGTTGCCCACAACGAATGCTCAGAAAAAACGAAGGAGCACAACTATCATTGATTATCCACAATAAAAATGAATATTTTTTCCCAAAGTTTTATATCTGTTTCAGACAATCCCAATTAGATTGGGCAAGGACTACTTTGAAAGTTTGAATAAAATGGTTTCAAAATTTACAGTGATCCCTCGTTTTTTGCGGTTAATGGGGACCGGAACCTTCCGCGAAAACTGAAAAACCGTGAAGTAGGATTCACAATACACTATACCGGAAACTTGAGTTGGTGGACATCGTTTAAAGCAAGCACTAGGGGGCGCTTGCCTCCTACCAATGCATTTTTTTTCTATTCTGTATTTTTGAAAAACCCGCGACGCACTGAAGCCGCGAAACATGAAGCCGCGAAAAACGAGGGATCACTGTATATGGCAGGGGAAAAGCAAGAATAAAGCTCAAAAGTTTTACAAGATACCAAAATGAGAGTGGTATGGGCTTACCTGACTAGGAATTATATTATCAGGCAAAAAATCTGATGTGGATCAAGGAGTGGATAACGTTAAGAAACACTCGGCTTCTAGACCTAGAGGGACATGACCAGCTGTTGGGCTGGCGTGCATTCTTGTGGTATAAAGGAACTAAAGCACATGGCTACTTTAGAAGACATTATATAAGAGAGTCCTTGTTTTTAAACTGGGAAAAGGTGAAGAGATTACACTATCTTAAAATTCCAGTCTGGATATCAACTATTGAAGCATTTTCATATGCAATAATATATAAAAATGAACAAACAGTTAGATATGCAGAGTTATTAAATACAGAGGGTGAGCTCAAATCTATCCAGGAGCTAAAACAGGAAGGAATAGAAATGAATTGGTATACCTATATGCAAATACATTCTAGACTTAAGGAAGATCAAAAAAAAGGAAGGTGTCTATGACAAAATGACAGAACTGGATAAAATCTTAACAGTTGATGAAAAAGTAATTAAAAAACTTTAAGCCTATTTGTTAGAGATTAAGCTTCAGGAAGAACAAGTAAAAGAAACTATGATAGCTTGGGGGAAACATTTTGGGCATGGGATTGAGCTAGACAAGTGGCAAAAATTGTGGACGCAAAATTATGAAATGACAATCTCAACTGCTTATAAAGAGAATTTGTATAAGATGTTTTACAGTTGGCACTTATCACCAGCGAGAATGTCCAAGAACAAATCTGAAAAATGTTGGAAATGCCACCAGGCGCCTGGCTCTTATTACCATATGTGGTGGACTTATTATTATTATTATTATTATTATTATTATTATTATTATTATTATTATTATTATTATTATTATTATTATTATTATTATTATTATTATTATTATTATTATTAAAATTTCTATACCGCCCTTCTCCCTTCCGGGACTCAGGGCGGTGTACAGGCAACAATAAAATCACAAGTAAAAAACATAGAAACCTTTAAAAATACATTAAATGATAAATAGCCTGTCTTAAAACCTTGTTACAATCCCTGCTAAAAACCATTCAAAACTATACCACTTAAAACTATGCCAGTTAAAAACTATGTCAGGCCGACCGCACGAAATAAATAGGTCTTCAAGGCCCAACGGAAAAGGCGCAGGTCCGTGGTCATCCGTAGGTCAGGGGGGAGGTCATTCCAGAGGACAGGAGCTGCCACAGAGAAGGCTCTCCCCCTGGGAGTCACCAGCTGACATTGCCTTGCCGGCGGCACCCTGAGTAGGCCCTCTCTGTGCGAGCGGACTGGTCAGTGGGAGGTGTTTGGTGGACTTGCCCTGAGGCTAAGAGATACTGGACTATAATCCATATATGGCTGGAGAAAATGACACATAAGCATGTAGATTTCAAACCTGAACTTTTTTTTACTTGGAATCACACCAGAAACATTTCACAAAAATTTGAAATATTTGATTGTGAATGTTTTAACAGCAGCCAGAATTGTATTTGCAAAAAATTGGAGAAATGAGAAACTACCTTCTCAAGAGGAAATTATCCTTAAGATTATGGATTGTGCTGAAATGAGTAAACTGACATTTGAAATTAGAAAACAAGAGGTTGAACAATTTTATAAAGTATGGAATTTGTTTTATCAATGGCTAGACAAAAGAAATCAGGAGACATAATATATAAAAGAATTTTAAGAAATAAAAGTCAATTGTTACAAATGGTAGATATTGAAATAAGTTGAGATTATGTTATTTCAGAAAGATATTTTGTACATTAACTAGGTTATTAATGAGATACATATATAATGGAAAATTTGGATAACCTTTTGGTTTTATATAGAGAAAATATTATGGGTGTTTGATTAAGTAATATATTTTATATTAGTACTGTATTTGCTAAAGACAATTGAGAACAATGTTATAAAACAGGAATTTACGGAGAACTTTCCCCCCCTACTTGTCGAATAACTACAGAAAAATATTAATTTTTGATAAATACTACTTGTTACCATATAGATAATTAATTATCCAAGAGGATAAGGTGGTATGAAATGAAGAAAAAATAGTCTTAATTCCATACATATAAATTTATATATCTAAACTTAATAATGATGATATATTGGGTTACACTGGATGGAAAATTAATAACTACATTTGTAATTGTAAAGACAGAGGCACAAAAACCTAGGACCCAACGACATGTTGTACAAAGCTGAAAATGATTGAATGTTTTTACTTGTTTTTTTATGCTGAAAATTAAAAAAAAACAGCAAAAAAGAAAGAAGAAACCGAAGGAGTGTGAAGGAGGGATAAAGGAGAAGCAGACAGGCACACTCATTCATTGCCAGCACCATTCACAACCGGGACAAATGTGCCCTTAAATGAGTCAGAAACTGGAGCGTGGATTGGGAGGGAGGGAGTAGCTTCTCCAAAATCGGAATAACGTGCCCAAGGAAGCAGAGGAGAGAAAGCCATGGATGGGCGATGTTGGGCCTTCCTTGGGCTGATTTTGGAGAGGGAGACTTGGGGGGCAGAAGGGAGCTTGTAGGATGCCTGTTGGGGGAGCGATGGGCCAATGCTCATTTCTTGGGGCTGGAAGGGGCCTTGGAGGTCTTCTAGTCGAACCTATGGCCAAGGTCCTCCAACTATCCCGGCCGTATGGTTGAAAAGCTCCACAATGAAGCACCCACAACTCTGGGAGATAAGTAGTTCCACTGATTAATGATCAGGGAATCCCCCCTTAATTTCATACTGGATCTCTTTTTAATAAGCTGCCACCCATTTCTTCTTGCTCTGCCCTCAGGGGCTTTGGAGAACAGGGCAGGACCTGGGAGGTCATCTAGTCCAACCCCCTGCTCAGGCAGGAGACCCTATCCCATCTCAGACCAACGGCTGTCCAGTCTCTTCTTGAAAGCCTCCAGTGTTGGAGCCCCCACAACATCTGGAGGCAAGTCGTTCCAGGGATTTAATTGTTCTCACTGTCAGGAATTTCCTCCTGAATTCCGGAGACTGCCTTCCTCCCACTTGAGGGGTAGTTACTCAATTTGCATGGTTTATTCCTTCACTGGGATTTATTTCTTGCTCTGATCAGAAGAGGTTTGTGGAGCAGCTTGCAAAAGTCTCTCCCCTTCACGAAAAGGATTCAAAACTGGGCACAAAACCCCCCAAAGTTTTGTGCAGAGTGCAGAGAAGAGCAACCAAGATGATTAGGGAACTGGAGACTAAGACATATGAAGAACGGCTGCAGGAGCTGGGTATGTCTAGCTTGATGAAGAGAAGGACCAGGGGAGACATGATAGCAGTGTTCCAATATCTCAGAGGGTGCCACAAAGAAGAGGGAGTCAAACTATTCTCCAAGGCACCTGGGGGCAGGACAAGAAGCAATGGGTGGAAACTAATCAAGGAGAGAAGCAACTTAGAACTAAGGAGAAATTTCCTGACAGTTAGAACAATTAACCTCTGGAACAGAACTTGCCTCCAGAAGTTGTGAATGCCTCAACCCTGGAAGTCTTTAAAAAGATGTTAGATAGCCATTTGTCTGAAATGGTATAAGCTTCCTGCCCACGCAGGAGGTTGGACTAGAAGACCTACAAGGTCCCTTCCAACTCTGCTATTGTATTGTATTGTAAAGTAATGAAACTGCGAGGCAAAACTGCCAATTTGCATCCCACAAACTTCAGGCGGTGCCATCTTGTGGGAGGTAGGGAGGGAGCTGCCTCTTCTCGGTATTCCCCATCCCAGGGGTCAGGATAAGGACAGGAGGAGGGTCCCTGCAAACGCAGGGCGCTCAGGGCTGAAGGTGGCTGCCTGAAAACCTGGATCGAAGTTGGAGAAGGAGGAAGGATGGCCACCCTTCCTCCTTGAGTCTATCTCCTGATTTGGTAACGGAACCCCTGCAAGAAAATGTCTCTGGAGAGCCTTCGTCTTCCAGGTCCTGATTGTCCCAAAGGTGCTTTTTTTTTCTTCTAAAAGGCGACTGGACTCTTTTTTCCCCTTGAAGCTTCTCATCCAAGAAGATTCTTCAGCTCTTCAGACGTGAAGAAGCTTCTTGGATCAGAAGTGGAAGGTCTTTGGAGGGAAGGGGTGGGTGGGAAATGAAGTCCAGTCGCCTTTTGAAAAAAACACCTTTGAGTCTGCAGGGAAACCGCCAAGCTCAGAGAAGCACCAAGGACAACCCCCCCCCATCCTTACTCACGTAAATCAAGCTTGAAGGTTCCCATTGGCAGGGAGATGGGGAACAGAGCACCCCCCATGGAGAGGAAGAGGAAGAAGAGGAAGAGCAGGAGGCCGGAAGGTCCCATGGTGTCTCCAAGACCCAATTCTCTTCTGTCCCTCAATCCCAGATGGCTTCTTATACCCCAGACCTGTCCGGCTTAGAAGGTGGCTTTTCTTCACTCAAGCCCAGCCCAGCTCAGGCCAAACAATAATGCTGGAAGGGGGGAGGGAGGGAGGGAGGGAGGGGGTGCGGGGGAAGAGGGAGAAGAAAGGGAGGAATCCTTCAGAGGAGGAGGAGCAGGACGTGGCTTTGGGGGGAAGGAGAGGCTGGCGTTTCCACTCATGGGGGCAAGGAAGAAAGCCTTCTGGTTATGCTTCCGGTCCCAGGCAGATGCCCTGGTCAGGAACGGTCTGACGAAGCCTCTAGTGGGGTCACAGAACATCTGGCCCCCAACTGTGGAGGGCAGAGGCTTCTGAGTCGAGTCGAATTGAGTTACACCTGAGAATGGGATGGTTTCTAGACTCTACGATGGATCTATAGACTAGGAATACAAATACTAGAAATAGAATAGGAATACAGAATAACAAATAGAATAGAATAGGAATACAGAATAATAGAAATAGAACAGACTAGGAATACAGAATAATAGAAATAGAATAGACTAGGAATACAAATACTAGAAATAGAATAGACTAGGAATACAGAATAATAAATAGAATAGACTAGAAATACAAAATAATAAATAGAATAGACTAGAAATACAAAATAATAAATAGAATAGACTAGAAATACAAAATAATAGAAATAGAATAGACTAGGAATACAAATGCTAGAAATAGAATAGGAATACAGAATAACAAATAGAATAGAATAGGAATACAGAATAATAGAAATAGAATAGACTAGGAATACAAATACTAGAAATAGAATAGACTAGGAATACAAATACTAGAAATAGAATAGACTAGGAATACAGAATAATAAATAGAATAGACTAGAAATACAAAATAATAAATAGAATAGACTAGAAATACAAAATAATAAATAGAATAGAATAGAAATACAAAATAATAGAAATAGAATAGACTAGGAATACAAATACTAGAAATAGAATAGGAATACAGAATAATAAATAGAATAGAATAGGAATACAAATAATAGAAATAGAATAGGAATACAAATAATGGAATAGAACATAGAACATAAAACAGAACAGAATAAAATAGAATATCCAACGTGTGATCTGGAGCAGGGAGTCCCTGATCCCTCCTTGCCGTGGGGGCAGCCTATGTATGGAGGAAAGAACCCCGCATCTTGTCCTGGGCACGCAGGGGGAGCCTTTGTCCTGGCACATGCATTGTGGTGGCGTTGCCTTGATGAGTTGTATGCCCTTGATAGAGATCTTATTGTGTCTGGGAACACTTTGTTTGTCTTGGCTGCCCGAATTGGCAGTTGAATCTGTGCGCCGATTCTGTAGGTACCGGACATGGTGATTCTCTGGCGCAAGGGAGACACGGTGTGCTGTGGCCCACAGGATCAACAGGGGAAGACAAAAGAGCCCAACAGGATCCCTGCCCAGTGAACCAGCACATGGAATATTGCATCCAGTTTTGGTTGCCACAATATATATATTAAAAAAAAGTGACGTTGAGACTCTGGAAAGAGCGCAGAGAAGAGCCAGAAAGAGGATGAGGGGCCCGGAGGTGTCAGGCCTGCAGCCATCTTTTCTTTTGGATCTCTTCTATTCTTCTGCTAGGCTTTTTCTATGGTGGGAAAATGGGATTGTATGGAATTAGATGATATGCAGCCATAACAAAATCCTTTCTAGAAAGCCAAGGTCATCCTTTGTCTCTGCACCTCTGCATCTGACCGGAACTGGAGGGGTGGAAGCCGCCAGCGTGGCAGTGGGAGATTGGACCATGGGATGGACTGGTGTGTGTGTGTGTGTGTGGGGGGGGGGGCAAGATCTTGAACTTTCAACAGGAGGGGGGGGGAACCAGGAAGCTTCCAGATTCGGGTTTTCTCAGAGGTGCCTACAATGGCTCTCTTAATCAATGGGAACTTTGAGGAATCCTTTCCCTTGGACTCTGATTGCCTTTTGGATGTTATCTGGAACCCTGACAGGAGGCTGGTCTGTCCCGAGTGCAGGTGGTTTATTTATTTATTTATTTATATTTATATCCCGCCCTTCTCTACAAGAGGACCCAAGGCGGCGCACAGGAAATTTAAAAATATACAAAAGTACAAAAAATAAATACATAATTTAAAATATATATTAAATTATCCTGATCCTATGCTAAAAGCCAAATTATTAAAATACCCAATTTAAAACTTTCTAGAAGTCCCCGTGGGAGGTTAAGCTAGGCCGGCTTGTTGGAAAAGGTATGTCTTCAGACATTGGCGGAAGAGGCGGAGGTCGGAGATGGTGCGGAGTTCAGGGGGTAGGTCGTTCCAAAGGGCAGGGCCCGCCACAGAGAAGGCTCTTCCCCTGGGTGTCGCCAGTCGGCATTGTCCGGCCAACGGCACTCTGAGAAGGCCCTCTCTGTGGGAGCGGATCGGTCTAAGGTTCAGGGGTAGACTTCAAAATTTTTAGCAGGGTTTCTCTGCCTGGTTGCTGGGTGGGTGTGGCCATGCATGCTGGGCATGGCCTAGTCAGCCACCTGCACCACAGCTGGGGCGAGGGGTTGTTTTACCGTCCCGGGGCTCCGGAGGCCTTCTTGAGGCAGGAAACAGATCCATATACGTCCTCCCCAAACTTCCAGTAGCCACGTTCTTCACCCTCTGTATGAGCCCTGCACTTACCTGCATCCAGAACGGGCCATGGGGGCTCCTGGGAGGGGAGCGGTGGGCGGGGCCAGCCAGGAGTGGGATTCAGAGGTTCTCTAGATCTTAGCTAGAGGTTCTCTCAAAGCCCCGAGAACCCCCAGGAGCCCACCCCTGCATGGTTTAAGGGGGGCAAAGCCCAACAAAGTCTGAGATTGCATCAACAGACAGAGAACATCAAAGTCACACGACATGTTAATACCCCCTTATAATGTCTTGGGAAGGCCACACTTGGAATACTCCATCCAGTTCTGGTCACCACAATATGACAAAGATGTTGAGATTCTAGAAAGTGTGCAGGGAAGAGCAACCAAGAGGATTAGGGGGCTGGAGGATAAAATGTATGAAGAAGTTTGCAAGAACTGGGTGTGTCTAGTTTAATGAAAAGAAGGACCAGGGGAGACAGGATAGCAGCCTTGCAATATCTCAGGGGCTGCCCCAAAGAAGAGGGAATCAAGCTATTCTCAAATTCCCTGGAGGTCCTCTAGTCCAACCTCCTGCCTAGGCAGGAAACCCTATACCGTTTCAGACAAATGGCTATCCAACATCTTCTTAAAGACTTCCAGTGTTGAGGCATTCACAACTTCTGGAGGCAAGCAGTTCCACTGGTTCATTGTTCTCACTGTCAGGAAATTCCTCCTCAGTTCTAAGTTGCTTCTCTCCTTGATTAGTTTCCACCCATTGCTCCTTGTCCTGCCCTCAGGTGCCTTGGAGAATAGTTTGACTCCCTCTTCTTTGGGGCAACCCCTGAGATATCGGAACACTGCTATCATGTCTCCCCTGGTCCTTCTTTTCATTAAACTAGACCTTCCCAGTTCTTGCAACCATTCTTCATTATGTTTTAGCCTCCAGTCCACTAGTCCTCTTGGTTGCTCTTCTCTGCACTCTTTGTAGAGTCTCCATGTCTTTTCTACATCGTGGCGACCAAAACTGGATGCAAATATTCCCAGTGTGGCCTTCCCAAGGGATTACAAAAGTGGTATTAACCCTTCACGTGATCTTGATTCTCTCCCTCTGTTGATGCAGCCTAGAACTGGGTTGGCTTTTTTGGCAGCTGCTGCCCATGGCTGGCTCCTGTTTAAATGGTTGTCCACTAGGACTCCAAGATCCCTCTCACAGTTACTAGGGATCTTGGAGTCCTAGTGGACAACCATTTAGAAATGAGCCAGCAGTGTGCCGACTACAAGACCTCCAAGGTCCCTTCCAACTCTTGTGTTATTGTGTTACTGTGTCATTTCTTCATCCAACCTGGGCCTCCTTTCTCTACAGTTGGCCCATCCGGGAACTGTCCTTCTTCACTCTCTCCTGGAAAGGGGCTCTGTGCCTCTCGTGTTCTCGGGGGGGGGGGGGGGGAAGGGGAGGGGGAGAGGGGAAGGGAGGGGAGGGAAATGGGGCAAAAGAAGACACCAGAGACCCAGAGGGAAGCCAGAAGCCAAGGCTTTATTGCAGAGAAGAAGGAACGAAGCTGGGCGTGTTTTGGGGTAGGGTCTCCAGGACAGAAGAAGGGTCTTTGGGTCAAGATGGTGCAGTGGCCACAATTCGGAAGGGCGGCGTTGATGCTGAAAGATCCAGTTGACACCGAAAGGGTCCTGTGAAAGGAAACAGAGTCAGGCCTGAGGGAATCTCTGGAAGCTGCTAGTCTTTCAGCGGTATTTATTTGATATCTCAATAAATATCAAATAAATGGCAGGATCGGCTCCTTCCTTCCCACCAGAGGGATTCAGGGCAAAGAAGATCGGGTGTGAGGGAAAAAAGCTTCTCGGCGGAGTGTCCCAAAGGGGCTTTTTCAGGAGGCCACTGGACTTTCTGCTTTTTCTTTGAAGATGTTTTGCTTCTCATCCAAGAAGCTTCTTCCACTCTGAGTGGATGGAGGGGAACGGAAGGATTGATGCTCCTTGCAGACAGCTGGTCATTTGCCTCTTTTTGGAGGGTCCTTGAGGCCACTTGGAGGTTTACCCCAGAGTCACCCGAGTGATACAAATAGATGTGGCGCCTTCTTGCAACTGCTGAAGGGACTCCTGGGTTGCAGACTGTAGATAGGGGATGTCACGTCCCTCCCCCTCTGTCGAGAGAGGGTCTTTCAATTTGGACATTTATGGCCTCTTGGACCCCTCCTCCAAACCAGCCAGTCCTCTCTGCCCAAATGTGGACTTTGCTATCTTCAAAAGAGCAGCCTTTGACTTTTAAACCTTAATAACTTTCCCAAAGGATGCAAATGACCAGCTGACTGCAGGGAATATAAATCCTTCCCTTCCCCACCATCCAGTCAGAGCTGAAGAAGCTTCTTGGAGGAGAAGTGAAACGTCTTCACAAGGAAAAAAAACAAGAAAGTCCAGTTGCCTCCTGAAAAAAGCACTTTTGGGTCAACCATGTGACAGAGAATCTCCAAGGACATCTTGCAGGAGTACGAACCTGTGAGCAGAATAAACTAGGGAAGGTAGAGGTGTTAATTGGGGCAACCTTCAGGGTCTCAGGGGGTTTATCAAAATTGCTCTGGCAAAAGAAGCTATACGTTTCTTTCACTTTTTAAAGACAATGACTCTTTCTTGAGGCTAATAACAGCGGAAGGGCAGGAAGGAAAGTGGAGACTTGCTGATTATGAATATTCATCCTTCCATCCTCTGTTGCCTATGCATGGCTCTATCGTTTTTTCCCTCCTTGTCTGAAACGTGTAAAAATACGGGGGCCTCATTTTGTCCGCAGGAATCCCCCGCATGATTTCCTGGAGGGGACTCCTTAAGGGGCACGGAATGAATAACAATTGCTGTGAGGGTGGAGGGTGGGGGCTTTGGCCCCTGTCTTTGATCCGGAGCCTTATTGATAAATGTCCAACAGAAGGCAGGATGGGGGCCTTCCTTCACCCAAGGAGGAAAAGAGGAAGGAAGACCAGGTCCTAGGAAATCAAAGAGGACCCCTCCCCACAACCTTCCCAAGGCAGAATCGGACCCCCTCTGGAGGCTCAGCTGAGGGAGACCCCTGCCCTCCCCCCACCCTCTCTCTCCGTCCTTCGGAGGTGGGATTCCCCTCCACTGCCTGGTCTCTCATGGCTGGAGAAGACCTGGGTCGTCTCCTTTCTCACCATCATCTTCAGGGCTTGGCTCATCCAAGGACAGATCCAAGAAGGACAGAGGCTTCAAGGATTCCAGAGAGATCCCCTTGGATCCAGTCCATGCTGGGGTCTACAAAACTCTCTAATGGCCAGAGAAGACCTGGATGGTCTCCTTTCCGCACCATCATATTTGGGGCTTGGACAGATCCAAGAAGGACAGAAGCTTCCAGGGAGATTCCAGAGAGATCCCCTTGGATCCACTCCATGCTGGGGTCTACGAAACTCCACAGCGTGGGAGAAGACCCAATGCTCTTACCTCAGAGGGGATCCATGCACTGGACATTGCAAGCATAAAGGCAGCACTTCTGCTTCCCCAGACAATCCTGGTCACTTTCACACGTCTGGGAACAAGGCTTGGAGGGGTCTGGAAGTGCCCTGGGACACTCCCCCGGCTTCACTGAGAAGGAGAACATTCCTGTGGTTGGTGGTTTGTTTTTTTTACTGTGTCAGCTTATCAAGCAAAAAATATTAAAGCATCAATGCACGAATGTTTCTCCTTTGGCATTGCGCAATAATTCTTCTAAGCAGCCGACCGCTGAATGAGGAAGTTCTCTTGGACAGGGAACCAACCAGAGGTCATGTCCTCTTCAGGTTGGCTCCCAACACAGCAGCGATAAGAATCATTGCATCCATAAGTAAGAGATCAAACCCTCCGGCCACCCAACTCCAGCTCCCATCTCCAAAACAATTGACATTAAACTGCTCTTTATCTGGCGCCCAGATAGTGCTGAACGTGAGTTCTCCAGCTTCTTGTTTATGGGCTTGGATCAATCTTCCACGTGCAACTTAGCCCATGGTCCTGATCCCTTGCACCTCCCTCGCCTCGCCCCTTGTTTATCCGTTGGCATCTTGCCGGTCTGCCCCTCTTGGGGCCCCCAGGGGAAAGTAAAATAGACAAACAAATAAAAATAAAATAGACCCCCCTCCCCTTCCGTAAGAGAAGAGCCTGCAGCCCTGGGGGTGGGAGGAGGTAAACATGCTGCTAACTTAGAATCGCTGGGTTCCCACAAGCGCTCTTAAGTCCAACCCCTCCTGAATTCTCTTTTAGGGGCTCGGATCAATCTTCTGCATGCCACCTAACCCATGCTCCTGATTCCTTGCACCAGACACCTCCCTCCCACTGCCCCCCCCCCCTTAATTCTCTCACTCCATTTGCTGATCTCTTCCTTAATCTGCAGAGCTGCCAGGAAAAGCAGCTGAAGCCCCGCAGGACCATCTGGATGAAGCCCCCGGAAGGTCTCCGCTGATAACAGCCGCTTTGAGGTTGGCAATATTTGCTGTATGGGGGCGGTGCCCCCCTTACCTATTTCTCCCCTCGAAGGGGGCAGCTCCGCCAGGAGGAGGAGGAGACCCAGGAGGAGGAGGAAGCCCTGCGCAGCCTTCATGGTGCTGGTCCAGTGGGAGTGCGATGTGGGGCTGGAGGGATGGGTTTTTAAGTCCTGCTGGGAGGAAGTGACAAAGGCTGCAGAAGGAGCAAGAGAAACGGAGAACTAACCAGATGTCTTTCTCAACGCTATGAATTGTTGGTTTTTCCCACGATGGGGCAAATAGGTGGGGCAGGTAACCGAGATCTTTATCAGCGGAGGCCCATCGTGTTTGCAGTCGGGCACCGTGCAGGGCACAGCTGGGTGTTCCCGGAGGTTGGGTTGCAAAATAGGATCCTGGGTTGCAACAGATGTTTGCATGTTGGAATTACAAAGTGTACCCTGACTGAAGACCTCGGACCTCACGGCCACAGCTGGGGCTCAGCGGCTTCCATTTCCGCCTTGCAACATGAAGGCCAGGTTTGTTGATTATGCTCAATGAGTCCAATAAAGAAGTATTAAAGAATCGATTCATGAACATTTCTCATTCTTTTATATTATCCTCAGCTTCAGATCATGGGAAAAGTTCCTTTCTTCCTTTTTTTCCTTCTTCCTTCTTTCCTTTTGTCCTTCCTTCCTTTCCTCACTCCTCTTTCTTTCTTTCTTTCTTTCTTTCTTTCTTTCTTTCTTTCTTTCTTTCTTTCTTTCTTTCTTTCTTTCTTTCTTTCTTTCTTTCTTTCTTTCTTTCTTTCTTCATTCCATCCCTTCTTCGTTCCTCCTTTCCTCCCTTCCTCCCTTATTTTTATGCTCTCCATCTCCCCTGTTCTGAAGGGGCGGATGAAACCCCATCAGGACATTCCAGCTCTTTATTGATAAAGTCATGTCAATCATTCATCACGGTTTATTCAACTTAGTCAGAAGGAGCTTCAGGGTTACAAGAAATAATGAAGAACCTCAAAACCTCTCCGGAAGTTCAGAAAAGGCCGTTTCATCTCAGCCAAACATAAAACTCGTGTCATGAATGCTGAAGGTGAAGATGTTACCAGCTGTTCAGTGAAGGTGGCCAACCTACAACAGGTACCTGGCAAAGACCTGAGCGTGGACAACGGGAGACCCTCCCTCCAAAGATGGAGGAAAATCAAATGGAAGCAGAGAGACCCAGGGACCACCAAGGACCCCTCGGTTCAACCTCCAGCTACAAAGATTCTCTTCTAATGGTTCTGTTTCCTGTTTCTTTCTTCCCTGTTTTTTTTCTTCCCTGTTTTTTTTTTTTTGTTCCCCTCTGCTTAATTAAATAAAACAAATTAATTAAAACATCTGATTTGCTTCATTGTCTCCAGACAGACCTCTGGGTCTCAGCATCTAAAGACAGGGTTGGTTCCTGTCAGGGTTCCAAGTAATAATCCCATAGCAAACAAAACTCCAAGGCAAGTAGATTCCTTCAAGAACAGTTTTATTGGATATATCATATTGGCCCAGTTCTGGTGAAAACTGACTCTGAAAATTTCCATGATTTCCCCCTAGTTAAAAGTAAAAGTTTTCTCCTTTCCCCAAACAGTCACATGGTCCAATTAGGGTGCCGTCCGTTTCCTTGGTAACATTGCTCCTCCTCTCGCTGACCAGGTGTGAGAATGACCTTGGTTCCCAGGAGAAAGCATTTTGTTTTGGCTACAAAATCCCAATAATCTCTTTTCTGGAGGAGGGAAACTAATCAAGCAGAGAGGCAAATAAGGATCCTGAGGACAATTAAGCAGGGAGTGTTTTGCGAGAGGGTCTGCTGGATGGACCAGGGCAGAAGAAGATTCTTGTGGGTCAAGTTGGTACATTGGCCACAATTCGGAAGGGCGAAGTTCATGCAGGAAGATCCAGCAGACGTCCAAAGGGTCCTGTGAAAAGAAACAGAGTCAGGACTGAGGGATCTCTCGAAGCCTTTGAGAAGACACCTCGACCCATATCAATGGGAGGATTGGGACTTTCCTTCGTACACGGAGGAAAAGAGGAAGGAAGACCAGGTCCTAGGAAATCAAAGAGGACCCCTCCCCACAACCTTCCCAAGCCAGAATCGGACCCCCTCTGGAGGCTCAGCTGAGGGAGACCCCTCCCCTCCCCCCACCCTCTCTCTCCATCCTTCTGAGGTGGGATTCCCCTCCACTGCCTGGTTTCTCATGGCTGGAGAAGACCTGGGTGGTCTCCATTCCTCACCATCATCTTCAGGGCTTGGCTCATCCAAGGACAGATCCAAGAAGGACAGAGGCTTCAAGGATATAATCTAAAACTAAGCTCTAAAAATCCCTTAAAAAACAGTTTAATTTCCCTAGGCCGGCCAAGCAGAAGAAGTATGTTTTTAATTTTTGTCGGAAGGAGCGGAGGTCCGTAGTTGTTCTAATATCAGGGGGAAGGTCGTTCCAGAGGGCTGGGCCCGCCACAGAGAGAGCCCTTCCCCTGGGCGTCGCCCGCTGGCATAGCCTAGTGGACGGCACCCGGAGAAGTCCCTCTCTGTGGGAGCGAATCGGCCGTGAGGATGTATGGGGCAGGATCCGATCCCGCAGATAACTAGGTCCCGTGCCATGGAGCGCTTTGAAGATGATAACCAACACCTTGAAGCGCACCCGAAAGACGACAGGCAGCCAATGCAGCTCGCGCAGGAGCGGTGTTACATGGGAAAACCTAGAGGTTCCCATAACTGCCCGCGCGGCTGCATTCTGGACAAGCTGAAGTCTCCGGGTGCACCTCAAGGGGAGCCCCATGTAGAGAGCATTGCAGTAGTCCAGTCGGGATGTCACGAGGGCATGAGTGACTGTGCAAAGGGCACCCCGATCCAATAGGGGACGCAACTGGCGGACCAGGCGAACCTGGTAAAACGCCCTCCTGGCCACGGCTGTTACTTGATTTTCCATGGACAGCCGTGTATCAAGGAGGACGCCCAAGTTGCTTGCCCCATCCACAGGGGTTAGATGTTCGCCCTCTATGGCCAGTGATGGGGGGGGGGGACTACATGAAATCTTGAAGAACCTCCAACCTCTGTAGAAGTCCTGAAAGGGCCGTTTCATCTCAGCCAAGCATAAAAAACAGGTCATGAATGTTGAAGGTGAAGATGCTACCAGCTTCCTTTGAAGGTGGCCGAGCTCTAACAAGGGACTTGGCAGAGACTGGAGGGTGGACAACAGGAGACCCCCCCTTCAAAGGCTGAGGGGAAAGGACAGAAGGAGATGCAAAAAAGGTGATGCCTCAGAACAAGCTGGGCCGCCAAAGAGTTTCCAGGATCTCCCCATCGTTGGTGCTCCTGAAACCCGGAGGAGTCCCTCAAATCCTCCTAGGATGAGTCAGAGGACACGGTGACCTCCCTGAAGCCAAAGGAGGAGGAAGGGGCAGGTGGTGGAGATGTTGGGGTGCCTGAAGAAGGACCAGTCAGCCTGGGAAGACGGAGGCAACACCAGGGCGATTGTGGGATTGGAGTTGTTGCCATAAACAAATGGGAGACCTCAAATCCGTGGATGGAGATGAGAAGAAACATTATTTGACACGTGGCTGGGCTACGTTGAGGGAGGGACTCTCTGGGGCAGGGGCTGAGAGGGAGCCCTTCTAATAATAATAATAATAATAATAATTTTAATTTATATCCCGCTCTCTCTCCCCAAGGGGACTCGAGGCGGGGCACAGGCAAATTAAAAATACAAATAAACCACAAACAAATACAAAATACAGAGTTAAAAATAGATTAAATAGATCCTGCGCTAAAACCCATAAATTAAAAAACCCTAACCTAAAAAGAGACTACCCAAGGCCGGCCAGACGAAAAAAGTGCGTCTTTAATTTTAAGCGGAAGGAGCGGAGGTCCGTGGTTGTCCTGATATCGGGGGGAAGGTCATTCCAGAGGGCTGGGCCCGCCACAGAGAAGGCCCTTCCCCTGGGCGTCGCCCGCTGACAAAGTCTAGTGGACGGCACCCGGAGAAGTCCCTCTCTGTGGGAGCGAATCGGCCGTGAGGATGTATGGGGCAGGATCCGATCCCGCAGGTAGCTAGGTCCCGAGCCATGGAGCGCTTTGAAGATGGTAATTAACACCTTGAAGCGCACCCGGAAGACGACAGGTAGCCAGTGCAGCTCGCGCAACAGCGGTGTTACATGGGCAAACCTAGAGGTGCCCATAATTGCTCGCGCGGCTGCATTCTGGACCAACTGAAGCCTCCGGGTACACCTCAAGGGGAGCCCCATGTAGAGAGAGTTGCAATAATCCAGTCGGGATGTCACGAGAGCATGAGTGACTGTGCGAAGGGCGTCCCGATCCAATAGGGGGCGCAACTGGCGTACCAGGCGAACCTGGTAAAACGCCCTCCTGGCCACGGCTGTCACTTGATCTTCCATGGACAGCCGGGTATCCAGGAGGACACCCAAGTTGCGCGCCCCATCCACAGGGGCAAGATGTTCGCCCCCTATGGCCAGCGTTGGAGAGAGCTGGTTGAATCGGGCAGCCGGAAACCACAGCCACTCGGTCTTGGTCGGGTTGAGCCTAAGTCCGTTACTTCCCATCCAGATCCGCACGGCTTCCAGGCACTGGCACATCACCGCTACGGCATCGTTGGGGTGGTTTGGGGTAGATATGTACAGCTGGGTGTCATCAGCGTACAGGTGGTACTCTACCTCAAAACCACGGATGATCTCGCCCAGCGGCTTCATGTATGCGTTAAACAGGAGAGGCGAGAGGACCGACCCCTGAGGCACCCCGCATGTGAGGGGTCTCGGGGTCGACCTCTGCTCTCCTGCCCGCACAAATTGCGATCGGCCAGAGAGGTAGGAGGAGAACCACCGTAAAACGGTGCCTCCCACCCCCAACCCCCCCAGCCGATGCAATAGGATACCATGGTCGATGGTATCGAAAGCCGCCGAGAGGTCTAATAGGACCAGGATGGAGGAACATCCCCCATCTCTGGCCCTCCAGAGATCATCTACCAACGCGACCAATGCCGTCTCGGTGCTATGCCCGGGCCGAAAGCCGGACTGGCGCGGATCTAGATAGTCAACTTCCTCCAGGTGATGGGGAAACTGTTGTGCCACCACACTCTCAACAACCTTCGCCAAGAAGGGAAGGTTGGAGACTGGACGGTAGTTGTTCAAAAGAGCTGGGTCCAAAGAGGGCTTCTTGAGGAGGGGCCTCACCATGGCCTCTTTTAGGGAGGCAGGCAAGGAACCCTCACTCAAGGATGCGTTGACAACCTCTTGGAGCCAGCCTCGTGTCACCTCCCAGGATGCCAGTACAAGCCAGGAGGGGCACGGGTCCAATAAACATGTGGTGGCTCGCAGTCGCCCACGTAGCCTGTCCATATCCTCGGAAGTAACGGAGTCAAACTCCTCCCAAACAAGATCTCTCTCGTGGCATCCCACTGGGCCATGAATGGGGGTTAGCTCACTCTGTATCTGGGCGGTTTTCTCCTGCAGAAAAATCACAAATTCCTCTGCTCTACCCTGTAGCGGGGCTTCCCGTTCCCTCTGTTGAAGGAGGGAGCGGGTCACCCTAAATAGGGTGGCAGGGCGGTTTTCTGCGGATGCTATGAGAGTGGCACAATGATGTCGTTTGGCCACCCTCAGCGCCACAATGTAAGTCCGTAAATGGGCTCTTACCTGTGTCCGGTCAGATTCAGAGCGGCTAGCCCTCCATCTTCTCTCTAGGCATCTCTTGCGGCGTTTCATCACCCGCAGCTCCTCAGTGAACCAAGGAGCCAGGGTGGTTCGCCGCCGCGAGAGAGGCCGCAAGGGCGCGACCCGATCTAAGGCTCCCACGGCCGCACTATTCCATGCGGCCGTGAGGTCCTCCATCGGGGCGCGGGTCAGGGATACAGGAAATGGCCCAAGCGCTGTCTGGAACCCATCCGGGTCCATCAAGCGCCTGGGGCGGTACCAGATTGGTGACTCTGGTTCCGCCTCCCCGCGGGGGGGAGCAGCGGTCGGAAAGTCGAGCCGGAGAAGTGAGTGGTCTGACCATGACAAGGGTGTGATGACTATATCCCCTGTACCCAGATCACTTTTCCATTGGCCCGAGACGAAGATGAGGTCCGGCGTATGTCCACCCTTGTGGGTGGGGCCCTGAATTACTTGGGTCAGGTCCATGGCCGTCATGGAAGCCATGAACTCCCGAGCTACCACGGATGATTCGCCCAACGATGGCAGGTTAAAGTCCCCCATGACTATAAGTCTGGGGGTCTCCACTGCCACCGTAGCGATCACCTCCAGGAGCTCGGGCAGGGCTGCTGCTACATAGCGGGGAGCCAGGTATACAACCAGCAAGCCCAACTGCCTCCCTAGACCCCACTTCACGCAGAGGGACTCACAGCCGGAAGTCTGAGGCACAATGGTCTCTCTCGGCTCAAGGCCTTCCTTAATAATGACCGCTACCCCACCACCCCTGCCTAGGGCCCGCGGCTGATGAAATGCGCGGTAGCCTTGTGGGCACATTTCAACGAGGGGATGTCCTCCCTCGTGGCCCAACCAGGTCTCCGCAATTCCTACCAGGTCCGGCTCCCCCTCTGACACAAGGTCACTAATGAGGGGGGCTTTGTTGACAACGGACCTGGCGTTGCAAAACATCAGCCGCAGACCCTGGCTCTGTATTCCCTGGCCACCTAGCCTGCGGGGGTTGTGGCACCCAACCGTTTGTAACCAACGGCTACGTTGGGTCCTCCTTATTTACTAGCTTAGATCTTGCCAGTCTGCCTCCCTTGAGGCCCCCAGGGGAAAATAAAATGGCTAAACAAATAAAAACAAAAAGGAACCCCTCCCCTTCCGTAAGAGAAGGGCAGGCAGCCCTGGGGGTGGGAGGAGGCAAACATGCTATTAAGTTAGAATCGCTGGGTTCCCACAAGTGCTCTTAAGTCCAACCCCTTCCTGAGTTCTCTGTTAGGGGCTCGGATCAATCTTCTGCATGCCACCTAACCCATGCTCCTGATTCCTTGCACCACACACCTCCCTCCCACTGCCCCCCCTTTAATTCTCTCACTCCATTTGCTGATTTCTTCCTTAATCTGCAGAGCTGCCAGGAAAAGCAGCTGAAGCCCCCCAGGACCATCTGGATGAAGCCCCCGGAAGGTCTCTGCTGATAACAGCCGCTTTGAGGTTGGCAATATTTGCTGTATGGGGGCGGTGCCCCCTTTACCTATTTCTCCCCTCGAAGGGGGCAGCTCTGCCAGGAGGAGGAGGAGACCCAGGAGGAGGAGGAGGCCCTGCGCAGCCTTCATGGTGCTGGTCCAGTGGGAGTGCGATGTGGGGCTGGAGGGATGGGTTTTTAAGTCCTGCTGGGAGGAAGTGAGAAAGGCTTCGGAAGGAGCAAGAGAAACGGAGAGCTAACCAGATGGTTTCCCCCACGATGGGGCAAATAGGTGGGGCAGGTAACCGAGATCTTTATCAACGGAGGCCCATCGTGTTTGCAGTCGGGCACCGTGCAGGGCACAGCTGGGTGTTCCCGGAGGTTGGGTTGCAAAATAGGATCCTGGGTTGCAACAGATGTTTGCATGTTGGAATTACAAAGTGTACCCTGACTGAAGCCATTGGACCTCATGGTCACAGCTGGAGATCAGCGGCTTCCATTTCTGCCTTGCAACATGAAGGCCAGGGGTGAAAGGGATGAGGAAACATGGAGGAAGCAGGAAAGTTCAGGAGAAGACAAGTGGCCATTGTACTAACAGGAATGAGAGGCGCCTGGGAACCCAACTTTTCAGCCAGAGGGGTTGGTGGGCTCCAACCTAAAGCAAGACAGGGCCCTCCGCAATTCAACTGGTCCTCCCTTGAGTTATCCCATGTCCCATTGTCCTGAAACGAGTCATCCTGGGACACGTTGGCCAGGGCAGGTCAGATGCAGCCAGTTGTCCCATATTGGCTCTTTCTCTGAGGAGCTACCACCCATTCTTCCTTGTCCTGCCCTCCGATGCTTAAATAATAGATCAACCTCTTCTTCCCTAGGACGGTCCTTCCAGAGATGGAAGACCAGGTCTCCTGTGAGCTTCCTATTCGTTTATTTGCGCACAAGGAACTTTCACTAGAGACGAATTCCTTGTGTGTCCACTTGCACTTGGCCAGTAAAAAATATTCCTAAGGCTAAACAGAGCTACTTCTTTGAACTGTCCATCATGTGGTTGACCCTCAGGTCCCCTCATTTACTTGGCTGATCTCCCCTCCCTCTGTCTAGAGTGACAGCCATCCTTTTTATTGTATTGTGGTATCTGGACTTTCTTGTGTTTTCTCTGAAGATGTTTCCCTTCTCAGCATGAGCAAAAGAACCTTTGGGACACCCACGACCTGGATGATGGAGAATCTCGACAGAGACAATGATGGAAGAGACTGAGACTGAGACGGAAGCTAGGACCCAAAGCTTTATTGAAGAACTGAAGGAACAAGCCACGGGTGGGGTTTGGGGGAGGGTCTCCGGGATGGTCCAGGACAGAAGGAGGGGTCTTCGGGTCAAGTTGGAACAGTAGTTCAAATTCAGGAGGGTCTCCTCATTGGTGATCCTGTAAAAACAAACATTCAGATGTGAGATTTCTGCCCAGAACGGCCTTCGGTGCTTCCCCCTGCCTCATCTTACAACCAGGGAGACCCAAACTCAAACTTAGGATAAGTGGCCTGATTGGGAGAGAGCCAGGAAACAATGGGGTAACCTCCCTCCATGGAGTTCTGGGGATCCATCAATGGGGGTGTTCCCCTGTTCCTCCCCTCCCCTCAGTCTGTGTCATAAATCACATTCCCCAGTGAGGTGCACCCCTCCCAAGCCTACTGTGGTAATCTGAGATCAGACTCCAGCCGAAGGTATGCGTGGAATGGGCTCCCCACCCTTTCCTCACCATGGCAACTGGATGGCAGCCATACAAATGCTTTATGAGTTGACAGGCTGCCCAGATGAAGCGATGGACCTGAGCATGGAGCAGTTGTGGTCCCCCCAGAGGACGAGGTGGGCTCATCCCTGGTTATCCATCTAGCATAACTAAGTACATCCCTACCGTTGAGCATTGTGTGATCAGTAACAACTAATATTCCTTCATTTCAAACAAAACTTTCTTTCCTAAAACCCTTAATTATCTATTTAGTAACAATAAGTCTTTATAAAATCACTTCTCTCTTTCTGTCCTTCTTACCTAATAAAAGAAGCTTAAAAAAAAAACCTTTTAAAGCATTTTTTCCCCTGCTGGTTTGCTGAATTAGGCAAGAAACAAAGGCTTTAAAAAGTGAGGAAAAAAGATTGCAAGACACTCAGCTGTGCCCTGTGATTGTGGGAACCTCCCCCCCACCCCCCACTTTTAAAATAATTTTTAATCTACCTATTAACCTGGAAAATGTCCTCTAAAAAAAAGGGAGGTGGAGTTTCCCACGATTGCATATCACAGGAAACCCCACTTCTTTTTAAAAATTTTTTTTTATTTTTATTATATATTTTTTTATTTATTCTTATAAAAATAAAATCATACAAACATAATTTTAAACATATTGCCGTCACAGCGTGAGAAAGCATAACATTTAAATAACCAAACTTAACATTACCGTCCTAACAATAGGCCTAATATTTAACACCAACATTTACACTATCTACAGCCCATCTAGTTAACCTACCTACTTCATCAATTCTTATTCGTCCTTTAATTTCTGATTGATATTATTTAACAATATCTGATTTAAACATATATTATTGGAAACCCCACTTCTTAAAGCATTTTTTACTACTTCAGGCAAATAGGTAGTAAAAATGCTTTGAAAATTAAAAAAAAAGTTGGCCACGCCCACCCAGTCACATGAGCCCCCACCAAGCCACGCCCACCAAGCCACGCCCAGAGAACTGGTGGCTAAACTTTGTACATTTCACCACTGGGGCTGTGTGGTGTCTAAGCAATCTAAGCCAATGTCAACCTACAGGCCTTACCTTAGGCAGGTTTCCTGCAGGAAGTGTGGCAGCCGTACTTGCAACACTTCTCATTCTTAGGGCATATCCAGTCATCTTCACACTTCACAACACAAGGAAGGATTTTTTTCGGAGGGGCCTTGGGACAGACCCCAGGCTTTTCTGCAACAGAGGAGATCCCGAGCAGGCTGAGGGTCAGACTTGCCAGGTAGAGCCAGCAAGAAACACAGCCGGATAGGCTCATTCTGACTTACGACACGACACAACACAACACAACACAACACAATACAATACAATAGCAGAGTTGGAAGGGACCTTGGAGGTCTTCTAGTCCAACCCCCTGCCTAGGCAGGAAGCCCTATACCGTTTCACACAAATGGCTCTCCAACATCTTCTTGAAGACTTCCAGGGTTGGGGCATTCACAACTTCTGGAGGCAATTTCTATTCCACTGATCAATTGTTCTAACTGTCAGGAAATTTCTCCTTAGTTCTAAGTTGCTTCTCTCCTTGATTAGTTTCCACCCATTGCTTCTTGTTCTGCCTGAAGGTG
>CM077644.1:1305000-1325000 GCA_039707465.1 Rhabdophis nuchalis | reverse complement strand
CCTCTGCCCTGTAGGGCTTCAAAGGTGAGGAGTGGCATCCAGAAGCCCATGGCAGTAAGCGTAACCTGAAAGATGGATGTTACGTAGGTGTGCCATGCTCTGCACATTACTGCTTGGCCTACCACATTCTAACCAGTCGCAGATTCGGAATGGCCTCCAAGGGCAGCTCCATGTAGAACACTTGCAGTAGTAGTCCATCCACGAGTTGACTTAGCTTGAATGATTGTTACAATGCATCCTGTCCTCCAGGCCAGGGAAGATGCAACGGCTTACAAGACGAATCTCTGTGAAAACCTTCCTGGTCACAGCTGCCACTTACTCCTTAGGCTGCATTTCCAGGTGGATCCTCTGATGGAGGATTTAGGGGCTGCCACAAAGATGAGGGGTGAAGCTATTCTCCAAAGCACTTGAATTTAGGACAACAGATGGAAACTAACCAAGGAGAGAAGCAACTTAGAAGTGAGGAGAAACTTCCTGACAGTGAGAACAATCAACCAATGGAACAGAAGTTGCCTCCAGAAGTTGTGAATGCTCCATCACTGGAGGTTTTTTTTAGAAGGGACTGGACAATCATTTGTCAAAAATGGTTCAGGGTCTCCTGCTAGAGCAGGAGGTTGGACTAGAAGACCTCCAAGGTCCCTTCCTGTCCTTCTGTCATTATTGTTATTCTGAGTATGCCCCAGTCCCAAAGAGAATATGGAATATGACAGTCTTTTCAGGGTGAAATATGATAGAGCCCCAGCCCCAGGGGCCTGGACAGCCACGGCCACTCAGTCTTGCTAGGGTTGGGTTTGAGCTGGTTCCATCTCATTGGGACCTTCTCCACCTCCAGGTATTGGGACAAGAGTTGATTGCATTGCTTGGCTGGTCAAGGGTCATGATGTATAGTTGAGCATCTCTCAGCATTCTGATGATACCTGACCCAGAGCCACATGCGGGTGACCAATAGAAGGGGTGAGAGGTTCAAACCCTGAGGCTTCCCAAGGCTGACCTCTCTCCTCCTGCCAGTACTGACTGGAACCAGCCATGGAGGAAGGAGGATAACCACCAGGTCCTGGGCCTCCCACTCCACCATCCAGAACGATAGAATGATTGGTGGCATTGAGGACCATCAAGAGACCAAGAAGAACCAGGATGGCTTCCCAGCCCCACCACAGGCCACTCACAGAGGTGATCGGTGTTGTCTCCATACAGTGTCCCATCTTGAAACCCAATTGAAAGAGGTGTAAATAATCTACTTCTTCCAGGGCCCCCTGTCACCCAATCACCTTCTCAAGGACCTTCTCGAAAACCCTTGAGACACCCTGTCATTGGCTGACAGAGACAACCAAAGAGCAAATAGAATTCACGCCTGACCTATTCCTTTTGGGGATCATAAACCATAAACATCACAAGGGGGTAATCTATTTAACAATACATATTACTACAGCAGCAAAAATGGTATTTGCCCACAATTGGAAAACCAGGGAAACTCCACAAGAAGGGGGAATAATTAAGAAAATCCGATTGTGCTGAAATGGATAAATTGATGTGAGAATGGAAGAATAAAGATGAATATTGTAAGATCTGGGATAAATTTTATCGATGGTTGGAACAAAAAAGGAAAGACCCAAAATAGGCAATGACTCAAGATTTATAGAATGGAGACAAGAATTATGTATGAAACTATAACAGGGAAAATGTATCAGATAAACACAAAGCAACATAGTTGGAAATATGATAGTGCTATATTTGTAAATACAGAAGAGATCAAATGTAAAAAAGCAGGGTGGTTGCAATGTATAAATTTATATCTTAGCACGTATGGCATAGATTTCGCCAGGATGGTTACGCTCTGTCCAATGTTTTAATATATGTTTAATAAAATACTTTTTATATATATATATAAAAAGAGACACCACTATCATCCCCTCCTTCAAGTCCGATGGAAGAAGTCATAACTCTCAAAACAGACCAGGACCACACAGGAAGATTCAATTAAGTTGATTTATTGCTAAAAGCATAGGAGAAGAATCTTCTCAATTAACAATCAATACCTGGTTAGAATTAGATAAGGACCAATGACACCCTAGGAGGGTTGAATGTAATCTGGTTGTGGCAAGGTGGATATTCTTGTCTCATCCCTCTTTTCATTCTGCCCCCAGGAGCTTCAAATTCTTCTCCACCACACCATTCATTAGGTGCCATGAGATATACAAGATGTGGAGACTCTGGAAAGCGTGCAGAGAAGAGCAACAAAGAGGATTAGGGGACTGGAGGCTCAAACATATGAAGAACGGTTGCAGGAACTGGGGATGTCTAGTTTGATGAAGAGAAGGACCAGGGGAGACAGGATAGCAGCCTTCCAGTATCTCAGGGGTTGCCCCAAAGAAAAGGGAGTCAAGCTATTCTCCAGAGCACCTGAGGGCAGGACAAGAAGCAATGGGTGGAAACTAATCAAGGAGAGAAGCAACTTAGAACTAAGGAGGAATTTATGACTTGGTGTCAGAGGGGGAGCCGGACCTGGTGGGTATCACGGAGACCTGGTTGGGCACGGAGGGGGGAGTGCCCCTCGTGGAAATGTGCCCACCGGGTTACCGGGCATTCCATCAGCCACGGGCCTAGGGTAGGGGTGGGGGAGTGGCGGTTGTCATAAAGGAGAGTCTAGAGCCGAGGGAGACCATTGTGCCGCAGACAGCCAGTTGTGAGTCCCTATGTGTGAGGTGGGGCCGTGGGAGGCAGTTGGGCTTGTTGATTGTGTACCTGGCTCCCCGCTACATATCAGCAGCCCTGCCCGAGCTTCTTGATGTGATAGCTGAGGTGGCGGTTGACACCCCCAGACTGCTAGTCATGGGGGATTTCAACCTGCCATCGGTAGGCGAAGCATCTGAGACGGCCTGGGAGTTCATGCCTTCCATGACAGCCATGGACCTGACCCAACTAGTTCATGATCCCACACATACCGGGGGATACACACTGGACTTAGTTTTCATCTCCGGCCAGTGGTTGAGTGATCTCGGATTAGGGGAATTAGTCATCAAGCCCCTGTCATGGTCAGATCACTTTCTCCTCCGGCTCGACTTTCCAACAGCTACTCCCCACCGCGGGGAGGCAGAACCAGAAATGTTAAGGTGGTTCCGCCCCAGGCGCCTGATGGACCCAGAGAGGTTCCAGATGGTACTTGGGCCAATACCTGAGACCCTGACCCACGACTCGACTGAGGACCTAGTGGCCGCCTGGATCGGGTCGTTCCCTTGCGGCCTCTCTCTCGGCGTCGATCCACCCTGGCTCCCGGGTTTTCTGAGGAGCTGAGGGTGATGAAGCACTGAAAGAGATGCCTAGAGAGCATTTGGAGGTACACTCGCACTGAATCTGACCGGACACGGGTAAGGCCGCATTTGCAAACCTACCTTGTGGCGATATGAGCGGCAAAGCGGGACTACCTCTCCGCCCTTATCGCATCTGCAGATAACCGCCCGGCCGCCCTGTTTAGGGTGACCCGCTCCCTCCTTCACCAGAGGAAGCTCCTTTACAGGGTCGTGCAGAGGAATTTGGGTCTTATCTGCATGATAAAATCGTTCAGATCCGGAGCGAGCTGGCCTCCGATTGGGATAGTCTGGGTGGGCTGACGGAGGCAGGTCTTGAGACCGTTATTTGGGAGGAGTTCGACCTTGTGGCTCCTGATGACATGGACAGGATGCTGGGCTGAATGCCACCACATGTTTATTGGACCCGTGTCCCTCCTGGCTAGTACTGCCCTCCCGGGAGATTACACAAGGCTGGCTCCAGGGAATTGTCAATGCTTCTCTGAGTGAGGAGTTCCTACCGACCGCCTTGAAAGAGGCCATGGTGAGACCCCTCCTCAAGAAGCCCTCCCTGGACCCAGCTGTGTTAGCCAACTATCGTCCGGTCTCCAACCTTCGCTTTCTTGCGAAGGTTGTTGAGAGTGTGGTGGCACGACAGCTCCCCCGGCACCTGGAGGAAACTGTCTATCTGGACTCGCGCCAGTCCGGCTTCCGGCCTAGACACAGCACAGAAACAGCATTGGTCGCACTGGTGGATGATCTCTGGAGGGCTCGGGATAGAGGTTGTTCCTCTATCCTGGTCCTATTAGATCTCTCGGCGGCTTTTGATACCATCGACCATGGTATCCTATTGCACCGGCTGGAGGGGTTGGGGTTGGGAGGCACCGTTTTGCGATGGTTCTTCTCCTACCTCTCTGACCGGTCGCAATTTGTGTTGGCAGGAGAGCAGAGGTCGACGTCTAGGCCCCTCTCATGTGTGGGGTGCCTCAGGGGTCGGTCCTCTCGCCCCTCCTGTTCAACATCTATATGAAGTCGCTGGGCGAGATCATCCATGGTTTTGGGGTAGAGTTCCATCAGTACGCTGATGACACCCAGCTGTACATCTCTACCCCTGACCACCCCAACGATGCCGTTGAAGTGATGTCCCGGTGCTTGGAGGCTGTGCGAGCCTGGATGGGGAGAAACAGGCTTCGACTCAACCCGTCCAAGACCAAGTGGCTGTGGTTTCCGGCATCACGATATAGCCAGTTGGTGCCATCTCTGGCTATCGGGGGCGAGTCATTAGCTCCCGCGGAAAGGGCCCGCAACTTGGGCATCCTCCTGGATTCTCGGCTGTCATTGGATGACCATTTGACAGCCGTGGCCAGGGGGGCCTTTTATCAGGTTTACCTGCTACGCCAGTTGCGCCCCTTTCTAAATCGTGATGCCCTAAGTACGGTCACTCAAGCCCTCATCACCTCCTGCCTAGACTACTGTAACGCTCTCTACATGGGGCTCCCCTTGAGGTGCACCCGGAGGCTCCAGCTAGTCCAGAACGCAGCCGCGTGGGTGTTTTGGGAGTGTCGAGATACTCCCACGTAACACCTCTTCTGCACGAGCTCCACTGGCTGCCTGTGGCCTTCCGGGTGCGCTTCAAGGTGTTAGTAACCACCTTCAAAGCGCTCCATGGCATGGGACCTGGTTATTTGCGGGACCGCCTCCTACCACATACCTCCCTTCGACCTGTCCTCTCCCACAGAGTGGGCCTCCTCAGGGTGCCATCTGCCGGACAATGCCGGCTGGTGGCCCCCAGGGTGAGAGCCTTCTCTGTGGCAGCCCCTGCCCTCTGGGATGGCTTACCACCTGACCTTCGTACAGTTACGGACCTGCGCCTCTTCCGCTGGGCTTTAAAAACATACCTATTTCACGAGGCCGGCCTGGCATGGTTTTAAATTTTTAATCTTATTTTAGAAATGGGTTTCAACTGATAATTTTAGCACGGGTTCAACTTAATTTAATTCGTTTTAATATTCTGTATTCAGCGTTGATGCTGAAAGATCCAGTTGACACCGAAAGGGTCCTGTGAAAGGAAACAGAGTCAGGCCTGAGGGAATCTCTGGAAGCTGCTAGTCTTTCAGCGGTATTTATTTGATATCTCAATAAATATCAAATAAATGGCAGGATCGGCTCCTTCCTTCCCACCAGAGGGATTCAGGGCAAAGAAGATCGGGTGTGAGGGAAAAAAGCTTCTCGGCGGAGTGTCCCAAAGGGGCTTTTTCAGGAGGCCACTGGACTTTCTGCTTTTTCTTTGAAGATGTTTTGCTTCTCATCCAAGAAGCTTCTTCCACTCTGAGTGGATGGAGGGGAACGGAAGGATTGATGCTCCTTGCAGACAGCTGGTCATTTGCCTCTTTTTGGAGGGTCCTTGAGGCCACTTGGAGGTTTACCCCAGAGTCACCCGAGTGATACAAATAGATGTGGCGCCTTCTTGCAACTGCTGAAGGGACTCCTGGGTTGCAGACTGTAGATAGGGGATGTCACGTCCCTCCCCCTCTGTCGAGAGAGGGTCTTTCAATTTGGACATTTATGGCCTCTTGGACCCCTCCTCCAAACCAGCCAGTCCTCTCTGCCCAAATGTGGACTTTGCTATCTTCAAAAGAGCAGCCTTTGACTTTTAAACCTTAATAACTTTCCCAAAGGATGCAAATGACCAGCTGACTGCAGGGAATATAAATCCTTCCCTTCCCCACCATCCAGTCAGAGCTGAAGAAGCTTCTTGGAGGAGAAGTGAAACGTCTTCACAAGGAAAAAAAACAAGAAAGTCCAGTTGCCTCCTGAAAAAAGCACTTTTGGGTCAACCATGTGACAGAGAATCTCCAAGGACATCTTGCAGGAGTACGAACCTGTGAGCAGAATAAACTAGGGAAGGTAGAGGTGTTAATTGGGGCAACCTTCAGGGTCTCAGGGGGTTTATCAAAATTGCTCTGGCAAAAGAAGCTATACGTTTCTTTCACTTTTTAAAGACAATGACTCTTTCTTGAGGCTAATAACAGCGGAAGGGCAGGAAGGAAAGTGGAGACTTGCTGATTATGAATATTCATCCTTCCATCCTCTGTTGCCTATGCATGGCTCTATCGTTTTTTCCCTCCTTGTCTGAAACGTGTAAAAATACGGGGGCCTCATTTTGTCCGCAGGAATCCCCCGCATGATTTCCTGGAGGGGACTCCTTAAGGGGCACGGAATGAATAACAATTGCTGTGAGGGTGGAGGGTGGGGGCTTTGGCCCCTGTCTTTGATCCGGAGCCTTATTGATAAATGTCCAACAGAAGGCAGGATGGGGGCCTTCCTTCACCCAAGGAGGAAAAGAGGAAGGAAGACCAGGTCCTAGGAAATCAAAGAGGACCCCTCCCCACAACCTTCCCAAGGCAGAATCGGACCCCCTCTGGAGGCTCAGCTGAGGGAGACCCCTGCCCTCCCCCCACCCTCTCTCTCCGTCCTTCGGAGGTGGGATTCCCCTCCACTGCCTGGTCTCTCATGGCTGGAGAAGACCTGGGTCGTCTCCTTTCTCACCATCATCTTCAGGGCTTGGCTCATCCAAGGACAGATCCAAGAAGGACAGAGGCTTCAAGGATTCCAGAGAGATCCCCTTGGATCCAGTCCATGCTGGGGTCTACAAAACTCTCTAATGGCCAGAGAAGACCTGGATGGTCTCCTTTCCGCACCATCATATTTGGGGCTTGGACAGATCCAAGAAGGACAGAAGCTTCCAGGGAGATTCCAGAGAGATCCCCTTGGATCCACTCCATGCTGGGGTCTACGAAACTCCACAGCGTGGGAGAAGACCCAATGCTCTTACCTCAGAGGGGATCCATGCACTGGACATTGCAAGCATAAAGGCAGCACTTCTGCTTCCCCAGACAATCCTGGTCACTTTCACACGTCTGGGAACAAGGCTTGGAGGGGTCTGGAAGTGCCCTGGGACACTCCCCCGGCTTCACTGAGAAGGAGAACATTCCTGTGGTTGGTGGTTTGTTTTTTTTACTGTGTCAGCTTATCAAGCAAAAAATATTAAAGCATCAATGCACGAATGTTTCTCCTTTGGCATTGCGCAATAATTCTTCTAAGCAGCCGACCGCTGAATGAGGAAGTTCTCTTGGACAGGGAACCAACCAGAGGTCATGTCCTCTTCAGGTTGGCTCCCAACACAGCAGCGATAAGAATCATTGCATCCATAAGTAAGAGATCAAACCCTCCGGCCACCCAACTCCAGCTCCCATCTCCAAAACAATTGACATTAAACTGCTCTTTATCTGGCGCCCAGATAGTGCTGAACGTGAGTTCTCCAGCTTCTTGTTTATGGGCTTGGATCAATCTTCCACGTGCAACTTAGCCCATGGTCCTGATCCCTTGCACCTCCCTCGCCTCGCCCCTTGTTTATCCGTTGGCATCTTGCCGGTCTGCCCCTCTTGGGGCCCCCAGGGGAAAGTAAAATAGACAAACAAATAAAAATAAAATAGACCCCCCTCCCCTTCCGTAAGAGAAGAGCCTGCAGCCCTGGGGGTGGGAGGAGGTAAACATGCTGCTAACTTAGAATCGCTGGGTTCCCACAAGCGCTCTTAAGTCCAACCCCTCCTGAATTCTCTTTTAGGGGCTCGGATCAATCTTCTGCATGCCACCTAACCCATGCTCCTGATTCCTTGCACCAGACACCTCCCTCCCACTGCCCCCCCCCCCCTTAATTCTCTCACTCCATTTGCTGATCTCTTCCTTAATCTGCAGAGCTGCCAGGAAAAGCAGCTGAAGCCCCGCAGGACCATCTGGATGAAGCCCCCGGAAGGTCTCCGCTGATAACAGCCGCTTTGAGGTTGGCAATATTTGCTGTATGGGGGCGGTGCCCCCCTTACCTATTTCTCCCCTCGAAGGGGGCAGCTCCGCCAGGAGGAGGAGGAGACCCAGGAGGAGGAGGAAGCCCTGCGCAGCCTTCATGGTGCTGGTCCAGTGGGAGTGCGATGTGGGGCTGGAGGGATGGGTTTTTAAGTCCTGCTGGGAGGAAGTGACAAAGGCTGCAGAAGGAGCAAGAGAAACGGAGAACTAACCAGATGTCTTTCTCAACGCTATGAATTGTTGGTTTTTCCCACGATGGGGCAAATAGGTGGGGCAGGTAACCGAGATCTTTATCAGCGGAGGCCCATCGTGTTTGCAGTCGGGCACCGTGCAGGGCACAGCTGGGTGTTCCCGGAGGTTGGGTTGCAAAATAGGATCCTGGGTTGCAACAGATGTTTGCATGTTGGAATTACAAAGTGTACCCTGACTGAAGACCTCGGACCTCACGGCCACAGCTGGGGCTCAGCGGCTTCCATTTCCGCCTTGCAACATGAAGGCCAGGTTTGTTGATTATGCTCAATGAGTCCAATAAAGAAGTATTAAAGAATCGATTCATGAACATTTCTCATTCTTTTATATTATCCTCAGCTTCAGATCATGGGAAAAGTTCCTTTCTTCCTTTTTTTCCTTCTTCCTTCTTTCCTTTTGTCCTTCCTTCCTTTCCTCACTCCTCTTTCTTTCTTTCTTTCTTTCTTTCTTTCTTTCTTTCTTTCTTTCTTTCTTTCTTTCTTTCTTTCTTTCTTTCTTTCTTCATTCCATCCCTTCTTCGTTCCTCCTTTCCTCCCTTCCTCCCTTATTTTTATGCTCTCCATCTCCCCTGTTCTGAAGGGGCGGATGAAACCCCATCAGGACATTCCAGCTCTTTATTGATAAAGTCATGTCAATCATTCATCACGGTTTATTCAACTTAGTCAGAAGGAGCTTCAGGGTTACAAGAAATAATGAAGAACCTCAAAACCTCTCCGGAAGTTCAGAAAAGGCCGTTTCATCTCAGCCAAACATAAAACTCGTGTCATGAATGCTGAAGGTGAAGATGTTACCAGCTGTTCAGTGAAGGTGGCCAACCTACAACAGGTACCTGGCAAAGACCTGAGCGTGGACAACGGGAGACCCTCCCTCCAAAGATGGAGGAAAATCAAATGGAAGCAGAGAGACCCAGGGACCACCAAGGACCCCTCGGTTCAACCTCCAGCTACAAAGATTCTCTTCTAATGGTTCTGTTTCCTGTTTCTTTCTTCCCTGTTTTTTTTCTTCCCTGTTTTTTTTTTTTTGTTCCCCTCTGCTTAATTAAATAAAACAAATTAATTAAAACATCTGATTTGCTTCATTGTCTCCAGACAGACCTCTGGGTCTCAGCATCTAAAGACAGGGTTGGTTCCTGTCAGGGTTCCAAGTAATAATCCCATAGCAAACAAAACTCCAAGGCAAGTAGATTCCTTCAAGAACAGTTTTATTGGATATATCATATTGGCCCAGTTCTGGTGAAAACTGACTCTGAAAATTTCCATGATTTCCCCCTAGTTAAAAGTAAAAGTTTTCTCCTTTCCCCAAACAGTCACATGGTCCAATTAGGGTGCCGTCCGTTTCCTTGGTAACATTGCTCCTCCTCTCGCTGACCAGGTGTGAGAATGACCTTGGTTCCCAGGAGAAAGCATTTTGTTTTGGCTACAAAATCCCAATAATCTCTTTTCTGGAGGAGGGAAACTAATCAAGCAGAGAGGCAAATAAGGATCCTGAGGACAATTAAGCAGGGAGTGTTTTGCGAGAGGGTCTGCTGGATGGACCAGGGCAGAAGAAGATTCTTGTGGGTCAAGTTGGTACATTGGCCACAATTCGGAAGGGCGAAGTTCATGCAGGAAGATCCAGCAGACGTCCAAAGGGTCCTGTGAAAAGAAACAGAGTCAGGACTGAGGGATCTCTCGAAGCCTTTGAGAAGACACCTCGACCCATATCAATGGGAGGATTGGGACTTTCCTTCGTACACGGAGGAAAAGAGGAAGGAAGACCAGGTCCTAGGAAATCAAAGAGGACCCCTCCCCACAACCTTCCCAAGCCAGAATCGGACCCCCTCTGGAGGCTCAGCTGAGGGAGACCCCTCCCCTCCCCCCACCCTCTCTCTCCATCCTTCTGAGGTGGGATTCCCCTCCACTGCCTGGTTTCTCATGGCTGGAGAAGACCTGGGTGGTCTCCATTCCTCACCATCATCTTCAGGGCTTGGCTCATCCAAGGACAGATCCAAGAAGGACAGAGGCTTCAAGGATATAATCTAAAACTAAGCTCTAAAAATCCCTTAAAAAACAGTTTAATTTCCCTAGGCCGGCCAAGCAGAAGAAGTATGTTTTTAATTTTTGTCGGAAGGAGCGGAGGTCCGTAGTTGTTCTAATATCAGGGGGAAGGTCGTTCCAGAGGGCTGGGCCCGCCACAGAGAGAGCCCTTCCCCTGGGCGTCGCCCGCTGGCATAGCCTAGTGGACGGCACCCGGAGAAGTCCCTCTCTGTGGGAGCGAATCGGCCGTGAGGATGTATGGGGCAGGATCCGATCCCGCAGATAACTAGGTCCCGTGCCATGGAGCGCTTTGAAGATGATAACCAACACCTTGAAGCGCACCCGAAAGACGACAGGCAGCCAATGCAGCTCGCGCAGGAGCGGTGTTACATGGGAAAACCTAGAGGTTCCCATAACTGCCCGCGCGGCTGCATTCTGGACAAGCTGAAGTCTCCGGGTGCACCTCAAGGGGAGCCCCATGTAGAGAGCATTGCAGTAGTCCAGTCGGGATGTCACGAGGGCATGAGTGACTGTGCAAAGGGCACCCCGATCCAATAGGGGACGCAACTGGCGGACCAGGCGAACCTGGTAAAACGCCCTCCTGGCCACGGCTGTTACTTGATTTTCCATGGACAGCCGTGTATCAAGGAGGACGCCCAAGTTGCTTGCCCCATCCACAGGGGTTAGATGTTCGCCCTCTATGGCCAGTGATGGGGGGGGGGGACTACATGAAATCTTGAAGAACCTCCAACCTCTGTAGAAGTCCTGAAAGGGCCGTTTCATCTCAGCCAAGCATAAAAAACAGGTCATGAATGTTGAAGGTGAAGATGCTACCAGCTTCCTTTGAAGGTGGCCGAGCTCTAACAAGGGACTTGGCAGAGACTGGAGGGTGGACAACAGGAGACCCCCCCTTCAAAGGCTGAGGGGAAAGGACAGAAGGAGATGCAAAAAAGGTGATGCCTCAGAACAAGCTGGGCCGCCAAAGAGTTTCCAGGATCTCCCCATCGTTGGTGCTCCTGAAACCCGGAGGAGTCCCTCAAATCCTCCTAGGATGAGTCAGAGGACACGGTGACCTCCCTGAAGCCAAAGGAGGAGGAAGGGGCAGGTGGTGGAGATGTTGGGGTGCCTGAAGAAGGACCAGTCAGCCTGGGAAGACGGAGGCAACACCAGGGCGATTGTGGGATTGGAGTTGTTGCCATAAACAAATGGGAGACCTCAAATCCGTGGATGGAGATGAGAAGAAACATTATTTGACACGTGGCTGGGCTACGTTGAGGGAGGGACTCTCTGGGGCAGGGGCTGAGAGGGAGCCCTTCTAATAATAATAATAATAATAATAATTTTAATTTATATCCCGCTCTCTCTCCCCAAGGGGACTCGAGGCGGGGCACAGGCAAATTAAAAATACAAATAAACCACAAACAAATACAAAATACAGAGTTAAAAATAGATTAAATAGATCCTGCGCTAAAACCCATAAATTAAAAAACCCTAACCTAAAAAGAGACTACCCAAGGCCGGCCAGACGAAAAAAGTGCGTCTTTAATTTTAAGCGGAAGGAGCGGAGGTCCGTGGTTGTCCTGATATCGGGGGGAAGGTCATTCCAGAGGGCTGGGCCCGCCACAGAGAAGGCCCTTCCCCTGGGCGTCGCCCGCTGACAAAGTCTAGTGGACGGCACCCGGAGAAGTCCCTCTCTGTGGGAGCGAATCGGCCGTGAGGATGTATGGGGCAGGATCCGATCCCGCAGGTAGCTAGGTCCCGAGCCATGGAGCGCTTTGAAGATGGTAATTAACACCTTGAAGCGCACCCGGAAGACGACAGGTAGCCAGTGCAGCTCGCGCAACAGCGGTGTTACATGGGCAAACCTAGAGGTGCCCATAATTGCTCGCGCGGCTGCATTCTGGACCAACTGAAGCCTCCGGGTACACCTCAAGGGGAGCCCCATGTAGAGAGAGTTGCAATAATCCAGTCGGGATGTCACGAGAGCATGAGTGACTGTGCGAAGGGCGTCCCGATCCAATAGGGGGCGCAACTGGCGTACCAGGCGAACCTGGTAAAACGCCCTCCTGGCCACGGCTGTCACTTGATCTTCCATGGACAGCCGGGTATCCAGGAGGACACCCAAGTTGCGCGCCCCATCCACAGGGGCAAGATGTTCGCCCCCTATGGCCAGCGTTGGAGAGAGCTGGTTGAATCGGGCAGCCGGAAACCACAGCCACTCGGTCTTGGTCGGGTTGAGCCTAAGTCCGTTACTTCCCATCCAGATCCGCACGGCTTCCAGGCACTGGCACATCACCGCTACGGCATCGTTGGGGTGGTTTGGGGTAGATATGTACAGCTGGGTGTCATCAGCGTACAGGTGGTACTCTACCTCAAAACCACGGATGATCTCGCCCAGCGGCTTCATGTATGCGTTAAACAGGAGAGGCGAGAGGACCGACCCCTGAGGCACCCCGCATGTGAGGGGTCTCGGGGTCGACCTCTGCTCTCCTGCCCGCACAAATTGCGATCGGCCAGAGAGGTAGGAGGAGAACCACCGTAAAACGGTGCCTCCCACCCCCAACCCCCCCAGCCGATGCAATAGGATACCATGGTCGATGGTATCGAAAGCCGCCGAGAGGTCTAATAGGACCAGGATGGAGGAACATCCCCCATCTCTGGCCCTCCAGAGATCATCTACCAACGCGACCAATGCCGTCTCGGTGCTATGCCCGGGCCGAAAGCCGGACTGGCGCGGATCTAGATAGTCAACTTCCTCCAGGTGATGGGGAAACTGTTGTGCCACCACACTCTCAACAACCTTCGCCAAGAAGGGAAGGTTGGAGACTGGACGGTAGTTGTTCAAAAGAGCTGGGTCCAAAGAGGGCTTCTTGAGGAGGGGCCTCACCATGGCCTCTTTTAGGGAGGCAGGCAAGGAACCCTCACTCAAGGATGCGTTGACAACCTCTTGGAGCCAGCCTCGTGTCACCTCCCAGGATGCCAGTACAAGCCAGGAGGGGCACGGGTCCAATAAACATGTGGTGGCTCGCAGTCGCCCACGTAGCCTGTCCATATCCTCGGAAGTAACGGAGTCAAACTCCTCCCAAACAAGATCTCTCTCGTGGCATCCCACTGGGCCATGAATGGGGGTTAGCTCACTCTGTATCTGGGCGGTTTTCTCCTGCAGAAAAATCACAAATTCCTCTGCTCTACCCTGTAGCGGGGCTTCCCGTTCCCTCTGTTGAAGGAGGGAGCGGGTCACCCTAAATAGGGTGGCAGGGCGGTTTTCTGCGGATGCTATGAGAGTGGCACAATGATGTCGTTTGGCCACCCTCAGCGCCACAATGTAAGTCCGTAAATGGGCTCTTACCTGTGTCCGGTCAGATTCAGAGCGGCTAGCCCTCCATCTTCTCTCTAGGCATCTCTTGCGGCGTTTCATCACCCGCAGCTCCTCAGTGAACCAAGGAGCCAGGGTGGTTCGCCGCCGCGAGAGAGGCCGCAAGGGCGCGACCCGATCTAAGGCTCCCACGGCCGCACTATTCCATGCGGCCGTGAGGTCCTCCATCGGGGCGCGGGTCAGGGATACAGGAAATGGCCCAAGCGCTGTCTGGAACCCATCCGGGTCCATCAAGCGCCTGGGGCGGTACCAGATTGGTGACTCTGGTTCCGCCTCCCCGCGGGGGGGAGCAGCGGTCGGAAAGTCGAGCCGGAGAAGTGAGTGGTCTGACCATGACAAGGGTGTGATGACTATATCCCCTGTACCCAGATCACTTTTCCATTGGCCCGAGACGAAGATGAGGTCCGGCGTATGTCCACCCTTGTGGGTGGGGCCCTGAATTACTTGGGTCAGGTCCATGGCCGTCATGGAAGCCATGAACTCCCGAGCTACCACGGATGATTCGCCCAACGATGGCAGGTTAAAGTCCCCCATGACTATAAGTCTGGGGGTCTCCACTGCCACCGTAGCGATCACCTCCAGGAGCTCGGGCAGGGCTGCTGCTACATAGCGGGGAGCCAGGTATACAACCAGCAAGCCCAACTGCCTCCCTAGACCCCACTTCACGCAGAGGGACTCACAGCCGGAAGTCTGAGGCACAATGGTCTCTCTCGGCTCAAGGCCTTCCTTAATAATGACCGCTACCCCACCACCCCTGCCTAGGGCCCGCGGCTGATGAAATGCGCGGTAGCCTTGTGGGCACATTTCAACGAGGGGATGTCCTCCCTCGTGGCCCAACCAGGTCTCCGCAATTCCTACCAGGTCCGGCTCCCCCTCTGACACAAGGTCACTAATGAGGGGGGCTTTGTTGACAACGGACCTGGCGTTGCAAAACATCAGCCGCAGACCCTGGCTCTGTATTCCCTGGCCACCTAGCCTGCGGGGGTTGTGGCACCCAACCGTTTGTAACCAACGGCTACGTTGGGTCCTCCTTATTTACTAGCTTAGATCTTGCCAGTCTGCCTCCCTTGAGGCCCCCAGGGGAAAATAAAATGGCTAAACAAATAAAAACAAAAAGGAACCCCTCCCCTTCCGTAAGAGAAGGGCAGGCAGCCCTGGGGGTGGGAGGAGGCAAACATGCTATTAAGTTAGAATCGCTGGGTTCCCACAAGTGCTCTTAAGTCCAACCCCTTCCTGAGTTCTCTGTTAGGGGCTCGGATCAATCTTCTGCATGCCACCTAACCCATGCTCCTGATTCCTTGCACCACACACCTCCCTCCCACTGCCCCCCCTTTAATTCTCTCACTCCATTTGCTGATTTCTTCCTTAATCTGCAGAGCTGCCAGGAAAAGCAGCTGAAGCCCCCCAGGACCATCTGGATGAAGCCCCCGGAAGGTCTCTGCTGATAACAGCCGCTTTGAGGTTGGCAATATTTGCTGTATGGGGGCGGTGCCCCCTTTACCTATTTCTCCCCTCGAAGGGGGCAGCTCTGCCAGGAGGAGGAGGAGACCCAGGAGGAGGAGGAGGCCCTGCGCAGCCTTCATGGTGCTGGTCCAGTGGGAGTGCGATGTGGGGCTGGAGGGATGGGTTTTTAAGTCCTGCTGGGAGGAAGTGAGAAAGGCTTCGGAAGGAGCAAGAGAAACGGAGAGCTAACCAGATGGTTTCCCCCACGATGGGGCAAATAGGTGGGGCAGGTAACCGAGATCTTTATCAACGGAGGCCCATCGTGTTTGCAGTCGGGCACCGTGCAGGGCACAGCTGGGTGTTCCCGGAGGTTGGGTTGCAAAATAGGATCCTGGGTTGCAACAGATGTTTGCATGTTGGAATTACAAAGTGTACCCTGACTGAAGCCATTGGACCTCATGGTCACAGCTGGAGATCAGCGGCTTCCATTTCTGCCTTGCAACATGAAGGCCAGGGGTGAAAGGGATGAGGAAACATGGAGGAAGCAGGAAAGTTCAGGAGAAGACAAGTGGCCATTGTACTAACAGGAATGAGAGGCGCCTGGGAACCCAACTTTTCAGCCAGAGGGGTTGGTGGGCTCCAACCTAAAGCAAGACAGGGCCCTCCGCAATTCAACTGGTCCTCCCTTGAGTTATCCCATGTCCCATTGTCCTGAAACGAGTCATCCTGGGACACGTTGGCCAGGGCAGGTCAGATGCAGCCAGTTGTCCCATATTGGCTCTTTCTCTGAGGAGCTACCACCCATTCTTCCTTGTCCTGCCCTCCGATGCTTAAATAATAGATCAACCTCTTCTTCCCTAGGACGGTCCTTCCAGAGATGGAAGACCAGGTCTCCTGTGAGCTTCCTATTCGTTTATTTGCGCACAAGGAACTTTCACTAGAGACGAATTCCTTGTGTGTCCACTTGCACTTGGCCAGTAAAAAATATTCCTAAGGCTAAACAGAGCTACTTCTTTGAACTGTCCATCATGTGGTTGACCCTCAGGTCCCCTCATTTACTTGGCTGATCTCCCCTCCCTCTGTCTAGAGTGACAGCCATCCTTTTTATTGTATTGTGGTATCTGGACTTTCTTGTGTTTTCTCTGAAGATGTTTCCCTTCTCAGCATGAGCAAAAGAACCTTTGGGACACCCACGACCTGGATGATGGAGAATCTCGACAGAGACAATGATGGAAGAGACTGAGACTGAGACGGAAGCTAGGACCCAAAGCTTTATTGAAGAACTGAAGGAACAAGCCACGGGTGGGGTTTGGGGGAGGGTCTCCGGGATGGTCCAGGACAGAAGGAGGGGTCTTCGGGTCAAGTTGGAACAGTAGTTCAAATTCAGGAGGGTCTCCTCATTGGTGATCCTGTAAAAACAAACATTCAGATGTGAGATTTCTGCCCAGAACGGCCTTCGGTGCTTCCCCCTGCCTCATCTTACAACCAGGGAGACCCAAACTCAAACTTAGGATAAGTGGCCTGATTGGGAGAGAGCCAGGAAACAATGGGGTAACCTCCCTCCATGGAGTTCTGGGGATCCATCAATGGGGGTGTTCCCCTGTTCCTCCCCTCCCCTCAGTCTGTGTCATAAATCACATTCCCCAGTGAGGTGCACCCCTCCCAAGCCTACTGTGGTAATCTGAGATCAGACTCCAGCCGAAGGTATGCGTGGAATGGGCTCCCCACCCTTTCCTCACCATGGCAACTGGATGGCAGCCATACAAATGCTTTATGAGTTGACAGGCTGCCCAGATGAAGCGATGGACCTGAGCATGGAGCAGTTGTGGTCCCCCCAGAGGACGAGGTGGGCTCATCCCTGGTTATCCATCTAGCATAACTAAGTACATCCCTACCGTTGAGCATTGTGTGATCAGTAACAACTAATATTCCTTCATTTCAAACAAAACTTTCTTTCCTAAAACCCTTAATTATCTATTTAGTAACAATAAGTCTTTATAAAATCACTTCTCTCTTTCTGTCCTTCTTACCTAATAAAAGAAGCTTAAAAAAAAAACCTTTTAAAGCATTTTTTCCCCTGCTGGTTTGCTGAATTAGGCAAGAAACAAAGGCTTTAAAAAGTGAGGAAAAAAGATTGCAAGACACTCAGCTGTGCCCTGTGATTGTGGGAACCTCCCCCCCACCCCCCACTTTTAAAATAATTTTTAATCTACCTATTAACCTGGAAAATGTCCTCTAAAAAAAAGGGAGGTGGAGTTTCCCACGATTGCATATCACAGGAAACCCCACTTCTTTTTAAAATTTTTTTTTTATTTTTATTATATATTTTTTTATTTATTCTTATAAAAATAAAATCATACAAACATAATTTTAAACATATTGCCGTCACAGCGTGAGAAAGCATAACATTTAAATAACCAAACTTAACATTACCGTCCTAACAATAGGCCTAATATTTAACACCAACATTTACACTATCTACAGCCCATCTAGTTAACCTACCTACTTCATCAATTCTTATTCGTCCTTTAATTTCTGATTGATATTATTTAACAATATCTGATTTAAACATATATTATTGGAAACCCCACTTCTTAAAGCATTTTTTACTACTTCAGGCAAATAGGTAGTAAAAATGCTTTGAAAATTAAAAAAAAAGTTGGCCACGCCCACCCAGTCACATGAGCCCCCACCAAGCCACGCCCACCAAGCCACGCCCAGAGAACTGGTGGCTAAACTTTGTACATTTCACCACTGGGGCTGTGTGGTGTCTAAGCAATCTAAGCCAATGTCAACCTACAGGCCTTACCTTAGGCAGGTTTCCTGCAGGAAGTGTGGCAGCCGTACTTGCAACACTTCTCATTCTTAGGGCATATCCAGTCATCTTCACACTTCACAACACAAGGAAGGATTTTTTTCGGAGGGGCCTTGGGACAGACCCCAGGCTTTTCTGCAACAGAGGAGATCCCGAGCAGGCTGAGGGTCAGACTTGCCAGGTAGAGCCAGCAAGAAACACAGCCGGATAGGCTCATTCTGACTTACGACACGACACAACACAACACAACACAACACAATACAATACAATAGCAGAGTTGGAAGGGACCTTGGAGGTCTTCTAGTCCAACCCCCTGCCTAGGCAGGAAGCCCTATACCGTTTCACACAAATGGCTCTCCAACATCTTCTTGAAGACTTCCAGGGTTGGGGCATTCACAACTTCTGGAGGCAATTTCTATTCCACTGATCAATTGTTCTAACTGTCAGGAAATTTCTCCTTAGTTCTAAGTTGCTTCTCTCCTTGATTAGTTTCCACCCATTGCTTCTTGTTCTGCCTGAAGGTGCTTTGGAGAATAGCTTGACTCCCTCTTCTTTGGGGCAACCCCTGAGATATTGGAAGAGTGCTATCACGTCTCCCCTGGTCCTTCTTTTCATTCAACTAGACATACCCAGTTCCTGCAACCGTTCTTCATATGTTTTATTCTCCAGTCCGCTCATCATCTTTGTTGCTCTCCTCTGCACTCTTTCTAGAGTCTCCACATCTTTTCTACATCATGGTGACCAAAACTGGATGCAAATATTCCCAGTGTGGCCTTCCCAAGGCCTTATAAAGTGGTATTAACCCTTCACCTGATATTGATTCCATCCCTCTGTTGATGCAGCCTAGAACTGGGTTGGCTTTTTTGGCAGCTGCTGCACACTGCTGGCTCCTATTTAAATGGTTGTCCACTAGGATTCCAAGATCCCTCTCACAGTTGCTCCTATTGAATAAGGTACCACCTATGCTGTGCCTGTGCACTTATTGCAAAACTTCCGTTAACACAGTGTTTCTCAACCTTGGCCACTTGAAGATGTCCGGACTTCAACTCCCAGCATTCACTGACTGGTGAATTCTGGGAGTTGAAGTCTGGACATCTTCAAGTTGCTAAGGTTGAGAAACACTGCATTAACAGAATCTTGCGCGTTCAATTAATGTGGGAAGTGCAGAAAAATGAAGAAGGGACTTTTTACCCTGTATGGTGGACGTGCGGCAAAGAAAACATTTTTTTTTGGGAACTATGATTCATATTTTAATACAGAAAATCCTGAAAATGTAGAGGTAGCGATAGCCCTTAGACCAGGGATGTCCAAACTTGGGAACTTTAAGAGTTGTGGACTTCAACTCCCAGAATTCCCCAGCCAGACATGGCAGCTGGGGAATTCTGGGAGTTGAAGTCTACAAGTCTTAAAGTTCCCAAGTTTGGACATCCCTGCCTTAGACTTATATACTGCTTCACAGTGCTTTTACAGCCCTCTCTAAGTGGTTTCCACAGTCAGCCTCTTGTCCCCCAACAATCTGGGTCCTCATTTGACCCACCTGGGAAGGACGGAAGTCAACCTTGAGCCCCATCAGCACTGAATTCCAGGCTGCAATATTGCATTCTAACCACTGGGCCACACAGCGGTTCGAATGCAATTTTGGATATAAATAAGGAGCAACTCGCATTCCCTCCTTGCCCTGAAGATGCTCTCTAATTGGCTCATGAAACATCTGCAAGGCAGCTATTGGGGCTGGACTAGAAGACCTCCAAGGTCCCGTCCAACTCTGTGATTCTGTGAAACTACCAAGCTCAGAGAGCACCACAGTTCAACCTTGAGGTAGATGAATTCTCTTGCATTGGAAGAGTCGGCCCACAGCTCCTCCCCTACTTACCAACACAGGTGTAACGGCATTGCTCAAAGGTCTTAAAATTATTGTTGTTCCCCTTGCATCCACTGTAAATAAACTTTTCACA